>JAVJIF010032098.1:0-240838 GCA_038442645.1 Agave tequilana | reverse complement strand
CCACTTGTCCTCCTCTCCCATTACTCCACCTACTCCATCACTCATCTCAAGTCAATCCTAGCCCTCCATCTAATATGAGATCATTTCTCACTAATACAATAACAAAAATAAATTCTTCTATATTTAGATATTGCATGAAGTGTAGTCATATACAAATGTGTGACTTGTACCCATGTATATACATCACCATAATTATTATCATCACTATTATATATATATGTATATAACATGCATATCTATTTAAATACTTCCAATTATTTCATTTCAAATCTCCCTGATAAATTTCCAATTTATTATCACATAAATATAACCAAAATAAATTCCTGATATTCTTTATAATCTCAAAAATCAAAGAATATATTATTAATCACGGTTGAAAAATTCGGGGTGTTACATGATCTAAGGTCATAAGTTAACCAGAAATTATCTTCCTTAAACTAAGTCAAAATGCAAAATCTTATTATAAATTAATGTAAGAATTTAAAATTGAATTGACTCTTTGATCTTTCATAAAACTCTTAGAAAAATATGCACTTTGTGGACAGTGAAACTTATTGGGATATCGACTCTAACTTTCATACCATTGATTTGTGTATATATATATTTACTTTATTTTATTTTATTTTTTCCCTTTCCTTAGTTTTCTTAGGCTTTCTTATATTCCCGAGTAGTGAGCCTTTAGCCGGTGACTCCCAAACCAGATGATTAGGGCACCAGATGAGAAAACATCTCCCGGACTTAAGGACTCGAGTAAACAAGGGGATTATTTTGTTTTTTATCCACCATTTTAGGTATGAATATCATGCTTCCTGAGGCATATTGCTCAACTTTAATAAGTGATTTTTTATTATCATTATATTTTTTAATATATTTTTTATGACATTTTTCAGTCTTTGTTTAAATCCCAAAAATTGTGCAAGTGTGAAGTGCATAAATCTAAGGTAAAAAATTAAAGATCAATTTATCTTTCCAATCCTACTTTGTTATCCTAAAATTTAAAGAAGATCTATTATTTTGACTCGGTTTAAATTTTTATAATTTTAGATCTTCCTAATTCCTAAGATAATCTTAATTTTCCTAAAAATAAATCAAAACTATTTATCTTGTTTCAAAAGTTTTGTAAAAAGGAAAAAAGAGTTTCTTTACAAAAGAGAATTTTTAAAAAAGAAGCTTAAAAGAAAGAAAATGTAAAACTAACTATGTTAGTAAACCCTCCCCCGTAATTATCTCATGCATTGTCCTCAATGGATCATGAATGCGTATAGACATGAAACAAATGGAGAGGGAAGGAAAAGTACTGGTGGTTTCGGTGGTGGTCTGATTGGGCCAAGCGTTGCTACCCAATCAAAATATCATGAATCTTGCAGAAACCCACCAGTGACCTCTCTAATACGACCCAGTAAAAGAATGAATGAATGGTCTTATTGAAAAATTATCCCCATATAATGTCCCAATTTTTAAAAAATAATTACTGAGTCATTTTCTTTAATATTCTTGTCCAACAATGAAGTGTGATTATGGAAGATGATAGATTGGACTCAAATGGATCAGGAATAAAAATTAATACTGACTCAGGAATTTGACTCAGATCAAGTCGAGAGTCAACAATGAGAGTCAAAATTGATTCAAAAATAGGGTCCAAACAAAGAATTGATGTTCACAACTTTCCACATTAATGAAGTGTGATCATAAGATATTGGTGATTTAATTTCAAGGCGTACGGTACAGGATTTAATGTTGACTCCAGAATAGAGAAAAAAATCTGGTAAAGATACCGAAGTCATTATTGAATCAAAAAGTGAAATAAAATTACTAACATGAGATTCGGGATCACATTCAGGTTCAATTTCAGTTTCAGGAAAGGGTTAACTTGCCAGAATGTCCATGCGACTTTCATAACTTGGAGTTTGGACAAATTCCAATGTGTGTTCTGAAATTGAATCTTAGTTTCTAAAATAACATGATTCTTGGGTCAATCAGTAGAGTTAGGGATATAAGAATTGGTCAAAGGTTGGCAAGAAAGACTTTCCTCGCTCTCATTGATCAAATCGCTCATTATTGAGTCTAACCTATTGATAGGCGGGGTAACAGAATTTTGAGTTTGAATCATGTCTTCCATACTTTTTGCAATTAGTTCTTCTTGAAAAGGTGAGTTTGGAAGTTGATTTGGAAATTATGGTAAAATTGTCAGTCCATCAGATTTTGCGATTGCTGCTCGGACTCACGCAAGGGTTCCATTCTCATGTTCAGTATTAATGGTTGTTCATTTTGAATCGGTGAGACTGAAAAAGATGAGTAGGACTCTTGAAAATTTGGCTGAGATGAGGAGCCCAACATATTTTGAAATCGGTGCAATTTTTCACAAAAGACTTCCAAACGCTTTTCTAGCTCTGATTCTTTTTCAATTGGATGTTCTAGAAAAGGAGTATATGGAGTTTGATTTGGAAGAATTGTAAATTTAGCAAATTTTAAATTTGTTGTTGGGACTCAAGCATGACTTCTATACTCCTTTTCAAATTGAATTTTTCTTTGGTTGGTGGAACAGGAAAGGAGTATATGAATCAAAATCGGGGAATGAAATTTGTGAAACTTGTGGACAAGTTGGTTGAAAATTTGACTCAGGGAGGTGAATTCCCATGAACTCCGTGAAGAGTGAAAATTATTTTGAAAATTATAGTCATAGGATTGGGGATATGGGTCATATTGAGTCGAATAATCCCAATCCGGCCTATATGGTTGGTTCATATTGTACAAAGTTGAGTCAGAGTTATCCGAGTCAAATGAGGTCAGAGTGAATTATGGATTCAAATTTGGATTGAAAGAATTATTGTTGTTAAAATCTATTTCACAATTTACAAAAAAACAAACAACAAACAAAAAGAAAAAGAAAACAAGCCTATGCTAGGGTTGACTTAGACCTAAACGACTTCTAACTGGTTAGACTGTCCACGGGGGGTACATTGTTAGAATCTGACCATGAGTTAATCGGCCAGGTAGGGGTAAGATCAGTGGGAGGTATCCGTGCCGGAGCAACGGGCCTAATTATGCCAAACCACTATTCTTCGAGGTTTCACCTCTCAATCCCCAATCTTAGACACTGATTTGACAAGAGTCAACTTCTAGCAACTTTCTCCTTAGATCAATCTCCTAAATAAGTCTGAGATGTCCCTAGGGGCTAACATCTAGCAATTTTTATTTAGGCTTGGGTTGTGTGAGTGGGGAGGTAATTTTTGGGTTAAGGGGGGTAATGACTTCCCCACCTTATGTTATATTGGGTTTTGCCCTTAAGTTCAATTCGTGCAAGTGTGCAATATAGATAAGAATGAACACACAAAGAGAGTAAATCACCCACATGTTTGTCCTATACTATATGCAATGTCATATGTATACCTCCTACCAATTTCACAACAACACAAGATAAAAATACAATATATTGGAATGAAAATTGACACTTGCCTAGATGCAAATGTCTAAACCGTTTTAAAGCATCCAATTTCTATATTTTAGTTCTTAAAGTTATTTACAGTGCATAGGCAATATAAACAAAAATTAGCAACAGAGTATAAGAATATACAAGAATTTACCCAACCACACAAGAGCAAGTGTGGACTTCTGCAATGCTAAAAATTTAACCTGCACATCAAAAACAAAAAGAAAGGTTAACAAAAACGTGAAATCGAACCGTTCCCATCCCGGCAAAGGCGCCAAAATTTGGTCGGGGAAAAATCACGTACAAAAAGTGTATGTTTTGAAATCAAGAGTTAAAATGTGTGTGCTTTGGCTTCCTCGATATTTCCGTTATAGCATAGAGGTTAAAATGAGTTGAATCCACAAGGACGGGAGGCGATAGAAGTTTTACCGGAATGTTCACGTATTTGTTAAAAGTTCTTCAATGTTTTAAAGAATGAAAAGAAAGAAAATAAAGAATGAAAGAGAAGTACGGTGAAATACAAAGAAGTGGGAAACATAGAAAAGAATGTATTTGTGATTTTTAGAATATTTCTAAAATAAGTGAAAAAGAAAGAAAACTCATGGCTACTACTAATGACTCCACCAACATGCTAATCTCTTAGTGATAGTTGCCTCATATGTATCATTGGCCATCACTAGTTCTTAGTTCAAGAGCGTTACAAAGCATGGCTCATATATTAACTTTCACATCCAAATTCAACCAACAAGTGCAAGCGACACTTAAATCATCAAAACCCAATAAGAGCAAGCATGAAAAAGTAATGTTAGTTTGTTAGAGATTTAGATGTTAAAGTGTTAGAATCCATCATCATGAGCCATCAATGTCTCTTGCAAGAGCAAGGCCAAGTAGAGGCTATTAGATTTATGTGGATTATCAACTAAGAGGTTAGACTAGTTAGTTGTTAGTAGTTAGTTGCCATGAGAGAAAAATTAGTTACACAAGGGATCAGAGAGAAGAAAATAAAGATAAGTTAAGAGAGCACCTTTCATAGATTGTCACCTTCTATTACAAGCACTCTTGCTTCCTAACATGTACCACTCTCTCTCCCTATTACAAGCTCTACAAGAAATAGAAAATACAAAGGAGGAAGAAGAAGAAGAACTAAACTAAACTACCCTAAACTGCAATATAGAAAGAAAAACCCAAAAACTAACCTAAAAACTACTCAAAAATTCCTCTCCCCAGTTCTGGAAAAACCCCAAGGTATTTATAGGTAAAAGGGGGGAATCATGGTACTGTACGGAGCCGCGTGTCAAATCTTGGTGCGCGGCTCCACAAGGGAGCCGAGGAAACGCGGCTATGGTATCAGAGCCCAAGTTAAACTTGACTTTTCACCTTCGACTTGTGCTAGCCAGGTTTGACTTTCGCTTTTCGTAAGAAGGACATAGTTCTTACCTGTGACCAGAGATGAGTTTATTTACACTGTGATATACATACATATATAATTTACACGATGATATTGAGTCCACTTGATAATCGATCTTCCTCCCTTTAAATCCCATCATATCGTGTCTTCTCTTGATTCATGTCTATTCATTATTCACTGGATCCTCTTTTATCGTTCTAGAAATCGGTGATAAAAAAAAAAAATCAGAGTAGTGCAACAAAATCGTGGTGCCACTGAATAGAGATGCGGGAGCGAGAAGTCGTTATTCACAATTGATCATTCTTCTTTTGAACTTTATCCTACGGTTCCTATTCTTGATTTATATCGATACATTATCAATCTTGATCCACTTTTATCATTTTCGCCATCTTATTGAAATTTCGTGGACGATTTTTTTGTAAGGTGGGTGGACTCTAATTTTTAGTTAATAATACTTAATTATATGTTAAATATTTATTTCATTTTCTTATCATTTTATTAATATTAATTAATTGATTTATAACTCATCATTTCCATTATTTTTATAATTATAATTTTTAACTTATTATTTGTAATAACTATTTTTTCTATTATTATTTGTTATTCTTGTTGTTAATATGTATTTAGATAATTGTGCTAGAAGATTAAATCATTATTTCATAAAAGTTTTATTATTAATTGTTATAGTCATCTTATTCTCATTATTACTCATCATTACTGCTAATTATTAAATTGATTGTATTAGCATTTTAAATTATTATTATCATCATAAATAAATTAATAATCATTGTTATCAGTATTATTCATTAATTTAATTTATGAATCATTTTTATTACTATTACATGTATAAATTTTTTTGAGATATTTTATATTTTTTTGGCTATATATAATTATTATTGTTAATACTTATTATAATTATTATCGTTATTATTTCATTCTTTTGAAAGAGTATATTGAGATAGCCCAATCTCTCTCTCTTTTTTTCTCCTCATTTTCTTCTGTTTACTCCAGCCCAAATCTGAACCCAGCCCACTTGCTCTCGTTTCTCTCTTCATTTTACATTTTAAAGCCCATCCCTGCTTTTTTTCATTTCTTTTTATTTATTTCAAGCAAAAGTCAAGCACGAATCTCACACCCTCACTCTCTGCCTTATATTCTCATCTCCTTTCCCATAATCTCTCTCTTATTAACCCTAATCCTAGCTCAGCCTCTCCATTTCTCTCCCGTATCTCCTCCACCACCAGGCCTCCAGCACTGCCCTTGTCTCTCTAACCTCTCTCTACCACTCCTTTGCGTGCAAGCCTAGCTGCCACCTCCCTCTTTTCTCTTCTTCTCCTTGCTGCAACTCTCCCTAAACCACGTGCTGTAATCACCTCATCTTCTTCTCTCTATTCTTTCTACCTTCTTCTTCTTCTTCTCCTTCTCCCTCTTCTGCGTGCGCCATTACTTGTAGCCACCACTGTTTCTGCGTGCGATGACCGCCTCTGCCTCCCTATCTTCTTCTTGTTTTTCTTCTTCTTCTCTCTCTCCCCCCTATCCCTTAAATGTGATGCCGAAACACTCGAGTTACTGCGACACCACTGCATCTTTTTCTTCTTTCTTTCCTCTCAGCTGCTAAATGAACCCTCGCCTCTTTGACTGCAATGATATTACCAACCCACGATGAGTTGTCACCAATGGTGCCTACCCTAGCCGACTGCACCTTCCTTCTCCCGTAATGTCACCGACGTCTACCATCTCTTTCTTCCGACAGCCACCAGGACCTCCGTCACCTATAGCGCGTGAGTCCGACCTGCTGACATCTTCCTCCTCTCCACCAGACTTTATCACTGACCCTATCTTCTTCCTCATCTTCCTGCAATCCAAAAAATGCAGCCTCTCATATTCTCCTTTCTCCTTTCTCTGACTTCACCGCCGCCCCCACTTTCCCATGCTCCTCTCCTTTTCTCCACTGCCAGCCATTTTTTCTCCGCTCCCCCACTGCTGCTGCCCCCTTTTATCGCCGCAACTGGGACTACCATCTGCCCACCAACAATAACCTCATACTCTCCTCTCTCCTTCCGTTGTGACTGCTGTCAACTCGAGTACCCAAACCAGGTTCAAATCCAAACTGAACTCGAACTTGAATCTAATTCATTAGAATGGGTTAACTTGCAAGCTACCTAACACACTTATGTTTAGATTCGACCCGCAACAGTGGAGCCGACCCAGTTCCAGTGATACCTGATCCAGTTCCAGACCCATTAGCATGCATATTGAATTTTCAGGTCGTTTCTCGGTCGTTTAGAGCCTGAATTGAGTTGTTTTCAAGGCGTTTGGAACTGTGAAGGCTAGAGCTATGCATCCATGATGACTTATATGAGTGTTTTAATTTTTTCAACAAATTATGTATTATTTCATATTTAATTATTTATATGGTTTATTTAATTAACTAGCGTCTAGAAACTTGTTATTTCCATGATTGAATTATTTTATAAAATGATTAAATTATTTGTTCTAAATTATTCATTTTGTGCATGAATAGAAATTTCTATAAATATTTAAAATTAATGATTACTAATTTCTGGATTTGAATTATTGGTTGTTATCTTTAAAAAAATACATAAATAATCATAAATAGTGAAAAATGTAAGAAAGAACAAGACTATTAATTCTGAATATTGTTTTTATAACTTGACTTATTGTGCATGACACTTATATGACAATAATATTGTTCGTGTTATTTAAGTTACTGGGAAAATATTATCAAACGGTAATACCATTGTCTTTTTTATATTGTTATATTGATATCAAGTTTACACTGTTGACACTGTCACCGCCACTGTCATCGTATTATCTAACATGGATATTGATAAATTCTAGTAATCTAAATAACAATGACATTAAACAACTTACATCGCGATTGAGAAAATTGATGGGGGGACAATGTCTGTATTTCGGGTGGACCTAGGAAAAGATTATTAAAACAAAAGAGGGTTTCACTGCAGAGTTTTTGTGGGCTAATTAGCACCCTGTCCTATCTATCCTTTTATACATGTTACATGACTACCTAGAGGTAGGGCCTGGTTCAACGCCAGGAGTCTAGGCCATGGTCTCAGTTATGCGGGACCCACTTAAAATATTGACAATATCTCCACCAATCAATTTCAATAACATAAGATCCCAATTGACACGTGTAGTAGGTGTAATATGGGATGTGTTTACTGTATGCGACAATTGATATTTACTAACATAATTAACAACAACAGATCTTTCATGATATACCGTAAATTAATATGTGCTCACTTGTATATACATGCACTAATGAACAACTGACCCATGATTCTATCACAGATTGACCTCATTGCTGTTTATTCATGTATCATATGTTATTGTGCTGGTAATATAATTGAAATGTATGAATGGTTATTATATATATAATAATCAACAGATTAGAGACATATCTAGGATACACATCTTAGAATATTAATTGTTTCTTTTACAATGATGAATTATATTCTATTTACAGTTTTGTTCATGGTATTCTTTATCTAATATTTTCATAGTAATATAGTAGTATGCATGCACGCAGCATACATATGCACTTTCCCTCATTTTACATACACGTGGGGAGTTTTCTGACTTTTCTTGATTTGCATATCCAGATCCAAGGGTTACTTTATTTTACTTACCAGGTATTATTGAGGAGCTTGCCAAGAAACGATGAGAGTCAGAGTTCTTTTTGCTTGACCATTCTATCTTTAGTATTGTTCCTGTCTTCCTTTCACTGAATTTATTGGTTCTTGATATATTGGACTCAATATTTGATTATTCATAGAATCATATTATCTTGTGTGAAAATTTATATGTCATATTGCAGTGGTCATATTTATTATAATTGATTTATATAGCTTGCTCATGTTACATTAGCGTATATACGTTGGGTAATCTCCTTACGTATATGTGTCACCGATTCTCGTTATGTGTCATTTTCATGTATTTTGGGAAGCGGGGCATGACAGGTTCGTTATCAATCTAAGCAAAGAATGTGATATTACCTTGTAATTTGGCCACTTTTGATGGTGAGAAGTATTTGGCCAAGAATTTGTTAGATATCTCCTCCCACATAGCAATAGAGTCCATTGGCAATGAATTAAACCACATCTTCGCAGTGTCCTTTAATGAGAAGGGAAATTAATATCTAAACTATCTTCGCTGGTACACCATTGTGCTTTTGAGTATCACATATTTTGAGGAAGCTTGCAATGTGTTTGTTCAGATCGTCATTGGGAAAACCACTAAACTGACATTAATTTTGCACCATCTGAAGCAACACCGGCTTCAACTCGAAGTTGTTTCTATTGACAGTTGGCTTCTTTATGCATGATGTTGCTCCAATCAAAGATGAAACTATATAATCCCTTAGTGCTCTCTTTTCTTCGTTGCTTGCCATAGTAGCTTCTCGATCTTTCTTCTCTCTTAGAAGTTGTCGAAAAGTTATGTCTACCTCTGTATTAATACCTAATAATTCAAGACTTCTGGATATTCTCATGAACCAATCAGAAAATAGCTCCTGAAGGTTCAACACGAACTTTTACTTTTGGTCAGCTGCGTAACCGATATGCCGGCTGTCGAGCCGAAATTTGATCTCTGCTGATGTTGAATTTTCTGCAGCTTGGAAAATAAAAGGTTCAAATGTTAATTTTATAGTATAAATTCAAATTAGAACTAATATTTAAAATGATTGATATCAGTAGAAAATAAATAATCCCAGGTAATGGCGCCAAAAACTTGATGTTACGAACTGACAAGTGCACCAATCGTTCACAAGTAATATAGTAGTGAGTAGAGTACTATCCCACGAGGATTGATGTCTATTGGATACAAAATTATTTTGTTCTAGTTTTATTTAAAGAATCGATTAAGAAGTTGTATGAAAGTAAACTAAGAAAACTAAATTAAAGAAGTTGGCTTTGAATGAAATAAGTACTAGGGCAATTGATTTTGAAAAGTGTTTATCAAATATAAATTTGTACTTATGCTAGTGAAATTTTACTACTTATGTTAACAATAAAAAAAATCCTATATCAGTTAATATTCTCTCTCGAGCAACACTAATTCTATTTGTTAATTAAGAATTTACAATCTCTCGATCTAGTAAATTTACACGTTAAAAGAGCATTAAGTTTAGTGGTCTTTCTCACTCGATTGCACAACTTATGCATCTCCTCTCGGTCTCAACATATCAAGTTGTAATTTCTATTCTTATGAGGTTGTGCTAGGTTATCTCCTCTCGATTTCAAATGTAACAATCTATATAATTATTGGTCACCAATTAATAACCAAAAACCAGGAAAAGAAACTTAACATGCAATGAAATATTACATGAAGAACGGAGTAGTAGTTTAACACAAATAATAAGATTATATCATCATAATACTAGCCTACATCAATGCCCAAGCTATTGAGAATTAGTTCATAATATAAAAGATACAAAATATGAACTTCTTTATCAAATTAAATAAAATAACAAAAAAGATATAAAACACCAATTTAAAAATGCCTCCTTGCAGGTCTTCTTCTCGCTGAATCTGTTAATCTCACATTAAAGATGGACCAATAACCTTGGTTAATTAATTGGATTCCTAATTAAAGTTAACTGATATTAAAGATGCCCATATTAAAGTTACATTTATATATATGTTAATAATCACATGAGGTATAAAGGAACCATGATGGGTGGTTTTATCTCAAGGGTTATTTTAGTAAATGTTGGACCCTCTTCTCTCCTCCTGAAAAAATATAACCTAGGCTCATTATTTGTGAGCAATAAGAGAATCCATCATATTTGCAAGGTTGTGAAAGGAAAAGAAGACAGAGAGAAGAAGGGTCTGCATTAGGGTTTCTTGCAGGATTAAAGAGAAGGATCATAGTTTTCATCCATCTACTTCCTTCAGTTCATCAATGGCTTCAGGTATGGTGATTTTAGTATTGATTTAATTATGTATTTGATTTCTTGAGATGATTGATTCTAGATCCATGGCAATTTATCCGCATAAAGTTTATATAATATCTTACATTTGGTATCAGAGCCTGTGTTTTAGAATCAATACATCTTGGATTATAGATTATGGGAAATTAGGGTTTTTGATTAACAATTCATAAAAATAAAATTTTTGATCTTTTAATTGTGGAATTAATAGAGGATTACATAACCCTAATATCCTGTTCATACTCCTCTAATTGTACAATTAATTGGGATCAAACTTCAGGAATTATTAACCCTAATTTTCCCTAATTTAATATTTCCGTCGGTAATCTGGAACTGCCTTTGATATCAGCTTCGTCGACTATTAGTCGACTAGCCCGAAACACTAGTCGACTAAGTATTTTTTCCAGAAACTTAAGAACTCTCTGTTTCGGTACAGGGTCGACTAATCATTTTGAGTAGTCGACTAATAAAATGTATAGTCGACTTGATATTTTGAGTAGTCGACTAATTAGGGTATAGTCGACTTATAATTTTGCCCAAGTCGACTAACAGAGTGACTCGAAAGTTGGGAGCTCTCTGTTGACTTCAGGAGTCGACTTAATTTATGATCAGTCGACTAATAACAAGTATAGTCGACTTATTACCTTGACCTAGTCGACTAGACTTGATAATAGTTAGTCGACTTGACTTGACCCCAAGTCAACTTGATTTGACTCTAGTCGACTTATATTGTTCCAAGTCGACTAGTAGTTCCTTGACCAGTCGACTAGTGTTGGTATAATTTCAATCATAAATGTAAGTTACACATTTAAGTTGTTGTGTTAATATTGATTGATGTTGGTCAAGTAATAGAATTGGAGTATTATAGTATTACTCAAATAAAAGATTAGAGAATATTATTGGTTAGTTTTGTATTCATAAGGCTTATTGATTTAGTAGTTGCCAAAGTGACCTATGTTAGTAAACCTTATGAATATACAACTACATAAAAGACTTGTTAATATAGGTGACATTAAAGACAATAATACTCTCGATGGCGGTTCTAGTTAGGAGATTGGGACTGGCCCAAAGGAAAGTCTCTTTCAAATAATTAGGAACGGGGTAGGGTAGTGTAATTTATGTAACTTAGTGGTGTAGAATTGGATACCCAAAGGTAACATGACTTACTATCTAAGTGACATAAATTATATTAGACCTACGTAGGTGATAAAAGATCTCACCTAAAGAGTGAACACTAGATATGCTTAGGTTTCGCCCAAAGGAGAAATCAAAGTGATATCAATAGTTCATCTTAATTAAATTTAAAATTTTGTATTGATTCGAGGCATTAATGTGAGCTTGTCCTATTATGTTTCAGTGAACGTCCCTACTTCCCTTCACACTCATGCCACTAGCATTCCAGCCCTGGATGGTACAAACTTCTCTGAGTGGTTTGAGCATGTACAGTTTACACTGGGTGTTCTGGACCTAGACATGGCTCTTTTAGTAGAGAAACCTGATGAAGTGACTGCTGAAAGTACAGCAGACCAGGTTAGCCATGCCAAAGCTTGGGAAAGGTCGAATAGACTCAGTCTCATGTTCATCAAGATGACCATAACCAATAACATCAAGACTTCACTCCCACATACTACTAATGCATCTGAACTTTTAAGTGCTGTTAAAGACCGATTTAAGTCTGCTGATAAGTCATTAGCTGGCACCCTTATGGCTGAACTGACTACCATGAAATATGATGGTAGTAGAGGAGTTCAACAACACATTCTAAATATGACTGATAAGGCTGCGAAGTTAGGATCACTGGGAATGAAAGTGGATGAGTCCTTCTTAGTACAGTTCATCCTCAACTCACTTCCTCCTCAGTTCGAGTCATTCAAGATCCACTATAATACTCATAAGGATAAGTGGAATCTGAATGAGCTGACTGGTATGTGTGTCAAGAGGAAGTGAGACTGAGGCAAGAAGGGCATCACTCAGTGTTGGCAGTATCTCAAGGAGCTATCCATAAGAAAGGTAAATATGGAAGAGGTAAGAGGTTTCCACCAAAGAAAGGGAATGACCATGGGGAAAGTAGCCAAGGTCATAGAAAGGTCTTCACTGTCAAATGCTACTTCTGTGGCAGAAAAGGACATGTGAAGAAGGACTGCAACAAGAGGAAGGCTTGGTTTGAAAAGAAAGGTATAAATCTTTCTTTTGTATGTTATGAATCAAATCTTGCTGAAGTTCTTTCTAATACTTGGTGGATTGACTCTGGAGCCACAACTCACATAACTAATTCAATGCAGGGATTCCTTACAACCCAGAAACCGAAGGAAAGTGAGAGATTTGTCTTTATGGGGAACCGTCTCAAAGTGGAGGTCGAGACTGTTGGTACTTACCGACTACTCTTAGAGACGGGTCATCAGATGAATCTTGAAGACACTTTTTATGTACCTTCAATTTCTAGGAACTTAATGTCATTATCCAAATTAGATGTTGTTAGATATTCTGTTTTATTCAGTTGTGGAAAACTCAGTTTAATGTATAATTCAATGTCGGTTGGACACGGAATTTTATGTGATGGTTATATAAAATTTCATTGAATGATGAGTTTGCACAATCTCTTTTATCTCTGCATTCGAATGTTGGTATTAAACGTGGCTTAATTAATGAAAATTCCTCTATCTTGTGGCATAGACGACTGGGGCATATCTCCAGGGATAGAATAGTAAGATTAGTGAAGAATGGAATTTTGGATAACCTAGACTTCACTGATTTTGATGTGTGTGTAAATTGCATAAAAGAAAAGCAAACCAAACACACTAAGAAAGGTGCCACAAGAAGTAAAGAGCTTCTTGAAATAATTCATACAGATATTTGCGGACCACTCTCCATTCCATGTTTTACGGGAGAGAGATACTTCATTACCTTTATAGATGATCTGTCACGTTATGGTTATGTGTATCTAATTCATGAAAAGTCTCAGGCTGTTGACATCCTTGAGGTGTTCATTACAGAAGTCGAGAGACAATTAGATAGAAAAGTTAAAATCATAAGATCAGATCGAGGTGGTGAATTTTATGGTAGATATGATGAGTCAGGACAACATCCTGGCCCATTTGCCAAATTTCTAGAAAAGCATGGTATTTGTGCTCAATACACAATGCCAGGTACGCCTCAGCAGAATGGAGTTGCTGAAAGGCGAAACCGAACACTTATGGATATGGTTAGGAGCATGATGAGCTTCTCTAATGTACCCAATTCATTGTGGAATGAAGCCTTAAAGACTGCTATGTATATCTTGAACAGGGTTCCTAGTAAGGCAGTCCCAACAACTCCTTTCGAGTTGTGGACTGGTAGGAAACCTAGTTTAAGACATTTACATGTTTGGGGTTGTCCAGCAGAGGCTAGAATATATAATCCACAAGAAAAGAAATTAGACTCAAGAACAATATCTGGGTATTTCATTGGTTATCCAGAAAAGTCTAAGGGGTACAAATTTTATTGTCCTAACCATAGTACAAGAATTGTTGAAACTGGTAATGCCAGATTCCTTGAGAATGGTGAAATTAGTGGGAGTGATGAACCAAGAAAGGTAGATCTTGAAGTGATAACGGTGAATATCCCAATACCCCTTCCTTCAAGAGAAATTGTTGTCCCTCAACTTGATCATCAAGCTGAGATACCAGAACAACATAATGGTGTTGGTTCACCACTCCATGAGGATATCGTCATTGAAAATGTTGTAGAACCACCACAACCAGCAGCTTTGAGAAGATCTCAAAGGGAAAGAAGATCTGCCATTTCAGATGATTATGTGGTGTATCTACAGGAATCTGATTATGATATTGGGATTAATAAAGATCCAGTTTCATTTTCACAAGCCATAGAATGCAATGATTCTAGTAAATGGGTTGATGCTATGAATGAAGAGTTAAAATCTATGGACCATAACAAAGTCTGGGATATGATCGAATTGCCTGATAACTGTAAGAAAGTCGGGTGTAAATGGGTCTTTAAGACCAAGCGCGACTCTAAAGGCAATATCGAACGATATAAGCCAGACTTGTGGCTAAAGGTTTCACTCAGAAAGAAGGCATTGACTATAGAGAAACCTTCTCTCCAGTATCAAAGAAGGACTCTCTTAGAATCATTATGGCCCTTGTAGCTCATTATGATTTAGAGTTACATCAAATGGATGTGAAAACAGCTTTTCTGAATGGAGATTTGGATGAGGAAATTTACATGGAGCAACCTGAAGGGTTCGCAAAGAAAGGACAAGAACACTTGGCTTGCAAATTAAAGAAATCCATATACAGACTTAAGCAAGCTTCCAGGCAATGGTATATAAAGTTTAATGATACCATTACCTCTTTCGGATTTACAGAAAACACTATTGATCAGTGTATATATCTGAAGATCAGTGGGAGCAAGTTTATTTTTCTGGTTCTGTATGTGGATGATATCTTGTTAGCCAGTAGTGATATTGGTTTACTGTATGAAACTAAAAGCTATCTTACCAAGAACTTTCAGATGGTTGATATGGGTGTGGCAACTTATGTTATTGGCATAGAGATCTTCAGGGATAGATCTCGAGGATTGCTAGGACTGTCTCAGAAAGGTTATATCAATCGAGTCTTGGAAAGATTTCATATGGAATTGTGTTCAACCAGTTGTGCACCCATAATGAAGGGTGACAAATTAAGTGGGAGTCAGTGTCCTAGAAATGACTTAGAAAAGGGTCAAATGCAGAAAGTTCCTTATGCGTCAGCAGTTGGGAGCTTGATATATGCACACACTTGTACCAGGCCAGATATCAGTTTTGCTGTTGGGATGTTGGGAAGATACCAGAGCAATCCAGGAATGGAGCACTGGAAATTAGCTAAGAAGGTTATGCGGTATCTTCAAGGGACGAAGGACCATATGCTCACATATAGGAGATCAGATCAGTTGGAAGTGATAGGCTATCCGGACTGAGATTTTGCTGGTTGCCCAGATAGCAGGAAGTCTACTTCAGCCTTCATATTCTTGCTAGCAGGTGGGGCAATCTCGTGGAAGAGTGTAAAGCAGTCTATCACTGCTTCATCCACGATGGAGGCTGAGTTCATAGCATGTTTTGAAGCCTCGAATCATGCATTATGGTTACAGAATTTTATCTCAACACTTGGTGTAGTTGACTCTATTGGCAGGCCGCTGAAGATATATTGTGACAATACAGCAGCCGTTTTCTTCTCTAAGAATGGTAAGTACTCTAATGGTTCCAGACACATGGAACTTAAGTACATGATGGTTAGAGAAAGAGTTCAGAAACAGAAAGTGTCAATTGTAAGTATAAGTACCACTTTAATGGTTGCTGATCCAATGACAAAGGGATTGCCTCCAAAGACATTCAAGGAACATGTTGTTAGAATGGGTCTTTTGAGCAATCTGTAAATGTATGTTTTGGTACTTGTATAATTGACAATATTGCGCAATAAAAGTTTGTTTCTGTATTTCCTGTTATCCAATTATGTGTGCACATATTATGTATGGATGTTTGTTAAACAGGAAATGTCTTTACAAGACAATTACAGGGGTCATTTTGGTTATGGACTCAATTAGTAAGGGTTATCAATGTTGTGGTACATAGAAGGGAGTATGACGTGGATGTTGTATAACCGCTATGACTCGTATTGGTGGTCCAAGCTAATTGCAGTATTACAGTATTTCATATTTGGGCTTATCAGTTGTTTTTTTTTAAAATTCGTGATCACGTGTCAAAGTTTTTCAGTATGGAATCCAATGGAGTCAAAATGATTTAAAATGAGTCTTTTCTTTATTTGTTTTCTAAAGTTTTAACCTAATCGGTTAATGGTCCAAGTGGGAGAATGTTAATCTCACATTAAAGATGGACCAATAACCTTGGTTAATTAATTGGATTCCTAATTAAAGTTAACTGATATTAAAGATGCCCATATTAAAGTTACATTTATATATGTTAATAATCACATGAGGTATAAAGGAACCATGATGGGTGATTTTATCTCAAGGGTTATTTTAGTAAATGTTGGACCCTCTTCTCTCCTCCTGAAAAGAATATAACCTAGGCTCATTATTTGTGAGCAATAAGAGAATCCATCATATTTGCAAGGTTGTGAAAGGAAAAGGAGACAGAGAGAAGAAGGGTCTGCATTAGGGTTTCTTGCAGGATTAAAGAGAAGGATCATAGTCTTCATCCATCTACTTCCTTCAGTTCAGCAATGGCTTCAGGTATGGTGATTTTAGTATTGATTTAATTATGTATTTGATTTCTTGAGATGATTGATTCTAGATCCATGGCAATTTATCCGCATAAAGTTTATATAATATCATACAGAATCTTCAATTCTCAAATAGCCAAGACTTTTAGAAACTAAAAGCCCTAACTTTTATTGAGAATTTTAATTCAAGGGAGAGACTGACATTTGATGATACAATTGCAAGAGATTACATCCTTTATATAGACCTCAGAGGCCATATTACAATAAGAGATACAATATGACTTCTAAGCTGACTTTAACTCGTTGTTGGAATTTGATTTTTATTTGTGCTGCAGCCCACTGGAGGTTATTGCTGAAAATGAGCGGTCAAATGGTTGAATTGAAAAGTTGTCAACATATAATTTGTATATTTTTTAATTATCTTTTTGTAACGTCTTGAATCACCTTATTTGGACTTCTATAACGAAAATTATGATTAAAATATCGAGATCTGTCTGAATCTGAATCTGATTCTGTTTGACTGTTCCGCTGCTGGGTAGCTGAACTCCTCCAGTTTCAGCTCTCATCTTTCGGCAACTACTTCTCTGTATCATGTAGACTCTGTGATGTATACTGTTTTGTATTTGGAGTTTTCTTTTTTTGTGTAAATTCTACTGTAATCTTTAGTATATCGTCATTTGTCCACTTTTTGATCTTTTCTCTAATTTGTGCTCTTGACCTAATTTTCACAAAAACATAAACAAAAGCACTGATTTAGAATTAAATGTCTAACAAAATAGACATAAAAAATGATGAAAATATAGATGACAATCACAATTATCAGGTGGTGCTTGATTAATTATTATTCCATTAGTAAATCATTTTAGAGGTAAGTATGACCTTTTTGTTAATTATTTGATTTATCTGATTTAATAATTATATGTTAAAACTAAATTTTAAATATATAATATTAAATAGGATTTTTCATGGCAACTGCACGAACTTTGTTGGTATCGAAAAAAATTACCGTATCTAGAGTGAGTAAAATTTTTCTCTTTTTCTCACTTAGATTTCATGATTAGACTCTAATAATTTTGTTCTTTGTATCCTATCAAAACTTGTTAATAATAGTATTAATTCTGTAAACTAGTTTATTATGATATTAATAGTGTAAATTAGCTAATTATGATTGTAATTATGTAAGATAGCTTATCATAGTATTAATTGCATTAGCTTGACAGTCATGGTGTTAATTAAGGTTGCAAATCTTTATTGTGTAGGATTGATAATCATGGTATAAATTTTGTAAGCTTGATAATCACAACATAAATTACAAACTCGTTATCATGATATCGAAAAATCCTCAGCACATTTCACCATAAAGATTCTCAAAAATTGATGCAAATTACATATATAACTTGATGATATATATTCACACATATATGTATGTGTGTGTGTATGTATATATTACTCATATATATACTTACACACACAAAAACACGCACATATTAGTTGAGATTATGGTGAAAATTGCGTCACTTCTAAAGGGATTGAAATAATGTATCGATGTCGGTAAAAAAAATCCTGAATCTATTACCGTGTTGTTCATGAATCAAAAACTTGAGAAATAGTATAAATGATCAAATGAGAAATCATTGTATAAAATACGACATTGGTATTCATATATATATATATATATATATATATATATATATATATATATATATATATATATATATATATATATATATATATATATATAAAGCAAATACAGGTATGAATTTATGAAAACTAAATCGAGAAACTGAAAAAATGAACTTGACTAGTTATTGGTACTAATGTGATAATTGATGTGTTATGTGGATGAATAATGTGTTTTTATGATATACATGTGTACATTTCATAGCACGACGGAAGGTTTCAGATGGGGAAGACGGGAAAGTTATATACATGTGTACGTATATTCGTGTGTGTGTGTCTATATATATTACATGTGTGTATTTGAATATATGTGTGTGTATGAAGGAAGGGTTATGGAGGGAGAGGAGGGAGTATGTATATGTAAAAATATGTGGCATGCATGTAGAAATTGTGGTATATGCTTTATGAAGCAAGGGACCCGGCGGGGGGGGGGGGCGCAGGATATATATATATATAGCGGAGGAAGGTGGTGAGGGAGAGAAGGGGGAGGAAAATGTGCATACATGCATTGCATGTTACGTGTATTGTGTTTATGAATTATTTGTATATAAATGTAATGAAATGAAAAGTATTTTATTATAAGTTCAATTAAACAAAAAGATAATGGAATGGCTACTGAATATGTTATAAGTTTCTGTGTGCTAAATACTGAGATAAAATTAGGTAATACATATTGTGTTTTTTAAGTATATTTTACATTATTTTTATACTTATTTTTGTTACATTTAATTCTGCATGGATATTTTTATTTATGATTTTTCAGATACAAAGTTCAAAGCAATTTTGGAAAAAAAACACGAAATTGATGAAGAGAATAGTTGCATCAAGAAAATCACTAATACATAGACCCAGAGATGAATTTAGAGAGTGAAATAGGATCTATACAAAAATATAAAGTAGCCATAAAAACTTTAGATCCAAAGGATGAAGTCAGACAGCTGATTGGACGAGATTCACGTGTAATTAGCAGACTACTGTTCAAAAAGAGACTAAACCGGAACAGTTTAGATTAGAGATATTTCAGTATTTTGATCATAATTTTTGCTACATAAGTGCAAATTAGATGATTTAAGATGCAACAAAAAGATGATTTAAACTGCTACAATTCTTATATTACAACATTTTCAGTTCAATCGTTTGACTGCGTGTTTTCAGCAATTAATGCCAGATGGCTGTAGTTTAATTCAAAATTGAATTCCAACAACGAGTTGAAGTTGGATAAAAGTCTTATTATATTTCTTATTATAATTGACTCTGTGGTCTATATAAAGAGTTGCAATCTCTTATAGTTAGAGGAGCTAATCATAAAAAAATAAGCTTTATAATTTAGGTTTTAGTTTCTTTTAAATACTCTTTCTTATATAAAATTTTTGATTTTTTGGAGAATGTGAGCAGAACGTAGAAGAAGAAGAAAATCAGCAAGGAGGCATAATCTATGACAAATTTGGTGTTTTCTTTTCTTTTCCTCTTTTTCTTTATGAAGCTTATATTGATTTGCATGTTTTTATCTTTTTCTAATATGAACTAAATTCTCCAATGCTAAGGCATTGATGTAAGTAAATTTAAGAATAATCTTGTTGCTTTGTGCTTGAGCTTAAAATTTATTTTTCTTTTCTATGTTAAGTTTTTTTACCATTTTAATGTAAATTATTTGACTGCAATAACTATATTGACGGTTAGGTTTGCAACAGATGGAAGATAATCCAATAATGCTTTATAAGATTAGAAACCACAATCTTACATGTTGAGACCTATAGGAGATACATAGATTGTGCAATCATAATAAAAAAATCCACCAAACTTAACGCTTTTTAGCTACTCAATTCATTAAACGATAGATTGTGAACTCTAGACTAAAGGATAGAATTGGTGTTGTTCGATAGAGAATACTAATTAAAATAGAGACTTTCCATTGTTAACATAAGCATAAGTATTATATTCGACTTTAGTTGCTGAAATCAATTGCCTTAGCTATTTTCTTATCCAAAACTAATATCTTTTTAGTTTATTTTCACTTTTATATCTTTATCTTTCTTTCAAATAAAGCTTTGAGTCAATACATCTTTTGTACTTAATAAGATAACAATTTTCGTAAGTTCGATACTCTATTCATTACTTTATTACTTATAAACGATTGGTGCACTTGCAAATTCACAACATCGAGGCCCAAGGCGATTAGCACTCTCAGAGTCAGAGGCATCGCAGAATAGCCTCCTCTACTTCTTTGGAACGATCTGAAATGGGCGAGTTCATGTCATCCTTGTACGAAAGATCAACACGATCACTCTCGGAGAAGGGTAGAGGAGTTCTCGTCCATGTCCAAGATCTCAACAAGCTTGTATAGAAGTGAGTCTAAGAAACAAGAATGTCGGATCATGGCAGACTTAGAGCCATCCCCACAGATGCATCTAACTCCCCCTTCTCTAAGGATACCTTAGAATATGAATTTCTCAAGAAGTTCATGATTCCTACTTTTGATTGCTACTCCAGTCAGGGTGACCCGATCCAGCATCTCCATCAGTATCAGGACAAGATGGTGATGATGCCAAAAATGACTCCATCTTGTGCCATATCTTTCCTCCAACTTGAAGGGAGTAGCCTCTGATTGGTTTTGCTCTCTTCTGCCATGCTCGATTTATGGCTTCGGGGATCTCACCAAGTTATTCTTCTCTCAGTACTCCTTGAAAATTCACCTAAAGGGGGTGAATAGGTGAAGCGCTAATCAAATGTGAAATTATAAAAAATATAGCTAATAAAACTAACACACAACTGAATTTCAACGAGTGAAGCCGAATTCCCAGTAAAAGGCTCTAGAACTTCTCCTCAAGATTTTTCTTTTATAAGAGTTGAGATGCTTCAATAGTTCTCTTGGATCAAAGCAAGTGTCGGCATAATATAAAGCATGTATAAAAAAGCAATAATTGTAATGCAAGATATAAACAAGTAGCATTGAGTTGAGTGATAGCAAACGCAAATACAAAGATATATTTTGAGGTTCGAGCCACTTGCTCTACATCTCCGCCTTCATCTAAAAGGATTTTCACTATCTCCACAAAGGAACTCACAAAGAAACAACCCCTACAAAAGAGGTGGGCATAAAGCCAATGAACCACTACGTAAGAGGTGAGTTCAAAACCAAGGCACAAAGCCAAGGGACAAAGCAAATATACCTCTACACAAGAGGTAATACAAAGTAATTTGAGGAAGTACACCACTCGGTGGTTACAAAGATCACAAATTAGAAATCTCACAGAAATAAGAAACCTTATAAGGATAGATAAAAATGATAGCTCAAGTTTGTGAGAAAACTAAATTTTTTGAAATGAAGCTCTTAAGAAAATACTTGGGATGATAATTTACTTGAAAAAATAGATATTCGAAGCTTGAAACTTGAATTTCCCAAAAACTTATTTTTTTTTATTTTTCAAAACCTTAAACACAATTTTTCTCTTCAAAAAAGTTGTAAAACTCTTGTTAAAATATGTTAAAAACTTTCTCCAATGACCCCTATTTATAGGAGCAGGGTAGAGTGATTAAAAGAGTAAACCCATATGTTAAAATAGACTAAATCCAAATAAAGTGAAACATATCTTTTTGAGAATAAAATAAAAACCATTCAAACAGAAACTAGCAGTTTCTGGCTATTTTGCTAGAGACCGGTCGACTGCCAATGACTATAAAAATATCCGTTGGATTTTGCGGTCGATCGGTTGGTCGACTAAGCTCAAACAGAGAGCTCAGCTCTCTGACAGTCGACCAGGCGGTCGACCGAAATATAGAAACAGAGAGCATTGCAATGTTCCGCGGTCGACTGATCGATTGATCAACGTGCACACGCATAAAGCTATGCATATCCGATCAATCGGATGGTAGAGAGACAGAGCACTCAGTTCTGTTAGCAGTCGACCAGGAGGTCAACCTGCTCAGCCTAAAATTCTGATTTTTAAATCCCTTTTAAATACATCTTTAAATTCAATAAATTTTTATAAATTCTACAAAAATAAGTTCATATAAATATATTAAGGCACCTATAGTGTGAACAAAAATCTAATACATATTATAAACATGAGAAGTATTTTTTGAGATGTTAAATACTATTTTTAAATATAAAAAATGTTTTTCCAAAACTAAATTTTAAATTGAAAAACAAGTTTTTTCAAAATTTATATAAATACAAAAAACAAGTTTGTTAAACTCATTTGAAGCACTGTTTGGACACATATATTGCATAATTCTTATTGCATTTCTACATTCATTCTGTAATAATTCCTACAACTCACTTGTCTTAATGTCCTAATTCATGCAGGGTATGATAGAGAGAAGATTAACATGAATCTTATCCAATTAAATCTAAAAGTTCAAATTAATAGGGATTGATCCAAATCTAAAAATTTTAGAAGTAATCTTATCTGAAGCCCGGATATATCAGATGAGATATATCATCATAATTCAAAGAAAAAATGGATTAGAAGAAAATTATATCAGTTTCGTTGAGGATAAAAGGAGATATCATCAAATATGGAGCAGAGATTCAAAATCCAGAAGGATAAAGAAAGAAATGACGAACGAGAGCCCCCAGATCCTGGCTCTACGGCCAGGATTTGGCTGCGAAAACGTGGGGCAAAGCTGTGTTTCCACGACTTTAGTTTTGAAATAGGGGGAGCGTTTGCTCCCCCTATCTTTTTACGCTATCTCCTATCTTTGTTTTGCTATAAATACTTGTATTCAGTGAGAGAGAGGTAGATGGGAAGGCTGTAAATGCTGAATTGAGTGGAAAAGTGCGCTTTGTAATGCGAGTTTAGGATCAAGAGTTTTAGAACAATGATTCTTCATTACCGATCTTGCAGCGTTTCAGTCTAAGCTTGCCGTTTTCTTCAATATCGATCTTGCAGCGTTTCAATCTAAGTTTTCTTTACTTCTCTCTTTTATTTTTGTGATTCGATTTTCTTTTTTTACTTGCATGTTTTATTCTATTGTTTCATCAATAGTTTATTGCATGTTTTTTCTTCTTTTTTTTTGTTAACTCTTTTGTCTTCAATAGCGTTTGGAGGAGGAAGACGACAAGGCGACGGTAAGTCTTGTGCTAATTCTGGGTTTCATCTTCCTTCTCCATTCTTCTCTTATTTTTTCATCACTTATTTCACTTTGCCTTTACATTGGTTAGTACTCTTTTACTTCTTTTATTTTTTTTTTACTTCTTTTGTTTTTTTATGCTTAATGATCTTAGTTTTTAGAACAAAACTCCAACCTTCATCTAAGAATTTCTCAACTAGATTAAGATAAAAAAAATTAGATTTTTAATAACTAGGATTTAACAAGTCTCTATGGATTCGACCCTTAAATTGCAACTACACAATTTTGCTAAAATGATTCTAGCAAGTTTAGGTTTCATAACTTGCACATGGTTTAGCAATGATGAATCTCTTTATGAACTTTGAACCGCGAACAGTTTTTTTCGCCATTGTAGAAGACTTGTAAAATTTTTGATTTTTGAAAATCTACATTTAATCTTTTTCTAGTTTAATAAAAAAATTAAAAATTAAAAATTAAAAAAATTATTTAAAAAATTCAGAAATTTAAATCAAAATAATTTTTAAATTCAAAATTCTTTTCTTTTTAATAATTTTCTTTTCCATGCCTAAGATCTAAAACTTCAAGTTTTCTTTTTATAGGGATATTGCATGAACGAGCAAGGATTTGCACAATAGGACGAAGCTTGCTTGCTTATGACATAATTGCGTTACTAAACTAAAATAAAAATAAAAATTGGTTGCTTCAGAGTCGTCAGAAAGGTTAGTAATTTTTCTAACTCTACCCACAAATCTCCTATTAGTGGGGTTTTGGATGTGCTTATTGATTGAACTTATGCTGCATTAGTGCATATTGCATAAAAAGATCTTAAGAGCTTCCCCCTCACATAAGGTCGGGATTTTATCACCTATTCCTTAGCTCAAAAATCACAAATCATATAAGTTTTCTCAAGTTTAAACTAAATTTAAAATCAATTAGAAACTTTACAACTAGGTTTTCGAGCTCATTAAGTGGATCCATTTTGGGAATACTCCGAAGATTACTTTCAAGCTCGCGAGAGAGGGCTTTCTTATTTAGAAAGGGTGACTTAGCCATTTTAGTGGTGCTTGGCTTGAAAGAAGGACTGAGAAACTTTCTTATCTAAGAAAGGGTGGCTGAATTTAGTAAGCACCCAGCCTAGGGGGAGAACTGAATCACTTATTTGAGGGTTTTAACTAGTCAGCCTACAATCTGTCCAACCCAATTAGGAGCTGTCTAACTAAGGAGAATTTTATTCTCTTCAGATTAGTGGTTAAAAAATTGATTACCTTCAAATTAAGTTCAAGATAAAGAAAATAATTCATTGAATTTGATTGGTTAAGTCATCTTGTGTGCAACCTTATCGGATTTAGAAAATCCTTCTTCAGGGCAGTACCCTGGTTCATGCGAAAGTGGGTTCGTGTTAAGGGTCGATTAGAATCCATTACTATCTCTGACCCTACTGCTACAATTGGTGACACAAACCAAACTCAATAAATGACCATAAAGGATTACATGTATCCTACAAGGTCCACCCAACCTACCTATATCACTTTGCCGGTCCTTACAAAAAATTTCGAGATTAAATCTGGTATGATACAAATGCTTCTAGTCTTTCGGGGATTGACCAATGAGAACCCATACCAACATGTTAGGGAATTTGAGGATATTTGTAGAACCATGAAGTATAATCAAATGATAGAGGAATCCCTAAAACTTAGGTTGTTCCCCTTCTCCCTAAAGGAAAAAGCCAAAGCGTGTCTTCTTTCTCTCCAGCCTGGTTCAATTTCCACTTGGGTATGTTTAGCCGAAGCATTCTATAGAAAGTTTTACTCCAAGCAGAAAATTGTTATCATACGTCAATTCCTCAACACATTTCATCAATTATAAGAGGAGACATTTTTCGCATATTTTGAAAGATTCAAAGATCCTTTGCTTGAGTGTCCTCAACACGGATTTGAAAAGATCCGTTTGATCAAAATGTTTTATGATGGCTTAGACTACCCAACTAAGACCATGATTGAGTCCTTTTGTAATGGATCATTCACTAGTAAAACCACCGATGATGCACAACAATTTTTTGAAGTGGTGACAGAAAACACTTTGGAATGGGAACCTGTTGATGTTAAGCAACCCATCACTACCACAACTACCACCAACAAGGGTGGTATGCATCGAGTCAACTGTAATTTTGAGATTGATGCCAAATGACATCAGTTATAGGAAGACTTGAAGCTTTAGAGCTGAACAAGAGAGCACAATTTTTGGCTCTCGAACCATCCAAGTCAGTGATGTATCCCGTTTGTGTCCTTTGTGATAGGCAAGACCACTTGGTTGAGCAATGCCCCAGGTTGCCAAATATCAAAGCGATGTACTCAATACATTTCGCAAGCCCAACCCCAACAACAACCCATTCAATGAAACATACAATACGGGATGACGGAATCATCCCAACCTTTTTATGAAAATCTTCTTAATGATAAGTATATGGTGGATCATCATCATTTAAAGGACCATTTTCTAATAATCAATTTCACAAGAAAAATCAATTTAATGCAACACCATCTGTTTCTCCTCCATATGTCCCTCCCAATATAAAAAATCATCTTTAGAGGACACTCTCCAATAATTAATACAAAGCCAAGTTATAACTAATCAAACCCAAACATAAATATCTCACAATCAGAATCAGACGATAGCCCGGCTCGAGGTTCAGATAGAATGTTAGCTGCATATTTTAGGGAGAGAGAAGACATTTTCCTAGTCAAACTATGATAAACCTTAAAAAATAACCTGCTCCTCAAAATACTCTTATAGGCTAGTTCGAAATTGGTTTTGGTTCAAACCGTGATGTCCAAGCCATCCACACTTTATAGTCAGGTAAGAGAGTGGAAAACTAAGTCCAAGCTCACCAAACAATCCTAATGTTGTCAATAAAAAAAAAAGAGAACCCAAAGGAGTCAATAAATAAAGATGATCAACTTGTTGTTGACAATCAAGAGAAATCCTTTGTGCCCAAGGCCCCATTTCCTCTACGTCTTCAACCAACTAGGAAGAAAAATCATTGTGAGATAATTTTGAAAGTTTTCAAAAACATCCAAATCAACATTCCCTTCTTAGATGCTATCAATCAGATTTCTTCATATGCCAAGTTTCTAAAGGACCTGGTTACTGTCAAGAGGAAAAGTTCTGTGCCTCGTAAAGCTGCATTTGCTACACAAGTATCATGTCTCATCCTGCAATCCACTGCACCTAAGTATAAGGATCCAGGGAGTCCAACTATTTCTGTTAGGATAGGAAATCAGGTTATGGATTGGTGTTTGCTAGATTTAGGGGCAAGTGTAAACCGTTTACCCTTTTTTGTGTACAAACAATTAGATTTAAGGGAGTTACAACCCACTAACCTTGCATTACTTCTAACAGATAGGTCAGTTAAGGTCTCCAAGGGAATTATTAAGGATGTTATTTTGAACGTTTGACGAATTTTATTTCTCTACAAATTTTGTGGTCTTAGATGAACCAGTTAAAAATCCAAGCAATCACTACCCTATGATTTTCAGAAGACCATTCCTTACTACAGCTGATGCTGTCAGTAGATGTAGGAATGGAGTCATGAGCTCGTTGTTTGGGAATAAGACAGTTGAGCTAAATGTTTTTCACACTAGTTCCCAACCATCTATAATGGACGATCATGAGGAGGTCAACATGATTGATGTGTCCGTCAATCACACCTTTGAGGAGTCTTACTATGAAGACCCCTTTGAGAAATGCTTGGCCCATTTTGAAATAAATTTTGACATTGAGGAGTCTATAGAAGAGGTCAACACATTGTAAGATTCTGTCCCCATCATGGACACCAACCTATGGAGACCAAACCAAGAACCCTTGCCATTGCCAACATCTGTTTCTGTTCCATGAATCATCGAGCCTCCCAAGTTGGAGCTTAAGCCTTTGCCAGACATGTTAAAATATGCCTTCCTATGTGAGTCAGAAACCTTGCCTGTGATAATTTCTTTCCATTTGATAAGGACCAAGAAGTGAAGTTGCTAGATATTCTTGGTGAACAGAAGAAAGCCATAGGATGGACCATAGTAGACATCAAGAGAATTAGCTCCTCTGTAGTAATGCACCTCATTCATATGGAAGAGAATGTCAAAACCTCGAGAGAATCACAGAGGCATTTGAACCCTATTTTAAAAGCGGTAGTGAGGGCGGGGTCATGAAACTGTTGGATGCAGGTATCATTTACCCATCTCTGATAGTCAGTGGGTTAGTCCGGTGCAAGTTGTGCCCAAAAAGTCCAGAGTCACAGTTGTTACTAATGAGAATAATGAGTTGATTCCAACTCGTATTCAAACTGGTTGGGAGTGTGTATTGACTATAGGAAACTCAACTCCATGACTAGGAAAGATCATTTTCCTCTGCCCTTCATCGACCAAATGTTAGAACGTCTTGACGATTATGCTTACTACTCCTTCCTCAATGGTTATTCTGGGTATAACTAAATCCCCATCTCTCATGAGGACCAAGAGAAAACGATATTCACTTGTCCGTTTGGCACATTTGCCTACCGTCGCATGCCCTTTGGGCTATGCAATGCACCGGCTACTTTTCAGTAGTATATGTTAAGCATCTTTTCTAACATGGTCAGCGATTTCTAGAGGTTTTCATGGATGACTTCTTTATTTTTCGGTCTGCTTTTGATGAGTATTTGTATCATCTATCGTTGGTATTAATAAGATGCAAGGAGAAGAACCTCTTTCTTAATTAGGAAAAATGCCGTATCATGGTGAAATCCAGGATTGTCTTAGGATACATTGTTTATGATAGATGTATAGAAGTTGATAAAGTTAAGGTAGAACTAATCTCCAAATTACCACCTCATAGAACTTTTCGGGAGGTGCGATCCTTCTTAGGCCATTCTGGGTTCTACCGTTGCTTTATCAAAATTTTTCAAAATTTTTCAAACCTCTTTGTGATCTTCTAGCAGAAGATGTTCCCTTTGAGTTCACCTCGTCCTATTTGGTAGCCTTTGAAAGGCTCAAGATTGAGTTAACCTCGTCACCCATCATCCGACCACCTGATTAGAATCTTTCATTTGAGGTGATGTGTGACGCTTTCGACTTTGCGGTGGGGGTTGTCCTAAGCCAGCGAGTGGATAATCTTCCTCATGTTATTTGCTATGCTAGCAAGACTCTTAACGATGCTCAACTGAACTACTCCACCATTGAAAAAGAATTGTTGGCAGTCGTTTTTGTTCTTGACAAATTCTGTCCCTCCCTTATAGGTTCTAAGGTCCTAATCTACACCGATCATGCGGCTTTAAAGTACATTTTCATGAAAAAGGATGCTAAAGCATGTTTAATCCATTGGATCTTATCCCTACAAGAATTCGATCTAGAAATTCATGATAAAAATAAGGCTGAGAATGTTATTGTAGATCACTTGTCTAGGATAGTGGTCGATCTGTGTCTGACTCGCTAACTATCCTTGTGACATTTCCTTACGAGCAATTAATGTCCATTTCTCCTTCGAATGTTCCGTGGTATGCTGACATTGTGAACTACCTTGTCACAGAACAAATGCGCCATTCATGGACCAAGCAAGAACGATTGCATTTCTTAGCTAGGGTCAAATAGTTCTTCTGGGATGAACCATACTTGTTCAAATACTATCCTGATCAGATCATTCGACGTTGCATTCCTGACTCAGAGTTTAGAAACATCCTTTTATTTTGCCATGATCAAGCTTATGGTGATTATTTCAGTGGGAAGAAATCTGCTGCAAAAATTTTGCAATGTAGTTTTTATTGGCCCACTTTATTTCGTAACCCTCTTGCCTACTGCCAATCTTGTAGCTGTCATCAACGATTAGAGAAAATTGCACGACGGAATGAAATACCATTAAACCCGATCTTAGTTATCAAAATCTTCAATGTTTGGGCCATTGACTTCATGAATCCCTTCTCTATGTCTCATGGATACCAATATATCCTTATGACAGTTGACTACGTCTCTAAACTGATAGAGGCCGTAGTATGTAGAACCATGATCACAAAATTGTAGTAAACTTCCTGAAAGAGAATGTATTCTCTCATTTTGGCTTTCCTCGTGCAATCATTAGCGATGGTAAAAAATATTTCTACAATCGCACATTTGAAGCCTTAATGAGAAAATATTGCATTAATCATAGGATAGCCACCCTTATCACCCACAGACTAGTGGCCAAGTAAAAGTTTCCAACAGAGCCATCAAGATCATTCTAAAGAAAACTGTAAATATCACTAGGAAAGATTGGTCTCTTCGATTGAGTGATGCCTTATGGATATACAGAACTGCGTTCAAGACTCCTATTGGAATGTCTCAATATAGGTTAGTCTATGGCAGAGCTTGCCATCTTCCTGTCGAGCTAGAACATAAGAGATACTAGGCGACCAAATGCCTAAATTTTGATCTAGATAAGGCAGGAGAGTTTAGGAAACTTCAACTTGATGAGCTTAAAGAGATAAGGAATGATGCATATGATTGTTCAAAACGGTACAAGGACCATATGAAAATGATACAAGATCGGGTCATAATTCATAAGAAATTTTAGCCAGGATCGAAAATCTTGCTTTACAATCACGTTTACCTCTCTTTCCAAGAAAACTGAAATCCTATTGGATCGGGCCCTACATTATTCATAAGGTGCACCCACATGGTGCAGTTGAGATCCGCAATGCCATGGATGGTACCACTTTTCAAGTAAATGACCATCGTTTAAAACCATACCGTGCGTATCTGAGCTCAGAAGTGGAGAAAATCCTTTTGGAAGATCCTGTTTATCAGGAGTGATCCCTATACATGCTAGGGATCCATTTCTATATTATAGTTTTTGTTTTTTTTCTCTTAACTAGGCAATAATAGATGACATCCACTCGTCTTCATCAGGTGCTTTCTACCCTTCACATTTTTATATTTGTATCATGCTATACATTCATTCATATATGGAGAACAATGCATGAGATAAGTGAAGGAGAGGGCTCTAACATAGGTTTTCTTTTAAGTCTTCTTCAAAAAAATAAAATAAACAAAATAAAATAAATAAAAAAATAATATAAAAACTTTTGAAAGGAAAAATAATACTTTGACGTATATTTGCAAGAAATTAAGTTAATTTTAAGGAAGAGGAGAATCATAATTAGGATTTTTTATATTTGGTTGAAATAAGAATATTTGTTTGGTTTCTAGGCTTAGGAATAAAAATTAACAAAGTAATTTAGTCTTGATTTTTAACTTGATGAAGTATGCATACTTTAAATACTTACACACTTAGGGTTCAAAAATAAAGATTCTTATATATATATATATATATATATATATATATATATATATATATATATATATATATATATATATATATATATATATTTATATATATAAAGAATTCTCTGATTAAGCTTGGTTTTTGTGCCTCATAAAGCATAATTATTCATGCCTAAAAGTAGTTCATATCATCAAATAAAATCCTTTATTTTGTGGCCTTGTTTGCTCCAGTCCTAAGTCCTTGGGGCGTTTCCTCACCCGATGCCCTAAAATCGTCCAGTTTGGGAGTCACCGACTAAGGCTTGTTATATGGGCAAGTTAGAAAGCCTAAGAGAGCTAAGAAATATTATCACCAATATATACATAAATAAGTCATAAAAGTTAGAGTTGAAGAGCCTTTAGTCAAAATATTCACGGTCACAAGATGCATATGACTTAGGGTAAAATGATGGACTAGATGAGAATATAATTTTATTCCTAATCTTGATTGATAACAAATCTTTGAATAGAGATTAAGTCTAGGGATGAATAGTTCGGTGCTCCTATAACTTACAAGTTGCTTAAATTCTTGTAAAAACACTTTAAATATTTTCTCTTCTTTTCAAAATGCATTTTCAAAAATACTAGCAATTTATTTCTTTTTCTTTATGGATGTTGTGGGTGTATGTTCGAGAAGAGAAAATGGATTGAGCAAGAGTTCAGAGTAAACCGTTTAAGTCCTTGTGCTGATGTTCAAACTCTGAATATGTGTGTAAAATTAGTTTGCTCTTTCGAATTACCATTTGTAGCAAAAACTATAACGGGTCGTATCCGCATGGAGGGCTTGCGATGGAAGCTTTACAGTTCTTTATGTTTTAGTATTTGGGAAGAAAAAAATGAAGGTTCTTCTTTGTTCAAGAATTGGAAAACAAAACAAAGTGAAAAGAAAGTGCTCAATCTTTGTAGTGTTTAAGAAAAGAAAAATGGAAGCGAGGAAAATGGAATTGAAAACGACGAAGTTGGAAAAAGAGAAGAATAGATTTTGTAAGAAAAAAGGAAGTTTTTAGAAAAGAGTTTTAATTCGATGGAAAGAAAATCATGACTAACTAACACTCTATACTACTAACTTACTAATCTCGTTGGGTGACTTGTGCCTTATGTAAATTCATTAGCAATTGTCCATCTTACTTTGTCAAGTCAATAAGTTGTCACAAATTGTGGAGATGTTCTTATCTTAACTTGGTTAGGGGGCCTCCTTAGATCATCGGCTCCCAATAGGTTCACAAGAATGGAACTTAAAAATTCACACTTTAGATATGCTTAACAAGAATATAAGATTCATTAAATCATCAAAGTCATAGTGAGCTCGCATGAAGTAAACAAGCTAGTACAGTAAGTGTTAGAATACTAAAGTGATCCCATCTTCATGTTCTATGAAGGATCTTGTTAAAGAAATAAGGCTCTAAATGATGCATACATGAATCATAAGGAGATGGTATCAAAAATTTCTCTAAGATTAGAAACAATACTCATCTTCATTGGGAATTAAGAGACTTGTTAGATACAAGACTAGAAATATAAACATCCAATGAGTCATATGAGTTAGCATCACCTAATAGTTAGTAGTTAGTAGTATTAGAGGTTAGTTAGTCATATTAGGAGATTAGTTATCCATATAAAAGAAAAGAAAAGAAGAAGACATAGTAAAATAAGTGTAAGGAAATAAAGAGCTTGAAAGTAAATGGCAATAGAGTAAGAAAATTAGAGAAAGGAGAACTTGAGCTTTTGTATTTGAATGTCACTCTTCAATTACAGAAACCACTCTCTCACTCTCTCTCTTTTCTAGATCTAAAAAGAGAAATGAAAATTACAAGAGACAACCAAAGAGATAACCTAAAGAAATCATAAATTCTCTCCTAAAATAATAGCTATCCTCTCCTTCCTTTTTATAGAGGCCCTGGGGTTCTTTATATAGGCCTCAGGAGCTAATCGTTAGCAATCATAGCTGTGAGATCAATCGCTCGATCAATGGCCATAGATTTGCTGCGGAAACGCGGCCAGAGCCGCACAATTTAGGCCGTTGCGCCAGCGATCGCTCTGACATTCTGTTATTGTGCAGGTGCCCAGCTGGATCTAGAACCATGAGAATATCCCCTGGTTCGTTACAGAATTGGGCTTTCTTGATTTGGGCTCTTAAAAACTCTTAAATCCTTGAAAAATCTAAGATTTGGGCCTTCTTTTCCATTAAAGAATGGACCTGAAAAATAAGAGAGGTAACCATTAAAAATCCTATTTTTATTAATAAAATGCATGGCAATGTGATATAGAATGATGCAAAATGAAACTCCAATCAGTGTAATCCACTGAAAATCCTTAGGAGACTACAACTCCTCCACTAGGGATAACCTAGAGGTTTAAAGACTTATTGCACATGTCGCGTGACCTGCGAAAGTGGTCCAATAAAATCTTAGGTTTAGTTTTGTTTTGCTCGAGGACGAGCAAAAGATAAGTGTGAGGGTATGTTTGGACACATATATTGCATTCTTACATTCATTCTGTAATAATTCCTACAACTCACTTGTCTTAATGTCCTAATTCATGCAGGGTATGATAGAAAGAAGATAAGTATGAACCCTATTCAATTAAATCTAAAAGTTCAAATCAACGGGGATCGATTCATATCCAGAGGTTCTAGATAATCTTATCGGAAGACCAAGTATTTCAGATGAGATAATATCATTATAATTCAAAAAAAAGCACATTAGAAGAAAACCCTATCGATTTCGCTGAGGGTAAAAGAAGATATCATCAAATATGGAGCAGAGATTCAAAATCCAAAAAGATAGAAAGATAAAGAAAGAAATGATGAATGAGAGCCCCCAGATCCTACCCCCAGATCTATGGCCAGGATCTGGCCATGGAAATGCCTGCGCTTTAGTTTTGAATTAGGAGGAGTGTTTGCTTCCCCTATCTCCGTACGCTGTCCCTTATCTTTGTTTTCTTATAAATACCTGTATTCAATGAGTAGGGAAGGCAATGGGACGGGTCAGAGCCGCGTATTGAACACCCTATCTCCATACCTGAAATCTGAAAACCCACCCCGTGCCCGCCCCAGACCCCATTGGGTATTTTACAATCACCCCATCCCCGCCCTGGCGGGAAATAAAAATACCAACCCGACCCGACCCGACCCAAAATCGTGTACCGGGCTCAAGTAATCATGTCATTGTTTGCATCTAATTCTGAAGTCAAAATCAGTATACTTCCCAAAAAAAAAAAAGAGCCAGCAATCAAATTGTTGTAAGCATTGCAAGAATAAAACTAAACACATAATATAAGATTGAAGAATTATTTAATCATCTACCGAAAACTGAAAACTTCATTGTTCTGAATAATATGCTGAATAGTATTAGCTACCAATGATTCTTAATATCATGACAACATCATGTTCTTAATCTATGAAGATAAGTGATCTACAAATGAAACATTCATTTGAGTTGAGAAGCACAATATGAACAACTTACATTAGCCCTCTAGAGTAGCAACATCAAAGTTTGAAACATTATCATTCCAACTTATAATCATAATATAACATTTCTCAAGTCAAACTAGTAATTAAAAGAGATTCAACCAGGTGAAACTAGTTCAAATCATAAAATGTTTACATCACAGAAAGTTTAACATTAAAAATTACTAATTTAGAACTACATATAGAAGAGTCTCTTTAAATGCCCAAATCTGATTTTGACAGCATATCATCCGTGGATGTTAAACCTGTAGACATATTAGAGTCATATTATCATTTATCCTGCACCATCCACCGAATTAGACATATTAGAGACATATGAATGTAAAACCTGTAGACATACTAGAGACATAGTCTTAGCTATATTACCACAGAGGTACCTGCCAATAACCAAAATACTTAAGATTAAAACACCAAATTTAAAATCAAAGTAAAAATAAGATAGTTGATCATTAGATATGTCCACTTGATAGTCTATTGGCCAGTGTACCACTATGAAAGAGTAGGATCTAGCTGTTTTCAAACAAGGTAAGCCCTAAAAAGGAGTTAAATAACCAGTTCTTTCTTTAAAATAATAATATTACATCATTCCCACTTCAATAAGCAAGCCTTTGATGATAATCACACACACATAATAAAAGCATTCCAGCAAAAAACAAGAAATTGATAAAATATATTTTTTTAAAATAAATTTTCAAAAGAGCAGAAAAGTTCATGAGAATCAATTGATCAGATTCTATTAAGCATCTGGGAAGTGAAGAAGCTTGATGTTACTATAGCATATCTGATGACATTCTCAAATAGATAGTCATATTAGAATATGAAAAATGCTCATTATGATGGTTAGAGGAACATGTTGGCTAAAGGAAAGTGAAGACAATCCTTTAAGTATGTAACAAATAACAAATAACAAGTATGGAGTATGTACACAGCCATAAACATTAATAAACTAATTTGTGCCTATTACTTATGTAACAAATAACAAAAATAATACCTTTGCAACTCACCATTCAAAAAGATGGGGGAAAAAATTCTTATTTGAAAAAAAAATTCAAATAAGAAAATTAAGTAAATGTACCTGACTCATTTTCATTCGTTTCATTATCCATATCCTCATATATAGTAGCATAACCATGGGAGGCAGCTGTATCTTCATCTAAAGAAAAAACATTCATTAATAAATACTAGGTAATGAAATTATGTATTAGATAAATGACACATACTTGTTACAAAAGAACATAACAAAAATGTATTATTTACCTTTTTCGGCTGCCCACAACCAATTTGTGCACACATTAATGCCTCCAATGTCTTTGGATGAAGCTTGCTATGATGGGAACTCACTAGTCTACCACTTTACTGAAAGCAGACTCAGAGGCTACAGTGGATACAGGAATGGCTAATAAATCTCTGGCATTTGCTTGCAATATTGGATATTTAACCCCATTTTGCTTCCACCACAGTAAAATATCAAAATCTGGAGTCCTCGGTAAAACCTCCTCTCCTAAATAATGGTTTATCTCCGTCTTGACATATGAAGTTCTCGCTCTTTTCTTCAACCTCACATACATATCAAAATCTGTCAATGCATCATCTCCAGACGTTGTATGGTTTGAGTGAGTGAAATTGGAGTCATCATATCTTCTATCTGAAGAGACCATAGATTGATACTCAAGAATCAAATCATAACAAAGTTGGCGAATTCTATCAGCTTGCATATCAGATGTTTCATCCCCATAAAATTTTGGAAATTAGTACTCAAGTAGAGTCATCTTATATCTAGGATCTAACACAGCTGCAACTCCCATCAAACTATGAATTACATCCCAATATTTATTAAACTTGTCTAATATATTTTTCATCATTTTCTCACATGGTCAATTGGATAAGTAAGCCACTCAGCCAATGCCAATCGAATCTCACCAACTTTTGGAAAATAAATATTAGCAGTGGGGTACTTTGTTCCCAGAAAACATCTCTGTGACACTATAAAATAATTTCAATCTCCCACAAATTCTCTTGCAAACTCTCATTCTTGATCGCTTGGATAATTCTTAAATTGAGTATCACGTTGTTTTAATCGGCAGAAAACATCTTTATACATCACTGCTGTTTGCAACATCAAGAAAGTAGAATTCCACCTAGTTAAACAATCAAGACTCAATTGTTTAGTAACTGTAACACCCACTTGTTTAGCAGTAACAATAAATTTTTCTCTTCTTTTCGGTGTTCCTGCCCAAAATTTCATACTTTCTCGAAGTTTTATTATCCCTTCCTTGATTATATCTAACCCATCTTTTACAACAAGATTTAAAATGTGGACACAACAACGCATGTGCAATAATTTCCCAGACAACAATAATGAATTAGCTGCAATTTTTCTAACACAAAGGGGATCATAGCATCATTGGTTGAACAATTATCCAATGTGATTGTGGATAGTTTTGTATCCACATTCCAGTCCATTAAACAGTCCATCAAAAATTCACATAACACTTCCTTTGTGTGTGGACAAGGAACATATACAAACCTAAAAAAAATGAACTATTATTAATATAAGAAAATACATAACAAAAAGACTAATTGAACTAATAAAAATAAATAAGAAAATTTTAACTAAACTAGATGGTCAAGTAATAAGTAAGAAAAATATACCTCAAAATTTGACTTTGCAAAGTCCAAGAACTATTAATAAAGTGTGCCGTGACAGCCATAAATCCTCTCTTTTGGTTGGTAGATGTCCACATATCAGTAGTTATTGCCACCCTGCTTTCATTACTCTCAATCAACTTCATTGTCTTCATCTTCTCATAATCATATATTTTATGAATGTCACTCTTGACTGCATTTGGGGAGGGTACTTTAAACAAAGGTTGAAGATTACCTACAAACCTCCTAAACCTAATATGGTCAACCATAGAAAGTGGGTACTCATGCATTATGATCATTTTTTCAAGATCATCCCTAGAGACATCTTGTTCAAAAGAATATGAGATCATGTTTTTTCTATCTCCTTTCGTCTAATTGTTTGTTATGACTTTTTTGTCGCATATCAACAACTCTCCAACGTGGACACCTTTGATAATGTTCATGTTGATGTATCGTCCCATTCTTTGAAGCCTCCCCAGTAACTTTTTACAATAACGACATTCAACCTTAACTATTTCATTGAATTTTTTCAATTCAAAGTGTTCCCATACAGTACTCTTAAGCTTTCTTTTTACACCGGAAGCCTCATATTCATCGCTCGCAATTGCTTGAGTAGTGAGACAATGAGACTCTTCTTTTGGGGTTGATGGATTTGAACTATCAATGGGTATAGAGTCTGCTGATGGGCCGTTGCTACCAATGGGTGTCGCTGATAAGGAATTTGAATCTTCATGTGTCGGCATATTTGAAAATAAGAAGATGTCACTAGTAAGAAAAATCTCTGAACTATGCAAGCAAGCAAGAGACAAGGAGAAAATGCAACCAATTCATTTGAAACAAAATTCTGAAAAAAAAGACAAAAAAATCAATCAAAAATATCATTTCCTCCTACTCCTACTGCTTCTCAAATTAATTTTAGCTGTTCATGTGTCAACATCATTTTGTTGGTCATACCCATATCTCTACAGTTATATATTAGCTTCATTAAATTAAATCTCCTATATTTCTAATATTCAAGTCGTACAATATTCAAGTTGTATTATACAAATAATATTTGAGAAATATCTAATTATCTATAGGATTATGTGAAAAAAAAATTATATTGAGCTGAGTGTAATGCAACAACTTTTTATGGTTCAAGACATGACATAGCTCTCCTTTAGAGATGAAGGCATGTGTTGTAGATTTATTGATTAATAATGAGACATTTGGTTTAATGGTAAATAAATGAGATTCAATTATTGATGTTTTAGGTTTAAGATCTAACTGTCATTTTTGTGCCTAGAGACTAAATCAAAAAGAGCAAAGACAAAGAAGAAGATCAAAGATGATGTTTTTCAACTTCCTTCATCCAATTGAATCAAAAAAAAAATACAGACCCTTTAAAATTCAACTAAATCAACAAACAGAAACAACCACCAATAAAATCCAATAAAAAACAACCAAAATCCAATCTTTTTCAAACTCACCTACGCGACCCTCAAGATGAACCCCAACGACCTACATTCAGGCGGCGTCTTGAACCCCATCTGACCTACAACCGAAAGGAGAGCACGCCAAATCTGATCGAGGGAGATTTAGAAGGAGATGGCGATCTGTTCTGTCGAGGGAGATCGAGACACGAGAGGGATCGAGAATGAGGGAAATGGCGGCTGAGAAAGAGTGAAATTATGAAAAACTTTTAGGGCAGATTGGATTTGGACCATTTGGTTTAGATATTTTTGGGGAATGGCATATTTATAATTAGTGTTAAGAGCTGGGTTATTTAAGTAGATGTATATATATAATATTATTATATTCTTTATATGAAAAAATAGCGGGTCAGGTACGGGGCAGGTAAGGGGGCAATGCTATACCGTACCCGCCCCACCTCGACCTTTATTATTTTGGGTGAACCAGGTCAACGATCAAAAAACCTGCCCCATTCGGGTCGGGTAGGGTCCCCATGGGCACGGGTTCAAATTGCCATCCCTATCAGTGAGAGAGAGGAGACAGGGAGGCTGTAAATGTTGAATTGAGAGGAAAGGTGTGCATTGTAATGCGAGTTTGGGATCAAGAGTTTTGTAACAACGATTCTTTAATAAAAATTCAGTCTTCTTCAATACCGATCTTGCAGCATTTCAGTCTAAACTTTCTTGACTTCTCTCTTTTATTTTTGTGATTTGATTTTCTTCTTTACTTGCATGTTTTATTCTATGATTTCATTAACAGTTTATTGCATGTTTTCTCTTCTTTTCTTTTGTTAACTCTTTGTCTTCAACAACGTTTGGAGGAGGAAGACGACAAGGCGACTACAAGTCTTGTGCCAACTCTGGCTTCCATTTTTCTTCTCCCTTCCTCTCTTATTTTCTTCATTGCTTATTTCACTTCACCTTTATACTGGTTAGTACCCTTTTACTTTTTTTATTTTTTTCACTTCTCTTATTTTTTTAATGCTTAATGATCTTAGTTTTTAGAATAAAACTCCAACCTTCATCTAAGGATTCTCTGTTGGAAATATGAAGAATAAATGTGAATCTTTAAGTTGAATTATGGCGAGATCCATTGATTGAATCAATTGGATAATGGCTAAAGTGTGCTCTCCTTCCATTGGGAATGAACGTGGTATATTCACATGTTCAATTCCGACTTCGAATGAATGAGATATTCAAGTCTAAAGTTTGCCTAATTTAAAGCCAAAATGGGACCAAGAGTAGCTAAAAACATTTAGTCCCACATTGACTATGGGATGAAAGTTTGAAGTGTTTAAATAGAGAAAAATAGGAACAAAGGGTGTGCCCTTTGGGTATTTGGAGTTTTCGCGCGCGATTAGGGGGACACCATGCCCGCACGTGCACGTGCGCGCGTGTGCGCCGGTGCCGGTGCCGGCTCAGGCTCGGGTCCGGGTCCCCTACCCAGTCCGGTTCTTTTTGAACCGGGTCTGATAGGTTACCGCGAATTATACCCGCTCTGCCATCCGGATCCGAACCACCCAACGCAACGGCTGTCAGCAAACCGTCGCGAACAGTTGGGCGGTTACTGCAGTTGCTGTCTAAAACGAACCGTTGCAGCTGTTCAGACCGAACCATTGCAACCATTCAGTTAGGTTCGGACAGTTTTACCCCTCCCGGAGCGCTATAAATAGCGCTCCATTTTCTCAAACTAAAACACACAACAGAACACAATAGAAGCAATACAGGGAAAAAAGATTCTTCCTCTGCAATCTGAAGTGGGCTCCCTACAACTCAAGTTCGAAGTGACTTCTAACAAGAAGTGGGAACTCTGCAACTCGGATTTAGAAGCGACTTCCAAGAGATTTTGGAAAATTCATTCTGAAAGAAGGCTCAGAAAATTAAACAGATTCTTTAATAGAATTGTTGTCTGAATTTGGGACTTCCAAAGAAGAATATTCTTCTACCTTCCTCCTTTCTCTACAGTGGGTGCTCCTCCAAAATAAAGACAAATATTCTCCCTGAAATTTGTCTTGGTCCTACTGCTTTGATATTCCTGTGAAGGTATTGGTTAACTACGGTTTGACCGTACGGTGATTTGGTAGTGCTAACCAAATTACCGTGAATGAGTGTTGTATCTTGGGAGACCAGCGTCCAGTTATCCGTTAGCACCATAGAGGGGGACGTAATTGTCTTAAGGAGATTCGCTTTAAGCGTACCTCACTCCAAATACTGTATAAGTGAATTAATTTTCTTTTTACAACAGTTATACTGATGTTCAGTATATTAAGACTAACTTATACCAGTCTAATTGGTGTTTAACCAAGGAAGGTAATTGAAAGGTGGTTCTTTAATTAAGGAATGTTCTATTGAACAAAAAACCTCCCACCTGATATTTACCGACTTGGCTAATTAGATCGGTGATATTTCAGTGATATTGATTAGTTGTCAGATTGATCCTAGAAACTAACAAGACAATTATAGAATTGAAGTTTCTTACTTCTGTTCTGCTTAAACTTACAGAAAATATCTGAGACTAATCAAGACAGCTCAAGTAAGGCACCAAACATACAGATACAAGCTTTGATGCCTACTCCATTTCCTAACCCAAAGCCGGAGAAGCCAGAAAAATTTGATCGCACAGAATTCAAGAAGTGGCAACAGAAGATGCTCTTCTACTTGACCACTCTGCATCTGGCCAAATTCCTGCAAGAAAATCCACCAGAACTCGGACTGATCAGGACTCAGTCCTTGCAGTCGATGCATGGACTCAAGGTGACTTCCTTTGCCGAAACTATATTTTGAATGGACTGGATGACTCTCTTTACAATGTCTACAGTCCTATTACAACGGCAAAGAAGTTAAGGGCCAGTCTTGATAAGAAGTACAAGATTAAGGATGCTGGTATCAAGAAGTTCATCGTAGGACGATTTCTGGAGTACAAGATGGTGGACAACAAGACTGTGATCAGTCAGGTGCAAGAGTTCCAACTTAACTTGCACGAGATAGAATCCAAAGGTATGATTCTACCTGAAACTTTTCAGGTTGCTACTATCGTGGAAAAACTCCCACCTGCATGGAGAGATTACAAGAACTACTTGAAGCACAAGCGCAAGGAGCTGAAGTTAGAAGATCTCATTGTGAGGCTTCGAAGTGAGGAGGACAACCAAAAGTCCGAGAAAAGAAGCAGTAAGAACTCCTATGAAGCCAAGGCCAATGTGATCGAAGACTCAAAGGGGAAAGCGTCTACTTCTAAAGGCTTAAAGCGGAAGAAGATTGCCCAAGGGTACAAATGCAAGGTCCAAGAAAGGCAAGAACATGCGCTTCAAGGGAACCTACTACATCTGCAACAAAGAAGGACATAAGACGAATGAATGTTGCAGCCGTCTCAAAAAGAATAAGAAGAACCATCCACAAGCAAAGCTGACCGACCATGCGTCGCCAAGCCTTTCAGCTGTGGTGTCAGAAGTGAATCTGACGACCAACAATAAGGATTGATGGGTAGACATTAGGGCTACTCGGCACATCTGCTCAGAGAAAGTATTATTCTCTGAATATCAAAAACTAGAGCAAGATGAGCAATTCTTCATGGGAAATTCAGCCGTCTCCAAGGTTGAAGGAAAAGGAAAGGTCATCCTGAAGTGGACATCTGGGAAAGAGCTTACTCTGAACGATGTGCTACATGTTCCAGATATCCGCAAGAATCTGATCTCTGGATCAATACTTAGTATGAAAGGTTTTAGAATGGTTTTTGAATCAGATAAATTTGTATTTACTAAGGGTGGGATGTATGTGGGAAAGGGTTATCTTGTTGATGGACTTTTTAAGGCCAATGTTGCACTGGTGGATAAGAAGTCTGTGTATGTGTACCCGAAGCTTATAAATAAAGAAAAGTCTTATGTTTATTTGCCTGAGTCTCCTATTTTTATGGCATGTTAGATTAGGGCATGAAAATTACAAGTCATTAAAAAACTTGTCTAATCTAGGCTCAATTTGGAAGAAATTCACAAGTGTGAGATTTGTGTTGAAGCCAAGTTAGCGAAAAATTCATTTCACTCAATTGATCAAAGTACAGAACCTTTAGGTTAATACATAGCGATCTGTGTGACTTGAAATTTATGCCAATTAGAGGCAAAAAAAAGTATTTTATTATTTTTATTGATGACTGTACAAGATACTGTTATGTGTATCTTTTAAACAGTAAGGATGAGATAATGAACATGTTTATAACAATAAAGCCGAAGTGAGAATCAACTCAACAAGAATATCAAGCTTCTAAAATCTGATAGAGGCAGAGAATATGAATCAAATAATTTTAGTGTGTTATGTGCTAAATTTGGTATAATCCATCAAACAACAGCGCCATATACTCCTCAGCAAAATGGAATTGTTGAACGGAAGAATAGAACTTTGAAGGAGATGGTCAATTCCATGCTCGTAAGTTCTGGAGCTCGCAGAACTTGTGGGGGAAGCTCTGTTAACTACAAATTATATTCTAAATAGAGTACCTTACAAGAAACTTGGTCTTATAGCATTTGAGTTATAGCATGGAAGGACACCTTCCAATCATTACCTATAATGTGGGGGTGCCTTGCAAAGGTGCTAGCACCATTATCTAAAAAGACTAAGTTGAGAGCAAGAACTATAGACTGCATATTCATAGGCTATGCCTTGAATAATAGTTGCATATGCATTGTCACCTTACCATACTTTTTAGCTAATAAATCCTATTAACAAGTCTTCTTCTTCTTTGTTTAATGTAGGCCCAATTGCTAAAAGAAAGGAATGAGAAACAAGCCCAAAAGTCCACCAAATTCTGATTTAATTCAGAATAAATTTGAAATCAAGAAATCATGACAAATCTTGGCATATCAGAGATGTTGAAAACCGATTGAAAAGAATCCTCCCTGAATCAAGCAGTTGAAGCCAACAATCAAAGGCTGTTTCGTCAAATCCTGAAGCTGCAACGAGAAAACCAGAAGAATATACAGGAGAATCACCAAACCAGGAGCTCCCACCTTTTGGGTGTGGCCACATGGCCACACCAGGGCCGCGGAAACGCGGCCCTAGCCACGTTTCCGCGGCTGTTTGGTGTCAGTTGGGGGAGCGTTTGCTCCCCCAATCTTCCCGGGATCCCCCCTTTGGTTTTCCCCTATAAATACCAGTTTCAACAGGGCAAAAAGGAGCGAAGACTAGGATTAGAATTTGTGTTTATTTTCTAAGGATTTAGGCTCTTTGTTAGATAGTACAAAAGTTGTATTCTTATTTTTTAATTTGTAGTCTAGTATCAATACTAGTGAGAGAGAGGAATTGAGTGCTTGTACTTGAAGATTGAAGTGACATCAATACAAGAATCGAGCTGCTTTTTTTTCACTCGTATTACGGTATGGCTTGCATTATTTATTTGCTTTCTTCTTTGTTTTCCATGAGTAACTAAAACGGTTTTCTGGGCTCACTATTGTAACTCTCTCTAGTTCTTCTTCTCTTCTGGTTTTAAAGAAAAAGACCCAATGAATCATTTGCATGCCTTACTTAAAGCCTTTCTTCTTGAAGGTGTTCTTGAAGGCACATGAGGATGGGTTTGGATTATTAAACTCTTACTTCTTTCATGAACGTTTCTTGAACTGTTTTAACTTCATTCTTGCTTCTTCACGCTTGATGATTTAACATTCGATTCTAAACGATTTTTCAAAGAAAAGAGTGAACTCTTCCAACCATCTTATGTGCTTTACTTCAAACTTTCTAAAAATCAACTTTAAGTTTTGCTTATGATCAATTTGAGGCACTTAGGATTTCAATAGAAGAATAAACTTTTGAGTAGTGAGATGTGAGCCCAAATTTTCTTCCTTATTATAATCAACAAAATAATCTTCGAGCTTTTTAAATCACCTTCTCCAAAGCCTTCTCTAAAAGTTGCAATTTCTCTTTTAATCATCTCCTTCTTTCCATTCTCTTTTCAACTAAAAAAACGAACACAATTCTTTGTTTTTAAATGAATCACCGAAAATCTTCCATCGCATTCCTCCTCGTGGACACGACCCATTAGCCACAAGCTACACGGTAAATTCTTAACTCTTTGATTGTTCTTTCATTTTAGCAATTAATTTTTGGCGCCGTTGCCGGGGAGGGAAAGGTGTATTTATTTTTTAACAAGTTTTGTGTGTTGTTTCAGGGACTTGAAGATTCAGATCTAGCATTCAAGCTTTGCAAGAGAAGACTTGCAAATTCTGTGCCCCTACTCTCGAAAGTAGGAAATAGAATTTCAAGAAATTGCGTTACAAAAGTTTAAAATTTCATTGGACTACTAAAACTCTTTTTTGCAGGACATATTACTCGCAAAAAAAAATTAAGTTTTTGTATATTAATTCTTGCTATTTCTGCAATCTACCATTCCTGTTTTAATCCAACAGTAATTTGAGTGATTGTTAATTGCTTAAAAAACGTTTAGACTTGCATTTTAGGCATTTGTCTAATTACGTTTATTTTACAATTACTGTTGAAGATAGCTGGAGACAAGGTATGTATGCATAGCATATAGTATAGGAAACATTCTTGGGTGATATTTGCTTTTGAATGCTACTTTTCTATATCTTCCACACTTTACACAAATCAATTCTAAGGGCAAAATCCAAGTCAAGATAAGGTGGGGAAGTCATTACCCTTCCTTAGCCCACAAACCATCTCCAAGCACGCACAACCTAAGCCTAAGTAAAATCTGATAGACGTTAGCCTTAGGGACATCTCGAACTCACTAGGAGATTATCCTAAGGGGGAAGGTGTTAGAATTTGACTCCTGCCAAATCAGTGTCTAGGAAGGGGATTGAGGGCCGAAAGCCCAAAGGTTGGTGGTTACTTAATTAAGGAACGTCTTTGATAGATAACCTCCCACCAATCTTGCCCTGACCTGGCTGATTAGCTTGTGGTCAAAGTCTACATTATACCTCCTGTGGACAATCAACCAGTTAGGAGTTGTCTAGGTCAAGGTTATCTTAAACTAGGCTTGGTTGTTTTCTCTTCTTGACTATCGGTGAACTTGTTTGTGATTGTGTTTGTGTATGCAAGTGTGGTCAAGAGCCCCTAATTCATTTAGGTTAACTAGAAACACATCACCACCCAAGTTCGAAACAAGACCAGATTCGGTTATGGATCGACCGACATCTTTGCAGGATAGGTTTTATCCCATTAGAACATCACTTCCATCCTGCATCCAACTTCCATCGGTTGGTGAACACAACTTTGAGCTTAAGCCACAATTCATCAATACACTCCCTAAGTTCCATGGCTTAGAGTCCGAAGATGTCTATTTCTTCATAAGAGAATTTGAGGAAGTATGCTTAATGATGAAAATCCCACACCTTGCAGATGGTGCTATTAGGTTGAGATTTGTCCCATTTGCTCTAAAGGACTTAGCCAAGAAATGGCTTTACAGCTTAGCGGCCGGTTCCATCACATCTTGGGATGGTTTCATCAAGGTCTTCTTGAAGAAATTCTATCCAATCCACAAGACCGCTCTCATTAGGAAAAACATCATGCAGTTCAAGCAAGAACCTAGTGAACCGTTTTGGAGGTACTTTGAACGCTTCAAAGACCTCCTTGTCTAATGTCCTCATCATGGAATAGAGAAATGACGACAATGCCAAATTCTTTATGACGATTTAGACTACTCGACCAAGACCCTCTTAGAAAGCATGTACCAAGGGGGATTCTTGCAGAAGGATGAGCATGAAGGATGGGATTTATATGAGAATCTAACTGAAAAGACCATCCAATGGGAACCTACTAGTGAAAGCTCTAGAAATCCAAACTCTATCTCTTCAAAAGGAGGTCTCCATTCGATTGAATCATCCATAGCTAACGAGGCTAAGTTAGCTAACCTAGCGAGAAGACTGGAAACTCTAGAAACTAAGGAACCAAGTCCAGTCAATCAAGTCAGCCCAAACCAATTTTCAACTCCGGGTTGTACTTACTGTCAGGCCATGAATCATGTGTTTGAGGAGTGTCCTGTATTTCAAGCTCACCAATATTTTCCTGAACCGATGAATGTGGCCTTCTCAAGGCTGAACAATGATCCTTACGCTCCAACGTACAATCCTGTCTGGAGAAATCACCCCAATTTCTCATAGAGCCATCAAAATAATGACCACCCATGGTCAAACCATGCAAGCCACTTCCATCATTCCAATAATTTTTCCAATCATCAACCCAACTTTTCCAATCACCCTCAAAATTCTTCCAATAATTTTTCAAACTATCAACAGAACTTTTCCAACCAAGCTCCACTATCCTCCTTCCAGAATCCTCAACTTGAAAGGAGAATGACTGATTTTGAGAGAAACATGAAAAGGTACATGAAGAACTAGGATTACCTCATACAAACAATACAGAGGCTAGAGGGTCAAATGAGTCAGTTAGCCAACCCACAACATGAGAGGCAAAAGGGTACCTTGCCCAGTCAACCAATTATGAATCCTTGGAATTCACAACAAGCTCATTTGGTTAAGGATCAATCACTGAATCAATGTAATGCTATTCATACATTGAGGTCGGGAAAGAAAGTTGATAACCAAGTGTCAACTCCACCTAATCCTAGTCAGCACAATCACACTTCAGCATCCACCTCATCTAATCCCACTCCTCCTAAATTTGATGAATCTGAAAAAGATAAGTCAACCAGTCATGTGCACCAGCCTATAACACCATTTCCTAATAGGCTGAAAAACAAGCAAAATCCACACATGGATAAGATAATTGAGATCTTTAATCAAGTTAAGATAAATGTGTCACTTCTTGATGCCATCCAATAAGTCTCATCTTATGCTTAGTTTCTTAAGGACATGTGCACCATGAAGAGAAAGACTAATGTACCTAAAAAGGTCTTCTTAGCCACTAATATTAGTGAGCTACTATCGGGTCCGATCCCTGTTAAGTACAAGGATCCAGGTAGTCCAACCATTACCTGCACAATAGGACAAGCCGAGATTAGTCGTGCACTTCTTGACTTGGGGGCAAGTATCAACTTGCTTCCATTCTTAGTTTATCAACAACTCGGGTTGGGCGATCTTAGTCCAACTCGAGTCACTATCCAACAGGCTGACCGTGCAGTGAAAGTTCCAAAAGGGGAGATTAATGATGTCCTTATTCGGGTAGGGGAGTTTATTTACCCTGTTGATTTCATAGTTCTAGAGACACAACCTGTGTCTAACTCTAATCATAGGGCTCAAACTCCCGTTATCCTAGGACGACCATTTCTTACTACTACCAATGCCATCATCAATTATAGGAATGGGTCCATGAGATTAACTTTTGGGGACATGACTAGAGAAGTCAATGTCTTCAACCTTGAAAAACAACCTCGTAAGATAAGAAATCAAACATTTGTGGTAAATTTTTTTGAAAATAATGGTGATGAAGAAAGTGAAGATATAGAAGATGAGTCGCTGTTTCTTAGTGAATTACTCAATGAAGGCGATTATCTTGATGAGAAGGCATATGTCGGAGATCCTAATGTTAGAGTACCCTTTAAAATGGGGAAATTTGATTTGAATATCTTCACTTTCGATGAGCCAACAAATAATGTATCGCATGAGAATATAGTTCAAGAACCTCCAATTGACATACTCTTTGAAAACCTTTTCGAAGAAGAACTCATGTGTTTGGATGAACCAACTAGGGATCATTTGGTTAATTATACATTTCTAGGGGAAAGTGTTGACTTAAGCTTTGAGGAGATCTATGGAACTGAGTTAGAATTCCTAGGCATTCATAATGAAGAAGTTCCAACTAAGAAGGGTGGTGGTGATAAATTTTTGAATAATGATTGTAGCAATATGAGGAAGAAACACCTAAAGAAGGTGAGACTGGGGAGGCAGGAAGCTAAAATGACAAAACAATTGGCCTCCCCACTGTGCCCTATAAAGAGGACCCATTGGAATGATGGGAAGAGAGCTAGAGGGATAAGACCGAAAAGATCTAGGTGTGGGAGAAACTTAATGTGGTACATATTTCTGTATAATATATGCACCTCTTTTATATTTCATTTCATGCATGTATACATTTCTTTCATACATTGGGGACAATGCATGAGATAAGTGTGGGGGAGGGTTCTAACATGATGACTACTATAACTTGAAAAAAAAATTTGTAAAAATTTGTATATATACATATATATATATAACTTTTTGAAAGGCAAGAACAATATTTTGATATATTTTTTGTAAGAAATTAAGTCAATTTTAAGAAATAGGAAAATCATAATTAAGATTTCTTACACTTGGTCAAAATAAGATGACTTGTTTGATGTTTAGGGTTAGGAAGAAAATTTGTGAAAGTAATTTAGTCTTGATATTTATCTTGATGAAATATGTACATTAAATACACTTACACACTTAGGGTTTAAAAACAGAGACTCTTATGTCTTATAAAAAAAAATATTATGAAAAAGAAAAAAATATAAACAAATCTAATTATTGATTAGCTAGGTGCTTTAGCCTAAGCAAGCCTTAGTATTTATGCAAAAGATAATTAGATAAGTTTGAAAAAAAAATGTATATATATAAATCCTCTGATTAAGCTGGGTATTTATGCCTCATGAAGCATAAGTACTCACGGCTAAAAGGGGTACATCTTATAAATAAAAACCTAGGTTTCATGGCCTTATCTGCTCGAGTGTTTAAGTCCTTAGGGGTGTTTTCTCACCTGATGCCCTAAAACTGTCTGGTTTAGGTGTTACCGACTGATGGCTCGTTACATGGGCAGATTAGAAAGCCTAATGAAATAGAGGAATAAAATTTCACCAAAAATAAATATAAGGCATAGGAGCTAATGTTAAAGAACCCTTAGTCAACTTCACAGTCACGATGGTGCATACGACTTAGGATAAATTAATAGACTAGATGAGAAGTACAATTTGACTCCTTACTTTAATTGATGACATGTTTTGAATAAAGACTGAGTTTCGGAATGAAAAATTTGATATTCCTATAACTTATAGATTACTTAAAGCCTTACAAATATACTTCAAATATTTTCTCCTTTAAAAATGCTTTTCGAAAATACTAACTTTTTTCTCTTTCTTTATGGATTTTGTGGGTGCAATCCACTGAAAACCCTCACGAGACAAAACTCGTCCTCTAGGGGTAACCTAGAGGTTTAACGGCTTGTTGCACATGCTCAGTGCAATCGAGTGACCTGCGAAAGTGGTCTAATAATTGATTAGATATAGTCTGATGCTTTGCTCGAGGGCGAGCAAAAGATAAGTGTGGGAGTGTGATTAGTCACATATATTGCATATGCATTGTCACTTTACCATACTTTTTAGCTAATAAATCCTATTAACAAGTCTTCTTCTTTTTTGTTTAATGTAGGCCCAATTGCTAAAAGAAAGGAATGAGAAACAAGCCCAAAAGCCCACCAAATTCTGATTTAATTCAGAATAAATTCAAAATCAAGAAATCAGGACAAATCTTGGCATATCAGAAAGGTTGAAAACTGGTTGAAAAGAATCCTCCCTGAATCAAGCGGTTGAAGCCAACAATCAAAGGCTGTTTCATCAAATCCTGAAGTTGCAACGAGAAAACCAGAAGAATACACAGGAGAATCACCAAACCAGGAGCTCCCACCTTTTGGGTGTGGCCACATGGCCACACCAGGGCCACGAAAACGTGTCCCTAGCCGCGTTTTCGCGGCTGTTTGGTGTCAGTTGGGGGAGTGTTTGCTCCCCCAATCTTCCCGGGATCCCCCCTTTGGTTTTTCCCTATAAATATCAGTTTCAACAGGGCAAAAAGGAGCGAAGACTAGGATTAGAATTTGTGTTTATTTTCTAAGGATTTAGGCTCTTTGTTAGATAGTACAAAAGTTGTATTCTTATTTTTTAATTTGTAGTCCAGTATCAATACTAGTGAGAGAGAGGAATTGAGTGCTTGTACTTGAAGATTGAAGTGACATCAATACAAGAATCGAGCTGCTTTTTTTTTCCACTCGTATTACGGTATGGCTTGCATTATTTATTCGCCTTCTTCTTTGTTTTCCATGAGTAACTAAAACGGTTTTCTGGGCTCACTATTGTAACTCTCTCTAGTTCTTCTTCTCTTCTGGTTTTAAAGAAAAAGACCCAATGAATCATTTGCATGCCTTACTTAAAGCCTTTCTTCTTGAAGGTGTTCTTGAAGGCACATGAGGATGGGTTTGGATTATTAAACTCTTACTTCTTTTATGAACGTTTCTTGAACTGTTTTAACTTCATTCTTGCTTCTTCACGCTTGATGATTTAACATTCGATTCTAAACGATTTTTCAAAGAAAAGAGTGAACTCTTCCAACCATCTTATGTGCTTTACTTCAAACTTTCTAAAAATCAACTTTAAGTTTTGCTTATGATCAATTTGAGGCACTTAGGATTTCAATAGAAGAATAAACTTTTGAGTAGTGAGATGTGAGCCCAAATTTTCTTCCTTATTATAATCAACAAAACAATCTTCGAGCTTTTTAAATCACCTTCTCCAAAGCCTTCTCTAAAAGTTGCAATTTCTCTTTTAATCATCTCCTTCTTTCCATTCTCTTTTCAACTAAAAAAATGAACACAATTCTTTGTTTTTAAACGAATCACCGAAAAGCTTCCATCGCATTCCTCCTCGTGGACACGACCCGTTAGCCACAAGCTACACAGGAAATTCTTAACTCTTTGATTGTTCTTTCATTTTAGCAATCAATAGTGCTTATAGATTTTTAGTTCATAAATAAAAAATACCAGATATTCATGTAAACATGATTAACGAATCTAGAGATGCTATGTTCTTTGAAGATATTTTTCCATATAAATGGGAAACAGATAAAACTTCTAGGAAAAGAACACATGAGATGGCGTTCAGAGATGAAAGCCCCGAGGAACCGATTGTTAATACGGAAACTGAACCAAGAAGAAGTCAGAGATTTAGAATATCAAAATCTTTTGGTCCAGATTTCATAGCATACGTTATTGAAAGCGAGCCTCAAACTTTTAAAGAGGCTATGTCTACCCCAGAAGCACAAATTTGAAAGAAGCTATAAATAACGAAATAGAATCCATACTAAGTAATTATACTTGGAAATTGGCAAACTTACCTCATGGCAGTAAACCAATTGGGCGTAAATAGATTTCAAAAGAAAATTAAAACCTGATGGAACTATCGATAAGTACAAGCTAGATTAGTAGCCAAGGGCTATCGACAAAAGGAAGGACTTGACTAGTTCGATACTTATTCACCAGTAACAAGAATAACCTTCATTCAGATGTTGATTGCAATTGCAGTATTACATAACTTAGATATCCATCAAATGGATGTCAAGACTGCATTCTTAAATAGTGAATTAAATGAAGAAATATAAATGGAGCAACCTGAAGGATTTATAGTCAAGGGCCAAGAACACAAAGTGTGTAAATTGGTAAAATCCTTATACAGTCTAAAATAGGCTCCAAAATAATGGCATGAGAAATTTGATAATGTCATGATCAAAGATGGATTCACTATCGATGAATGCGATAAGTGTGTTTACACTAAAACAGTTGGAAACGCATGTATCATTGTTTGTCTTTATGTAGACGGCATGTCGATACTTGGGACTAATATTGAAATTATTAAGTCCACTAAGAAAATGTTATCCAACAGTTTTGATATGAAGGATCTGGGGGTTGCTAATATAATTTTAAGAATTAAAATCACTAAGAACACCAGATGGAATCAGTTTATCTCAATCTCACTACGTGGATAAGATGATGAAAGATTCAAGAATCATGGGATAAAAGAGAATACAAATCTTTTTCTCCCACACATCCACCTTCGTAAGAATATAGGAACTGGAGTATGCCAGTTGGAGTATTCTCAGATTATCAGAAGTCTAATGTATTTGATGAATTGCACTAGACCCGATATTGCTTACGTTGTAAGCAATTTAAGCAGATACACTAGCAATCCTAGTGATGATCATTGGACTGCTCTACTATGAGTATTGGGTTACGTATCACATACCAAGAAATATGCCTTGAGATATGGACAATATCCACATGTACTTGAAGGATACATTGATGCTAATTGGATTGCAGATTCTGAAGAATCAAAATCAACTAGCGGATACGTATTTACTCTAGGAAGAGCAGCGGTATCTTGAAAATCTTCCAAACAAACATGTATTGCCCGTTCCACTATGGAATCAGAATTCATAGCCTTAGATAAGGCCGGAAAAGAAGCAGAATGGCTTCGATAATTTTTAGAAGATATTCCATTATGGCAAAAGCCAGTGCCCGCTATATGCATAAACTGCGATAATCAAGCAACTATATCTAGGGCACAAAATGTTATATACAACGGTAAGTCTAGACAAATTCATCGTGGACATAATACTGTTAAGCAGTTGCTCTCAAATGGAATTATCTCTATTGACTTTGTCTCGTCAAAAGATAATTTAGCGGATCCGCTTACCAAAGGTTTAAGTGGAGAGCATATAAACTGCGTATCGAGGGGAATGGGTCTAAAAGCCTAACCTTACCGAGTCAGCTTAATGAAAATCTCACTTAGCAACTGGAGATCCCACAGACTAAGTTCAAGAGGGAAAACTAGTTATGATTGACTCATCAAGTAAACACTTAGGATCTTGACTCTAATCCATTTCTAAGGTGCACATAAGTACTTTCTACAAGTGGATTAAGGATAAGCTTAACACTTTTAATGATGCCTATATCATGTTACTAAACAAGTGGAGTAGAGTAGAATACTCTTAATAGGACGATCACCTATGTGAGTATAGAGTTGGGTCGGCTCTTTGGAAATTTCTATGGAGGCTGTTATTCCCTAAAGATACTCTCTGTAAGAATGTCTAGGGCTAAAATAGACACAACCGAGAACCAAAGTTGATTTGGAAAGTTACTGTGTGAAGCTTGTTGACTTGGATTACACTAACGGCTAACAGTTCAAGACCTAGTTCACTGATTAACCAGTAAGTTCAATAAACCTTTCGCTATGGAAGGTTCAAGACCTAGTTCACCTATCCTGATGCAGTTTCTTTTCTAAAGTATCTTTCACTATAGAGTCAGTCTCTTTGTGTGTCAGTTCCTTGAATCTCCATTCATTGTGGGGGATTGTTGAAAATATGAAGAATAAATGTGAACCTTTGAGTTGAATTACGGCGAGATCCATTGACTGAATCAATTGGATAATGGTTGGAGTGTGTTATCCTTCCATTGGGGATGAACGTGGTATATTCATATGTTCAATTCCGACTTCGAATGAATGAGATATTCAAGTCTAAAGTTTGCCTAATTCAAAGCCAAAATGGAACTAAAGGTAGCTAAAAGCATTTAGTCCCATAATGGCAATGGGATGGAAGTTTGAATTGTTTAAATAGAGAAAAATAGGAACAAAGGGTGTGCCCTTTGGGTACTTGGAGTTTTCGTGCGCGATTAGGGGGACACCATGCCCTCACGTGCACGTGCTTGCCGGCGCCGGCCGGCGCCGGTGCCGGCTCGTGCTTGGGCTCGGGCTCGGGTCCGGGTTCCCTACTCGATCCGGTTCTTTTTGAACCGGGTCTCACGGTTATGGGTTACCGCGGATCATACCCGCTCCGCCATCCGGATCCGAACCACCCAGCGCAACGGCTGTCACGCCGCGAACAGTTGGGCAGTTGCTACAGTTGCTGTCTAAAACGAACCATTGCTACGATTCAGACCGAACCGCAACGGTTCGATGGTTGGGTTCGGACACTTTTACCCCTCCCAGAGCGCTATAAATAGCGCTCCATTTTCTCAAACTAAAACACACAACAGAACACAACAGAAGCAATACAGGGAAAATAGATTCTTCCTCTGTAATCTGAAGTGGGCTTCCTGCAACTCAAGTTTGAAGTGACTTCCACAGGAAGTAGGAATTCTGCAACTCGGATTCCGAAGCGACTTCCAAGAGATTCTGAAAAATTCGTTCTGAAAGAGGGCTCAGAAAATTCAACATATTTTTTTAATAGAATTGTTGTCTGAATCTGAGACTTTCAAAGAAGAATATTCTTCTACCTTCCTCCTTTCTCTACAGTGGGTGCTCCTCCAAAGTAAAGACAAATATTCTCCCTGAAATTTGTCTTGGTCCTACTGCTTTGATATTTATGTGAAGGTTCTGGTTAACTACAGTTCGACCGTACGGTGATTTGGTAGTGCTAACCAAATTACCGTGAAGGAGTGTTGTATCTTGGGAGACCAGCGTCCAGTTACCCATTAGCACCATAGCGGGGGATGTAATTGTCTTAAGGAGATTCGCTTTAAGCGTACCTCACTCCAAATACTGTATAAGTGAATTAATTTTCTTTATACAGGGGTTATATTGATATTCAGTATATTGAGACTGATTTATACCAGTCTAATTGGTGTTTAAGCAAGGAAGGTAATTGAAATGTGGTTCATTGATTAAGGAACGTTCTATCGAACGAAAAATTTCCCACCTGATATTAACCGACCTGGCCAATTAAATCGGTGATATTTTAGTGATATTGATTATTTGTCAGATTGATCCTAGAAACTAACATTCTCAACTAGATTAATATAAAAAAAATTAGATTTTTAATAATTAAAATTTAACAAGTCTTTATGAATTCGACTCTTAATTTGTCACTACATAATTCTGCTAAAAAGATTCTAACAAGTTTAGGTTTTATAACTTGTGCGTAGTTTAACAATGATGAATTTCTTAATGAACTTTGAACCACAAACAACCACAATGTGTATGGATATAATTCAATACACATATAAAATAATATGAACTTACTTTTTGAGAAAATATATTCATGAAATCAAAATATATTAGTTAAATCGAAAAGGGTTAAACCGAAATAACGAACGGTTTTGATCTTAGAAACCAAATTTAAACTTGTGTGTGTGCTTGAGCCATCAAGTATAATTTAAAATTTACGCAAGATCTAGACACACACACTCTAGTCTTTTTCTTCATGATGTGATCGTTCTTCTCCTCTTGACTCGATCAAAAACTTTATTCCTTAGAGTTAGACTCCATCTTGAGTTCTTGATGTGTTTTTTATACTTGAGCTCTTGAATTAACATGTGTTTGTTTGAAGAAGCTAAACATCAACTAAAATCTTTATTGAATTTTTAAAATTTAATAAATACAAGATCATTAGTACTATAACTGTATGAGTTAATCATTATTAAAACTAAAGTGATAGGCCTTTTGGCCAACAATCTCCCCCTTTTGATGATGACAAAGCTCTTATAGTTATATATGCATGAGTTAGTGAAAGCTTTGTCCTTAACTCATGCATAACAAATAAACAATATGATATTCAATAAAACTCAACAATATCTCCCCCTTGCTAAAAACAAGCAAGGTAAACATGTGTGTGTGTGCACGCGCGCGCGCGCGCACAAACGTGCATATATAAACTCTAATTCTCTCTCCCCTTTTTTGTCAACTTGTCAACAAAGTGGTAAATACATCAAAGTAAAGTAAATGTATATATAATATAAATTCATGATGAGAAGGGAAGTTAAGTTAGCTCCCCATGCATACATGCGTTACATGAAGAAGGGGTGACTAAACCCTAAACCATATAGGTATAATATACAATGTATAGATAGACATGTTAATCTCTCCTTGTACACGTGTACTATATAGAGAAGAGAGACCAAACTCTTCTTCATATAAGTACACTAATCACAAATTTACATAGAGAGGAGACGTTAAGTTAATTCTCCTTGCATATATCGGCAATACATATCACAAACAAATTTTGAAAATAACTGATTTGATTTTCTAAACCAATTAAAAGGATAATAGTTGAAGGACGCCAATTGTAAACTTGAAATCAATTGTAAGTTTGAAACCAACATAAATGCCAATTTGTAAAACAATTTTGATATCAATTGAATAGATAATGAAAGTCTATGATATCACTTTGAAACTCTAACATTTAAATACAAATTGTAATAATTGATACCAAAAAAATATGAACAGTTTGCTAAACAAAAATACTTTTCTCAAAAGAATGGGAGTAAATATAAGATACCAATTTAAATCAAAAAAATTCTCCCTTTTTTGAAATAACCACAAAACTGTTGCATAAGCTTTTTAAAAAATGTACTAATAGCAAGCTTATCATGACACTAATTGTCATAAGAATCATGTGTATAACTCATTGAATTACTAACTTATATGCACATATCAAAGAAATAGTTATTTATGCATACAAGGTATAATCATTCAACCATCCACCCACTAAGGGTGGTATTTTGAAAAAGAAGTATTTGGAAATAGTTTGAAAACAACAAATGTAAAGAATGATTAAAAATGCATTTTAAAGAGAGTACATGCATAAATGCAAGAATTATCAAAACTAGATATACACATGGTTAAATAAGAATTGAGCATACAAAGGATATGGATCTAATTTGATACAAAATCAAGAGTGTATTTCAAAAACTATATAAGTATATCACAAGTTCTAAAAAGATTTACATTTAAACACAAAATCAAAACATACAAAATATGGTATCTACAAATCATCCAATTAAAGCATATATAAAAATAAAATGGAGGATAAATATAGTTACCGAAGCGATAGAACTAAATTTCATTTATCCAAAACAAAGTGGTTTCTCCAACCTAAACTCTTTGATAGTAATGTATCCATTGATTTATTCATCAAGCTCTGATTGTATTCACCATCAAGGCACCAAAACTCTCTCACGTTTTGAGAGAGCCCACACCTACATCAAAAAAATTGGCGTGCACTTTAGTACCCAAATTCTTTGGTCCTTGAATGTTAGAATTTTGAACACAAATATTTATATTTGAAAATTTTAATCTATCAAAATAAAACTTAGATAGATGACTTTTACGGCCACAATATGAACAATGATACAAATTGGCATACTTGTGAATATGATGTGGATGTGCATGGCGTGCGGTTTGTGCATGAATATGTGGAGTTTGTTCTTTTGAAATAAAAATTCCAATTTTTTATGGTCAAAAGTACATTGGCTCAAGGTTGAGCCTGAAAAATCAATTTTATTCTTCAAAAGACAAATCTCATTTTTATCAATGTTTGAAGAAGAAATATTAGCATGAGAAACAAAATCCTTTCTAACTTTGAAAATTTTTCCTTTTACTTCAAAATATTCTCTTTTTCTTTTTCAATAAAAACAAATTGATTTTTCAAAAAAAGTTATTTTGAAATCAAATCTATTTTCTTTTCAAAAGGCTCATTTTCATTTGAAAAAAATAAAGTTGAATTTTCAAAAAATCTTTTTCTTTTGAAACAAACTTCTTTTCTTTAGAAATTGACTCAACTTGTTTTTTCAAAGAATCATTTTCATTTGAAATTTCTTCTTTCTGTTTTAAAACAAAATCAATTTTTGAAGATAAAGAATCATTTTCTTTCTTCAATTTCAAACTTTTATTTTTCAATAATTTATATTTTTCTAATAAATCATCGCAAAACATGGAAGCTCATCATTCAATATACTTGCATTTTCATTAATATCGGATTTCTAGTTTACCTCAAGGGAGTCATTCGCTTCGACCTTGAAGCATTCTTGGCCGGAATCAACTTTCCTTGAATATCCCGTATCATTTCAAATTTGTTCACCAAGAGATATCAACATGTTCCATATTGCATAAGCAGAACACAATTAGAAATCCTAGAAATATGATCATTGTTAAGGGTTTGCTTTAGTACAATAATGGCTTGTGCATTGACTTCAAAATATTTTCTATTTTTAAGATTTAATTCTTTTGCTGTGGCACAATATTTATACCAAGAGTTTTAATAAATGCACTCATTTCAAATTTCCAAGTTTGGATGTTAGAAACGTCAAGCATAGGTGGAGCAAAAAAATTCATTAGTGTGTGTAAACAAGTATAGTGATCAGGAAATAAGGATCACTTTTTAATAGTTAAACTGAATATCAAGAGCACTAGGTCTGATAACAATTGAAAATTAACCTAGATGGGGGTGAATAGGGGAGGTGTTAATCAAATGCGAAATTATAAAATCTATGGCTAATAAAATTAACACACAAATGAATATCAAAGAGTGAAGCCGGATTTCCTGAGATGGGTGCTAGAATTTCTCCTCAAGATTTCTTTTTTATAAGAGTTGAGGTGCTTCAATAGCTCTCTTGGATCAAAACAAGTGTAGACACAATATCAAGCATGTATGAATAAGCAATAATAGTAATACAAGATATAAACAAGTAGAGTTGAGTTAAGAGATAGCAAACACAAACATAAATATATGTTTTAAGATTTGAGCCACTTGCTATATGTATCCGCTTTCACCTAGAAGGATTTTCACTATCTCCACAAAAGAACTCCACAAAGGAAGCAACCCCTACACAAGAGGTGGGCATAAAGTCAATGAACCTCTACACAAGCGATGAACACAAAGTCAAGGCACACAGTCAATGCACAGAGCAATACACCTCTACACAAGAGGGTAGCACAAAGCAAATTTGAAGAAGTACACGACTTGGTGATCACAAAGATCACAAATTAGAAATCCTATAAGGATAGATAGAAATGATAGCACAAGTTTGTGAGGAAACTAGCAGTTTTGAAAATAAGTTCTTAAAAAAACACTTGAAACAATTTTCTTGAAGAAATAGAGGTTTGAAGCTTGAAACTTGAATTTTCTAGAAACTTCTTTTTTTGATTTTTCAAAACTGTAAGCACAAATTTTTCTCTTCAAAATCTTGTAAAACTCTTGTTAAAATCATGTTTAAAACTCTCTCCAATGACCTCAATTTATAAGAGTAGGGTAGAGATGATTAGAGAGTAAACTCAGATGTTAAAATAGTAATTAAATTCAATTAAGTAAAATATATCCATTTGAGAATAAAATAAAAGTCATTCAAACAAAAAGTCGTCTCTGGCTGTTTTGCTAGAGACTGGTCGACCAAGTGGTCAACCGCCAATGTCTTTAAAAATAGCCATTGGAGCCGGCGGTAAATCGATCTGTCGACTAAGCTCAAACAGAGAACTCAGCTATTTGGCGGTCAACTGGGCCGGGCGATCAACGGAAGCACAAAATAGAGAGCACTGCAATGTTCCACAATCGACGGACATGCAACGCACAAAGCTGTGCATATCCGGTCGACCAGGTGATAGACCGATAGAGCACTCAGCTCTGGCTAGCGATCGATCAGCTGAGCCAAAAATTCTGATTTTTAAATTCTTTTTAAGTACATCTTTAATCCAATAGATTTATGTAATTTCTACAAAAAAAGTTCATGTTAATACATTAAGGCACCAATATGTGTGAAAAAAATTCAACACATATTATAAACATGAAAACTATTTTTGAGATGTTAAATACCATTTTAAAACACAAAAATTGTTTTTCCAAAATTAAACTTTAAATTGAAAAAACAGCTTTTTCCAAAATTTGTATAAATACATAAAAAAGTTTGTTGAACTCATTTGAAGCACAATGTATGGATAGAATCTAATGCACATATAAAATGAGATAAACTTGTTTTTAAGAAAATATATTCATAAAACCAAAAACATATTAGTTAAATCGAAATGGGTTAAACCGAAACACCAAAAAATTTTGCTCTTTAAAACCAAATTTAAATTTTTGTGTGTGTGCTTGAGCCATCAAGTCTAATCTAAACTTTACATAAGATCTAAACATACAAACTCTAGTCTTCTTCTTCATGATGTGATCGTTCTTCTCCTTTTGACTCGATCAAAAACTCAATTCCTTAGAGCTAGACTCCATCTTGAGTTCTTGATGTGTTCTTTATGCTTGAACTCTTGAATCAACATGTGTTAGTTTGAATAAGTTAAACATCAATTAAGATCTTGATTGAATTTAATAAACACAAGATATTACTGCTATAACTACATGAATTAATCATTATCAAAACTAGAGTGATAGGCTTTTGGTCCAACACTCCTCCCATCAAGAGTACAAGCAGAACAATCATCATCTCCCCTCCGTCAATATGAGATCCTCCGACAGTCTCAAGGTATACATTGGCTACTTCAAAATAAGCTAGCCAAAGTGCACAACTACAGTGAGGACGTTATCCTTCTCGCATTCATCAGTGGGTTACGGGTCACCCACCCGCCATACAAACATCTGGTGAAGTACAACATCGCCCATTGGAGCGAGGTCCTATATGGAGCCCAACCTACATCCAGTTGGAGAAAGTAATGAAAAGTTCCACCAACCAGTCTTTTAATTGTGGTAACGATAATGCAAAACTAAAGTCGCAACACAGAGACCCCTCCATCGACAACCAGGGTCGAAACCTGGTGTTTTCAAGAAGCAACCTTTCTTGGACCACTAGCAGAGTCTACTCCGAACACACTGGGTGGATGATAGCTTCACTCTGCTGAAGCTCCCGATCCAGGACGTCTTCGAAGCCGTCAAAGGTTAACATTGGGTGAAGCGTCTGGAAACAAAGTCACACGATTCTGCTCATTCTAAAATGAAAGACTACTGCTCCTACATGACTACAAGGGACACCCGACTTCCTAATTCTAGTCCCTTTAAAAGTATCTTGATGATCTTGTCTGGCAAGGATATCTTCGAGAATAAGTCCTTACACCCGGAGCTTCCTCTGAGACAATATGACAACAGGAGACCGCGTCTCCAGCTCCACCACAACAAATGTCACTCAGTACCGATCAGTTGACTAACACCAACCCTACAAATAAGAACAGGGAAGTTCCTCCAACAGATAATACTCTTTGTATCTCATTTCAATTTTCATTAATTTTATTAAAATTATTTAATAAAATATATTCTAACTCCTAATGGTTTTCCTACATCCTTCTCAAGATCCGTGTAACCTGCTCATCGACCCTCACTTGGCCAGCCTACAAGTTCTTCTCTCCGGGATATTATGATTGCATGTCCGAGGAGGGATCCCCCACTCGAGATCTATAGCATCAATACCTGACTCCTGGTTCCCTACATCCATTGTAGGATTTGTTAATCTGCTTACTAGTCCCCATGCGATCTACTCACGAGTGTCTTTTCTAGAAGACCTCTACTTGCGTGTTCAGAGGAGGGAAGCCCCCACTCAAGAATGATAGTACAAGCATTCGTCTCCGGAACCTCTCTGGCTCCTCCCTAATCAGGCCACTGCTAGTCCAACTCTGTAGCCGAGGGCTCCCTTCACTCGAAGACCTCCATCTGTGTGTTTTGAGGAGGGAAGCCCCCATTCGAGAACGATTACACAAGCATCTGCCTCTGGGCACTCTTTGGCTCATCCCTGATTGGGCAACTGCCCTTCAAAAGGCTCATTCACAATCAAGCAACTGCCTCCCTCAAGGTTCATTTTCGATTGGGCAACTATCATTCAGAAAGTTCATCCCCAATCGGGTAACTGCCAGGCTCATCCCCAATCGGGTAACTACCATTCGGAAGGTTCATCCCCGATTTGGCTACTGCCAGTTTCTCTGTGTACTGAGGAGGAGAGCCCCCACTCGAGAATCATAGTGCAAACACATATCTCTGGGTTTCTAAGGCTTATCCTCAATTAGGCAATTGCCTCTAGAAGACTCATCCCCAATTAAGTAACTGTTAGCCCAGAGGCCTTCCACTCTAGTTTAGATGATGATTAACTCATGTAGTTATGTTTACTAATAATCTTGTGATTTTAGTTTCAGATCATTAATCAAGATATTAGTTGGTGATTAGCTTCAACAAAGGAGTTTGAAAGCTTTCACATGGTGATTCCAGAGCCCGAGCATCAAGATCATACATTGCACTCGTTGGAGTCAAGCTCGGTGGATCACGTTTTGGATCGAATCGACTTGAAGATGGAGATCGTCAAGAAGACTTAGGTATCCTAGTTTATAATTTGTTTAGATCCATTTGTAAAAATTAGATAGTGTGATATGCTCAAATTCACAACACACACACATTTTATGATTTGGATATTGGTTTTCGATTTTTGGTTTAACCGACATTGGTTTTCATGAATAGTAGATCAAAACAAGTTTAAATGGTTTAAATGTATAGTAGATTCATTCTATATACATGCATGCTTAACTTCCTAGACAAACTTATTTTGATATGCCTATTCATGAGGTTTTGTGTTTTCGTATTTTTAACAAAACATATTTTTGGATTTAAAGACAAAAACAATGATATGTATATGTTTCATGTATATTGGACTTATGTCCATATGCAATATGCCTAAAAGTGTTTAAGTATCATGTTTTTGTATTTCAATGAGTTTTAGGAAAAATCAGATTTCCTATTGAAAAATTCATGTTTGGAAAAATACAGTTTTTGGTTTTTGATAAAATTTGTAAGACACAGAAATAGTCCAAAATGTTTGAAATTTGTGTTGAAATTTTTAACACAAGTTTATATTTCAATGTAAAATGATAAAACTATTTTTGTGAATTTTTTAGAAGATTTATGAGATTTATTAGAATATTTTTTAACAAGTTTTTCTGACCTAGAACAGTGCCTGACAGGCTCTGTCGGTCGACCCCACGGTCGACCGAACCAGGAGCCGGTCGACCGGGCAGTCGACCGGGCGGTCGACCGACGTGCACAGCCTGTGCACGTCTGGCCTGGCACTTGGGCCGGTCGACCGGGCGGTAGACCGGGCCAGAGAGCTGTGCTCTCTGTTTTTGGGCGGTCGACCGGCTTCCTCCAACGGTTATAAATATGACCGTTGGCGGTCGACCGACCGACAGCCGTCCAGGCTGTAAAAAATAGCCAACGGCTATATTTTTGGAGAGGCCTATTTATACCCCATTTCTTTGGGATTTTGATAAGATTTTTAGAGCCAAAAATTCCAGATCTCTTCTAGTGTTTTAAACAAAAAGTTTTTGAATCAAATTGCTATTCTTTGTTTTATTTTCAAGGGTTTTGAAAAAATCAAAGAAAACTAGGTTTTTGAGATATTGTTTTGGATTTTCATTTCTATCATTTACAAGAGATTTCCCAAGTAGTTTTTCTTTGTTATTTGATTTTCAAAAAACCCCTTGATTTTCACACTTGAGCTATATCTCCTATCCTATTCTATTAGGATCATTTATTTGTGGGAAAAGGAAGTGGTTTGTGGTTGAGATATGCCACTTGTTGTAAAAATCCTTTGTTGGTTGCTCCCTCTTTGGTAGAGGTTGAGGTTGTTGGTTTACTCCCTCTTGGTGAGGTGGAGTTGGTATTTGTTTCCCTCTTGGTGAGGAGGATTGTGGTTGTTTGGCTAAGAGCCTACCCCTCTTGTTGAGGTGGTGATTGTGTTTTTGCCTCGGTGGAGGTTGTATTGGTTGAGAGAGGAGTTCGATACTCCTAGTTGTTGTATAAATCCTCCTCGGTGGAGGTTCCCTCGGTGGGAGTCCTCGGTGGACAAGTTAGTGGATTACGAATCCTTCTCGGTGAAGGCGGGGACGTAGAGCTAGGGGCTCGAATCTCGAAACACATCTTGTTCTTTGCGTTTGATCCATTGACTCTCAACTCTCTCTCTTTTTATTTGTGTTGTGCATTGCATCATTCATATCATTCATATCATATTTGCTTGTGTTGTGCCTTGCATCATTTATATTGCTTATATCATCTCTATATGCTTGGCTTGTGTTTGTGTGCCTCACTTGTTCTTAACCACGAGAGCTTCATATAGCGCCTCAACTCTTATTCAGAGGAATCAAGAGGAGTTAGTCCAGAGCCCTTCACGGGAAATTCGGCTACACTCGTTGGTTGCACTAAGTGTTGTTACAATTAGTTTTGTAATTCCGCATTTAGTTTCTAGATTAGCACTATCACCTATTCACCCCCCTCTAGGTGATTTCAATTGGTATCAGAGCCTACGCTCCTGATATTTGGTTTAACCACCTAGGAGTGAGATCTTGATTTGCTAATCTATCATTTGCATTTGCACATATATCTTGTTTGCACACACTCATGGATTGCTTGTCACCTCCCATATTTGATGTCTCCAACATTGACGTGTGGAAATATGGGATGTCCATCTACCTAAAAACCCTAGGCTTGCATGTTTTCCTTGCCGCTACCAAGAAATGCTATCTTGGTAACCGCAATCATATAGGGGCCATTGCACAAGCCCTTGAGGCTATTAGAAGCACGATATCTAAAGATTATCTTATGCTTGTTCTAACCTTGATTCTGCCTTTGCAGTGTGGAACAAGTTGACCACCTCCGCCTCCAAGCTTCAATTGCAAATCCATCGAGAGGAAGAATCTAGTAGAGAATCCAAATCTCAATGCTACATGGTCCAAGGGAATGACTCCCTTGAGGTACAATCGGAATCTCAATTAGATGCTAATGATGCTAGTTCTTCATGTGATGATTATGTTGATCCAAATGCTTTGAATGAAGAACTATCTATAGTTCGTGAAAAATTAATTGAAAAATATAATTTGTTGAAAAAGAAAAGTCTAGGCCTTAACAATGAAAATAAAAATTTTCTTTCTAGACTTAATTTGGTTTTGCAAGAGAAAGAGGAGATTTCAAATGAAAGGGATTCATTGAAATCTAGACTTGATCTTGTCCTAAAGGAAAATGATTGTTTGAAAAGTAAAAATGATTGTAATGATATTTTGAAGAAAAATGAAAAATTATCTTCAAAAGTTGATTTTGTAGTAAAAGAAAATAATTCTTTGAAAAACAAAATTATTTCTATTTCAAAGGATTTAGATGTTTGTTTAAAGAAAAATGAATCTTTGAAGAATACTATGGATGCACATGTTTGCCATGCTTCACCTAGTACACCCATTGCATGCCACACTTCTTCCTTAATTAAAAATGATATAAAATTGATTAAGAAGAATATTGATTGTTTGGGCTCCACTTTGAGCCATTGTGCCATGAACCATACACGCTTGGAATCCTTGGTTCGAAAGAAACAAGTTCCACCTATGCATGCACACCATACACGGCATACACATGCTCCTCACGGTCACACCTATCACATGTATACTCATGTGTACACTTGTACACATTGTGGACGAAAGGGCCACCTTGCTAAATTTTGTTTTGATCGTATACATGTTTGTAATTTAGCAAATAAATTTGTTTGGGTTAGGAAAGATGCTAACCCCCATGGACCCAAAAAGTTGTGGGTACCAAAGACCACCCCTATTGTATTTGATGTAGGTGTGGGCTCTCGCATGACATGAGAGTAACGGACCTTGAAGTGGATGCGTTCCGTGCTTAAAGGAAACTATTTGGATGCATCACTTTCAAGGAGAGTTTGGTGGGAGGACCACCGTGTTTTAGAGAGATGGAGAGTTGCCTCTTCAGTTTTGGTAACAATCCTTTACTCTCATTTATATTTACATGCTTTCATATCATTATTTATACCATGTTTTGATGTTTATAGATTATTATGATAATGCCATGATTATTAGATCCTTGACATACATGTATAGCTTTTGAGACACCCATGTTTAATATGGATCATTATTTTTGTGTTCTCGCATATGTTTAGCTATCATGTTTATCATAGCTCTAATATCATGTGGATTTACATAATGATTATTTTTATGATTATCATGATGATTAATGTCTCATTTTATGCTTCATGTTTTGAATATATGTTTAAATGTTAGTTTTCATTAAGACTAGGATTTGTACTTGTACATATAGTGGGTCACAAATAGATCTTTTTATGTTTGTGCTTGAACGTTCATTTGTACCCATTAGATGTGTTAGTATAGTCTAGTTTTGATGATTCATACATTTGACTTGTATTCTCATTTTATCCATGTTTTCATGTTCATGTGTTTATGTTTAACTTCATGTATATGTCTATGTTGTCCAAACTATTGTTTATACCTATACATCCTTTGAGCCACGTGCCTTCATGCATATATTATTGTGGACTCGTTGTGTTTGGATATGTATGTATACTTTAGTTTGTATAAGATGTACATATGCCTTGAAGATTAAATAAGTTTTGATGATTTTCATGTTTTTGAGGAATATTGAGCTTGATTGCCCATTTCTATGACTATGTTTTTCACATTATGCTTATGCACTCACATTATTTATGTTTCCTCATGATTTTGTTTTCATGAGTATGATATATGCTTCATAGAGTTTAAGTGTTGGTAATCATGTGATTTACATGTGTTTTATGGAATATATGTTTTTTTTATTCCTTACTTGAAGGATTTCGTACTAGTTAACAAGATTTCCCATTTAACTAGTTACGGTATTCTTCGTTATGGTAGAGTTTTTCAGACATACTTTATTTTTCAAACCTATTTTTGAAAACCCCTACCTTCAACGGGCGGTTGGATGGGCGACCATGCCTTGTATGTTTTATATTGAAAATCATTTTAAACATGAGCATGATTGGGTGGTAGGAAATATGAGATATACATTTGATATTATTGTTGTTTCAATTGGTATCATTGGATTTTTTTTCAATTGGTATCAATATTGACATGTTAGTATACTCATATATATTTTTATGTATGTATGCTTACACTTCAAATAATATCAATTTCGATTGGTATCTAATTTTTCATACATATATTTGTTTATGCTAAAGCTTGAATTTTTAATGACCTTTATGTTTCAATTGATTAGTTTTCAATTGGAATCTTAAACAAGCTTAAGCATTGTTTTATTTGGTATTTCATAAAAGGGGAGAAAACTCATATTTTATCTTTCAATTGGTATTTGGTTTACCATTAGTTTTGTATTCCACTCCCTTACTTTATGATAGAAAATAATAATTTCAATTTGGTATCATATGTTTAAAAAGAATAATACTTTAAATTGGTATCAAGAATTTATTTGTTTTCTCAAAATTGGTATCAAGATGCTTATTTGTTTACTCTATTGGTATCAAGATTTTGTTTACTTTCATTGGTATCTATTGATCTATTTCTTTCAATTGGTATCCATGAAAATTTATATTGATTTGTTTGATATCACCCCTTTATTGATTCTATGTTTCAAACAAAAAGGGGGAGAAGAATATTTTGTTTTTACTTGGATCCCTTTGTTGATGATTGACAAAAGGGGGAGAAGTATTTGAGTTTATATGCATGTTTTATTTTATTTATTAGTTTGTCGTTTAATTGTTTAATTGGTATCAAGAGCATTATTTAAGAGCATGTTTTTATTGGTATCAAGAGCACGTTTTATGCATGATGCATTTCATATGTTTGGTATCAAGAGCATGTTTTTGTATTTGGTATCTTGTTTTATGCATGTCTATGCATACATGTTTATGAGCTTTCATTGCATATTCTTATATTTCTTCCTATGCATGAATTAAGGGGGAGCTTTCTTGAAGCTTAACTTTAATCCATGCATATATAACTCCATGAGTTTTGTCATCATCAAAAAGGGGGAGATTGTTGGCCCAGAGGCCTTCCACTCTAATTTTGATGATGATTAACTCATGTAGTTATGTTTACTAATAATCTTGTGATTTTAGTTTCAGATCATTAATCAAGATATTAGTTGGTGATTAGCTTCAACAAAGGAGTTTGGAAGCTTTCACATGGTGATTCCAGAGCCCGAGCATCAAGATCATACATTGCACTCGTTGGAGTCAAGCTCGGTGGATCACGTTTTGGATCGAGTCGACTTGAAGATGGAGATCGTCAAGAAGACTTAGGTATCCTAGTTTATAGTTTGTTTAGATCCATTTGTAAAGATTAGATAGTGTGATATGCTCAAGTTCACAACACACACACGTTTTATGATTTGGATATTGGTTTTTAGTTTTTGGTTTAACCGACATTGGTTTTCATGAATAGTAGATCAAAACAAGTTTAAATGGTTTAAATGTATAGTACATTCATTCTATATACATGCATGCTTAACGTCCTAGACAAACTTATTTTGATATGCCTATTCATGAGGTTTTGTGTTTTGGTATTTTTAACAAAATATATTTTTGGATTTAAAGACAAAAATAATGATATGTATATGTTTCATGTATATTGGACTTAAGTCCATATGCAACATGCCTAAAAGTGTTTAAGTATCATGTTTTTATATTTCAATGAGTTTTAGGAAAAATCAGATTTCCTATTGAAAAATCCATGTTTGGTAAAATACAGTTTTTGATTTTTGATAAAATTTGTAAGACACAAAAATAGTCCAAAATGTTTGAAATTTGTGTTGAAATTTTTAACACAAGTTTATATTTCAATGTAAAATGATAAAACTATTTTTGTGAATTTTTTAGAAGATTTATGGGATTTATTAGAATATTTTTTAAAAGTTTTTTTGACCCAGAACAGTGCCTGACAGGCTCTGTCGGTCGACCGCACGGTCGACCGAACCAGGAGCCGATCGACCTGGCGGTCGACCGACGTGCACAGCCTGTGCACTCTGGCCTGGCACTTGGGCCGGTCGACCGGGCGGTCGACCAGGCCAGAGAGCTGTGCTCTCTATTTTTGGGCGGTCGACCGGCTTCCTCCAACGGTCATAAATATGACCGTTAGCGGTCGACCGACCGGTCGACCGCCAGCCGTCCAGGCTGTAAAAAACAGCCAACGGCTATATTTTTGGAGAGGCCTATTTATACCCCATTTCTTTGGGATTTTGATAAGATTTTTAGAGCCAAAAATTCCAGATCTCTTCTAGTGTTTTAAACAAAAAGTTTTTGAATCAAACTGCTATTCTTTGTTTTGTTTTCAAGGGTTTTGAAAAAATCAAAGAAAACTAAGTTTTTGGGATATTGTTTGGATTTTCATTTCTATCATTTACAAGAGATTTCTCAAGTAGTTTTTCTTTGTTATTTGATTTCCAAAAACCCCTTGATTTCCACACTTGAGCTATATCTTCTATCCTATTCTATTAGGATCATTTATTCGTGGGAAAAGGAAGTGGTTTGTGGTTGAGATATACAACTTGTTGTAAAAACCCTTTGTTGGTTGCTCCCTCTTTGGTAGAGGTTGAGGTTGTTGGTTTACTCCCTCTTGGTGAGGTGGAGTTGGTATTTATTTCCCTCTTGGTGAGAAGGATTGTGGTTGTTTGGCTAAGGGCCTACCCCTCTTGTTGAGGTGGTGATTGTGTTTTTGCCTCGGTGGAGGTTGTATTGGTTGAGAGAGGAGTTCGGTACTCCCGGTTGTTGTACAAATCCTCCTCGGTGGAGGTTCCCTCGATGGGAGTCCTCGGTGGACAAGTCAGTGGATTAGAAATCCTTCTCGGTGAAGGCGGGGACGTAGAGCTAGGGGCTCGAACCTCGAAACACATCTTGTTCTTTGCGTTTAATCCATTGACTCTCAACTCTCTCTCTTTTTATTTATGTTGTGCATTGCATCATTCATATCATTCATATCATATTTGCTTGTGTTGTGCCTTGCATCATTTATATTGCTTATATCATCTCTATATGCTTGACTTGTGTTTGTATGCCTCACTTGTGCTTAACCACGAGAGCTTCATATAGCGCCTCAACTCTTATTCGGAAGAATCAAGAAAAGTTAGTCCAGAGCTCTTCACGGGGAATTCGGCTACACTCGTTGGTTGCACTAAGTGTTGTTGCAATTAGTTTTATAATTCCGCATTTAGTTTCTAGATTAGCACTATCACCTATTCACCCCCCCTCTAGGTGATTTCAGCAACTGCCTGCGCAGCTCCATAGCTAAGGGCTCCTTTTACTCGAAATCCTATGCTCATGTGTTTTGAGGAGAAAAACCTCAACTCGAGAACGATAGCACCAATATCAGCTTTCAGGCTCCCTTAAGCTCGCCCCCTTACAGTTGGATAGCCAACCGAATGGCTCAATCCATCTTCGTCACTGAAGTCCTCACTTCACTAGGAGATCATGTCTGTACGCTCAGAGATGGAGACACCATCCAGAGACAATAATGCAGATACATCACATTCTTGCCATCCGAAAGTCAGACCTCCGAAGGGGTATGATCATTCTACGATACAAAGGCAAGATCTAAACATGACTCAGTCATTTTTATTACAAAATACATGTAATTATATTTCATTGAGTTTCATTATGTCACAACATCTGATAAATGGAATTGATAAAATCATTTACATTTCTTTGTTTAATTTTGAAAAAGAAATGAGGGAGATCCAGAAACTTATTCCTCCATCGTGGCCAGACCCCCGATACAAGTACGACAAAGATTTGTTCATCAGAGAATATCTCCCGGAAGTAGTCAACCTCCATGGTTCCTGAGTAGGCAACCATATGCCTCGATAACATCTAAACACGCCTCCAAGGTAGCTGGACCAGCACTGTTCACCGCGATGGTCACCAAGAAGCCCTTCAAAAATCCCTTCAAAAGCAAGACAATGACGACCAACCAGACGGACTCCGGCAAAACACCCCAGAAGGAGAAAAGAGCATTTCTTCACTATAGTGTTCTAAGGAAAAGGATCAGATTCTAAGGTGAGAAGCAATTCACCAGCCCACCCAACCGAAGGATTCCCTCTCTTCCTTTCTCATACTCCCTATATGAAGGGAGGAAAGATCCCCTAGAATGATCCTCACCCTCTAAAAGTTAGACGACTCGGGACCAGGTCATTAGCTCCAATTGAAGCGGGCTACCAAACATCGCCCCCGGCGACAAAGCCATGACACAAAGACTAATGTTTTGTGACATGCTCACCACCAAGACTAATATATTGCATCAATCAGGTTCCCAAACAACCGGGACTCAACCACCATTCTCTCCACTTTTTCTTTCTCCATCTGATGAAGAGGAGAAAATTATACATGGCGACTCGGCAAGAAAATAGAGGAGGAATTCAAAGACAAAAATTTCTCAGAGGGAAGGCTACTTCCATCCGAAGGATCCAGCTTATTTTTAAATGGAGGAGGAGGAGCCAAACAGTCTTCAATTCAAAATTCTTAATTCCTAAAAAATTGATTCATATCCGAGAATTTCAGACAACTGAAAAGGCATAATATCAACCAATGCCCCCAATGATCTCTGTCATCATGCCTACTTGATCCGAATGGATGTTATTTACAAATTTCAAGGAATCGAATCGATCGGCACGCAACTGTCAGCCAGCAGCGTGATCTCTAAGTCAATCTAGAAGAATCGACATTAATGATCCAAATCTTCTCCTATCCAAGAGTATCAAGATGAGCTTGAGGCACCAAATAATCTCTCACTAACTTTGCTTTCCCGACTTCTCTTCCAAATGCTCCGAAAGCTGAAGAATGGTGGCATCTGTAGTGGTCAAAATTTGACCCTTACAGGATGATGACATGTGTCCTAATAACAAGGACTCTATGTCACTCTGAAGCCATTCTAGAAACCGCCCTTCTCCTTAAGGATGCTTCCATCCTGGCAGCTCCAATGCTTTCAGCCATCCTGAAGCTTTCCCATTCTGGAGACTTAAGCTCAGCATAAGACAACCATGATAACAGATCATTCCTGATCTTCGTTTTCAATTACACCATGATAACATATCATCCCAGAATAACGTGAAATGCACTCCATTTTAGGCAGTTATGGATAGAGACAGGTTTCTCTGCTTGCAATACCAACTATCAAGCACATTACAACAAATCAACACGTGCAGATCATACAGTTATGAGGATCATACCCATACCATCCGCCCCTTGCATGCAGATCAGATCAAGTATAAAAAGACTTGCTCCAATGAGAAGGAGACTTTTTTGATCTTTTTGCTCCTAGCTAAGCCAAACATTAAGACTCTGGCATACAACTCCTGTAATTCCTGTAACATGTGAATTATAGTGAATTTCTCTCCTCTCCGTTGTTCTTTTTATTTGATTTGGGCTTTCACGTAAAAATCTTGTCTCTCTGTCTCTTTTGTATTGTGTATTATTTTTACTCACATATTTCGCACTTCTCTACTTTCACTTGTGGTATGGATCGACCATCTGATCGATCGTGATGGAAAATCTCCACCACAACTAGTAAGAATCAAGATCAAGTTTAACTTGACATTATAGATCTAGATGAATGATAAACAAGATGAAAGTTTTACATCTAGAAACTTTCAACGCGTTTAAAAAGATTGACAAAGTAGTATAGAAAGTATGAATCAATTTCTCAATCAAAGAGCTTGAAAGCACAATAGTATCACTCTTTGAATTTTGAATAGAATAAGAAAAATAAGCTCTTCAAAATATTTGCTCAAGAATAGATCTAGATAATGAATGAATAAGTTGAAAGCTTTAAATCTGTAAACTTTGAATTCTTTTGAAAAGATTGAGAGAAAAGAATAGTAAGTGTAAAACAATATCTCATTCATAACCCTAAAAGCACAAGAATATCACTCTTTGGTTGTTTGGAAAGAATAGAAAAAATAAGCACAAGAAAATAGTTGCTCAAGATCTCTGTTTGAATGATATGAAAGTGTTTTGCAAAAGTTTGCAAACGTTGTTGAAAGAGTAGAGCAAACTTTTATTTATGGGCAGGAGAAGATAAGATCAGGTGCAAAGAAGTTCAGTCCAAAAAATCAAGTTCAAATCTTCTCAAAATATGAAATTGCACTCTTTTGGTTGTGACCATTGAAACTCATTAGTCGATTGGTTTGCTTAAGGAAATTCAGCTCAAGTCAAAACACTAACCCAGCGATCCATCGCCAATCGACCGTAGTTGAACAATAAAAACTAAACGGTTAGTTATGATTGTACTATTGATTGACTTATACCCTACAGTTGAATAAAATATTCAAAAGTATTTCAAAAAGTTTCCTTTCTTTTTTAAAATTTACAGAAAACAGATCGAATTGGTTATCGATCACAGAAAATTCAAAAACTGGAATTTTATGTCGGAAGTCGATTCGGGCGGTCCATCTAAACCTAGCCCGAGACATGGGATGGTTGACCGTCATCAGTGGATGATGTGCATCATACCCGGCGGCCGATCCTCATCTAATCTGAGAGTACTGAGCTTTGGCGAACAATGTGCATCATACCCGGTGGTCGATCCACGTCTAACCCAAGAGCACTGAGCTCTGACGGTCGATCTGGATCGTGCTGGCGGTTGATCCGCTTGCGTGTCACTATTTGTTCAATTTTTAGCATAGCTATTCGATCGACCAGCGTGTTCCTTTGGTCGATCCAACAAACCCAAACTCACAAAAATTAATTTATGTCTTTGAAAAAGTATGAGAAAATTTGTGTAAATTCCAATAGGCATTATCAAAGTAAATAAACCCAAAATAATATTTTAAATTCAGTTTCAAAGCTTTTGGGCATTTTAACAAATTTTGAGGCACACTTAATTTTAAATTAAAACATATATGCACAAGTATGAAAATACAATTTAATGTTGATGCAACAATCTCAAACTTACAAAAAATGATTTAAATGCCTTAGAAAAAACATGAAATAATTTGTTTAAATCCTAATAGGAATAAAAGTAAAGTTGATAAACAAATAAATAATTTAAACACAATTTAAAAACTTTTGGGCATATCAATAAAATTTTGAGGGTAATTGTCACGGCCCGCTTCCCAAAATACGCGGATCGCGACGAAGGTCGGCGACGTATATACGCGAGAAAATACCCCACGATATACGCTAAGCCTAAAGTAACCTGAACAAACTACAAAATCTACTACGATAAATCAATATCACTATAATATGACATATAAATATCTAACACAATGATAACGGAAAGAAAATGGCAACTAGATGCGATAAAGATAGAATCAGGAAATAGCATGAATAAAATAACAAGAATACCTATAATCAAGAAAAGAGAGACTCCAGCTTCTCGTAACGCGTATGAGCTCAATGAAACCTAAACAATATACGAAAATATCTAATACCCTGGACGTGCGAATTCAGGTCGTCAGAAGCGATCTAATGAGTGTGTGTGTGTGTGTGTGTGTAAAAAGGACTGCTCGTGCATATAAACAATGTGCACAAAAAATAACAAGATAACTGCAAACATAGGATAACTAAATAACATGATAAACAAACAACTAAATAACAATAACATGAATAAGCGTGCAGATAAAAGACAAGTAAAACAACTGTAAACGAATAACTGATGTCATAAGGCATAGCCTAGCATATGCCACTAGTTTGATGTACAATCCTATATCTATCATAGTTTATACATGTATATACAGTCTGGTGATCATGGTTAGTCACAATACATTAACAGTTTATCATTATTAATTATGTCAGCGAACACCAATTGTCACATGTAATAGACGCATCCCATACTACGCCTACCACACATGCCCATCGAGGTCCTCAGTTATTGAAACTGATTGGTTGGAGACATTGTCTGTGTTTTAGGTGGGTCCCGTGCATACCCAGGACCACGACCCAGACTCCTGGCGTTGAACCAGGACCTACCACAAGGTAGTCAAGAACATGTATAACAGGAACATGTACATGTATAACATGTATAACAGGAACAGGACAGGGTGCCACTCACCCCACGGTAACCCTTCAGTGGAACCCTCTTTAGGCTGCGCAACCTAAATCCTAGGTCCACCCAAAATACAGACGATGTCTCCTCCATCAATCTCCCCAATCCTAGTGTAAGTTGTTTAGTATCATGTTATTAGTTTATCAAGATTACTTAATGTGCATGTTACTTGAATCACTGAGATAACTCGATGGTAGTCACGGTAACAATATCAACATGTGTAATCAGGATACCGGTATAACAGGAATATATAATATCAGTGAACAGGATACCGATATAACAAGAATATGTAACAATATAACATGACGGTGTTGTTATCGTGTAACAATATTTTCCCAACAATTAAGTAACATGGACAATAGTATCAGGTAGATATCATGTATAAACAATCAAGTTTCTCATGTAAATCAAGATATTCAGGATGAGTAATAACCAAATGTATGAATATCAAATCTAATAACTAATACCAATTATATCAACCTCAAGATTGAGCTGCGTCAAGTCACAGTTTAAGGGGTATCAAAACTAGACCTAAGCAAACAACGATAAACTACCAATGAAATGGCATAGATACAAGCTCCTATCAACTACGTAAATAAAGTGAATAATCATGGATGTCTCATGAAGTAGTATGAGTAATCAAACTGGTAAAATATAATAGAAAGTCACATGAAATGATAAATATAACATGTAAATGCATACCGACAACGGTAAATAAGAAATTGCACAAGAACGAACACTCACAACACAATTAAATAAAATTAGACAAAGAAGTGAAACACTCACAAAATAGAATTATAGAAGGAAAAGAAAACACTCACAAAATTTTTATTTACTTGAAGAAGAAAGAGAACACTCACCCGAACTCGATCACAATCCAAAGCACTGAAATTCTAGGATCCCGATAAATCTACATAAATTATTTCAATAAAAATTGTTAGATTTTTAAAAAAATATTTTAAGGAGTTTAAATCTTGATTAATTAGTTTGAGAGTTAGAAATATGATTCTTTAGTTTAGTGAATTTAGTAGGTTTAATTTAAACCAATTTCTATTTTTTTGTTAGATTTTTAATAGGCTTTAAATCATTAAAATACTTAACAGGCTTAGATTTACCATTAAGGAGAAATGGTTTTAAAGTGGGTGATTTGAATTAATTTAAATTGCTATTGGTCTGAAATTTTTATCATAGAAAGTAGAAGTATTATAGATTATTGTTTATATTTTTCTCAATTTTTTTGATATTTTTAATAAATTATTTTAATATGCCAATTCACCTTTCTTTCTTCTTTATATCTTTCTTTCTTTCTTTCTTTTTTCTTTTTTTTAATTATAACTCTAATAGCCCAAGCCCAGGCCCAGGCTGAACCAGGCCAGGCCCAGGCCTGGTCCAGAATTTTCTTTTTCTTTATATTTTTTTAATTTAAACAGGCCCAAGGGCCATGTACAGATCAGTCCGGCCAGACCCGGGCCAGGCCGGGTCTAGTTCGGCTGTTAAGTCCTTTTTTTTGACTTTTTTTTTTTTTACGGGCTTGGCCCTGCTGCCAGGCCTGGCCAGGGTCTGCCCAGGCCCGCCAGGTCGGCCAGGCTTGGCCTGGGCTCGGCCAGGCCTGGCCTGGGCTCGGCCTGCCCAGGCCGACAGCCCTTTTTTCGTGAAATCTCCTCTTTTTTTTAATCTTATGTTAAAAATTCTGAAAAAATAAATGAATTAAAATTATGAGTTGGAATATCTTCACATGCATTTTAGTTAGATTTTTAAATTGGGTTTTTGATATATAAAATATTCATAGATGACCCTAGTATATACATAGTATTGAATAAACTATTTGTATGTTATTAATTAAGAAAAACTAATGAACTTACTTGGATTTGATTTGTTCAAATCAAGGCTTTGTAGGGTATTAAAATTATGATTCTATAAAATTATTAGTTAAGTTTTTAGGAACAAATAATATTGCGGTGAATTTTAGCAAATTGCTGAAATTAATATTTTATTCTTGTAGTTCAAATTTAATCTATTATTTTTTTTTTTTAAAAGAAAGATTGAAATTAAATTCACAGAGTTGTTCCTCCTTACTTGCTCAATCCTTGCCTTAAAACATCTTTTAGTTCACGATTCGCTCGAGGAGAAGGAAGAGATGGAAGCGGGGAGATTTTTGATTAGGGTTTTCTCTTGAGGTAGAAGAGAAAGAAGGGTTTGGGTCTTTATATAGGTTGTAAGAGATTTTTTTGGAACCTGAATTCCAATTAAGTTAGATTACTTAATTTAGCAATTTAGAATTCCAATTAGGTTAGATTACTTAATTTAGCAATTTAGAATTCCAATTAGGTTAGATTACTTAATTTAGCAATTTAGATAAGAATGAAAGGTTGCAGAAAAATCTCAAAGAGATTTGATTTAAATATGATTTTTATTAGGATTTAAATTAGGATTAGGATTAGGATTTTTTAAGATCATAATTTTGAAAATAAGATTTGGATTAGAATTGGGATTAGAATTGAGTTTTGGGTTAATGGGTAAGAATCTTAATAGTAATAGGTTATAAATTATTGGGCTTTAGTTAAAAGAAATAAGTAATATTAAGAAAAATAGAGGGTGGGCTTGGCTCATGTGGGCTTAGCATAAAAAGGAAAAAAAAAACAAAAAGGAAAGGAGAATGGGCTGAGCTTATTGGGCTTGGATGAAAATAATAATACTACCCATTAATAATAATTTAAAATAACTAAATATAAGCAATAAGAGTCTAAAAGTCATAAATAATAATAATAATGATACTAAATCAAGCTAATTAATAATAATAAGATAATAGGTAGAATCAGGAAAAAATTTAAATAATAATAATAATATGATATTATTAAATAGGGGATATTATAGTAATCATACTTGAAATTAAATTTAAACTTATATGCACAAGGATGAATGCAGTCTCTAGTGCCAAATTAAGTTCTTGACTTACTTCTTCTTACCTTACATATGAAGTATTTGACATTATAAGCTCCATGACTTTATCATTCTTGAATCTTAATGCGAAGTTCTTTTGAATATGCAAAGTTAAAGCCTCATGACTCCTTGAATCTTCAAGTTATTAGACATCGCCTTAGAGTCCCAATAGATATTTGAGAGTTTAGCTTTATAGCTCCTTGGATCTTCAAGTGTTTAGCTCCAAATTGATATTGATATTAAGTTGCTTTTGTGAGCTTCTAATTCCACCATCTCCAATTTAGATTGTATCTTGTAAGCTCATTCCATGCATCCAATCTTATTTATTGGTTTCATGGTTTGTTTTGATATAAATTAACCAGTTTAGCCCAAAACATACTCCATAAAATATTGATGGTTTGTTAATCATCAAAACTTAAGGTATTATTGGCTCAAACACCATTAAGGCCAACAATGACATTTTATTAGCTATAATCTCATGCTCCGATTCTTCAGATCCAAATTTATTTTCTAAGTCTGTAAGACTCATGTTTTTCATAAACTTTTAACTCTAATTTTGAAATATATCTCTGTGTCTGAATCTATCATACCCCCAAGGATGATAATCAAAACAGCCGCATAAGCCACTTCATTACAGAGAAACAGAGTAGTATCCTCCGCCTATTCCTACATTTTCTCTGTTAAGGGGTTTTCAAAGGGCTTTTAAAGCTAAATCCTCCTCCATCACAGAGCTTGGGCGTCGGATCTTTTCTTTAGTGGCTATTTGGTGATCTCACTTTCCTCTTCACATGGCGCAAGCCGCCACCTTAGTTTGGTGCTCCTCGAATTTCATGGATTAGTTTATTTTTATTGTAGTTGCATTTTTGCCATCCAACCACACCCACCCCCCCCCCCCTCCCCCCCTCCCCCAACCCCCAACCCCCCAACACAAACCAAAAAAAAAAAAAAAAACTGGTCTTTTGTAACTTCACATTCTTTATAGTTTTAATAAAATTCAGGGTCTACGCCCCACCTTCCTCTAAAAAAAACTACATGTACACAATTAGAACAAGAGATGGATCACAGTAATAAGAGTAAGGAGTAGGGACTGATGAAGTGAACTTCCTAATAATATAATCAAATACTAAATCAATTTTATTACATCAATACATAATCTCCAAATGAAACATAAGAAGGATAACACTAAATCAATTCTATTACATCAATACATAATCTCTAAATGAAACAGATAAAGGATAACACTAAATCAATTTTATTAAATCAATACATAATCTCCAAATGAAAAAGAGTGCTTCAGTTCCTCTCCCCCATTAACACTATGCATTTCATCATATATCCAAACCTTCTACACTGGGCTCATCTCAATCCCATCCTGGCCTTCCGCCATCTTCTTCTCCTCTTTGCCGGCCGTCTCCTCAACCTCCCTCGGTTCTTCTTCTTTGTTGACGATGATGATCTCTTCCGGGGCCTGTGGGGCTGCTCGTGTCTCGTTGAGCTTCGGCATGGAGACCGTGTGCTCGGGCAACTTGTCATCTTTCATGATCAGTTCTTTTGCATCCTTGTAGATTATGTAGAGAAGCATTTGGACCAATCCGAAGCTGAATCCTAAGATGTGGGGATCTGTTTGAGGCAAGAAATACAATATCAGATATTATGACTGAAAATGACGGGATTAAGGCCGGATAACGATGTAGCTAGAGGATTACCGCGACATAAATGTCCTTGGTGAAAAGACCGTAGGAGAACCAGACGACAGCGCTCAAAGTGAGGAAGAAGGACAGAGAGAACGGCATGAATTCTACACTCTTTGTTCTAACAACTTGCCTCTGTAGTTCAAGAGCGCGCCATTAGTAACAATAGATGAGTAAAAGGACTTGCATTAAGGTGCATGTATATATGTTAGTTCTTACTATTATGCTCAAAGGGGCTGCGAAAACGCCAACTGCGAATGCCACGCATATCCATCCGAGAAGTTTTACGCGGTTGGGGCCCTTGGCAAGTAGGAGAGTCGAAAGAACAATCAAGGAGAATATTCCCACGTTCAAGATCAAGATCATCTTCACAGTGTAGATCTACACTCAAACAGAAGCGAAATTGCGTATGATTATACGTACTGTCATCAACCAGTTCAAAAGCACCAATTTGCTCAAGTAAGGCTAGAATTCACATATATACCTTGATTTTCCTCTGGGCATATGTGAGAAATATGATGATGTACGTGGTCTGAATGACACATCCGAATGAGTTGATGGTGATGAGGAGGTACTCATCAGTCTTGACGAATGCGTAGTAGATCCATAGCATTGCACTGAATAATGCGACGACGTAGGGCTCTGACTGGAACCCTTCAGTCGATTTTTTTCGGTGCACACGATAAAATGTTGGTCTGTAATTTGTAACAAGAGAAATAGTGGACTATTAGATACCACAAATTTCATAAGATGATAAAAAGGGTGAAAACTCAGAAGGAGAAATAGGATGAGTCTTACATGGGAGCAAGGTAGACCATGAATGAGATCAAGTTGCCTACAAAAAGCATGGACAAGTTAGAATCTGTATGTAATTTCACATAAAATGTTATTAAAAACATCATGATGCTAATCATTTTGAAGAACTTGTAGAATATAACTGATGGGTACTATTGTTCAATCTTTTGCAGGCTCGAGTTGACATATTTGGTACCAACTTGCAAAGTTAGAAGATATATTACACACACACGCACGCACTTGTGCATATGTTATCCTAAAATGAGAAAAAGAGGAATAATCATTCATGTATGCCAAGATTATACTAAATTCTCACACATAGAAGTATCTTTGTGTAAGAAAGATATAGGTACTAGAACTAGTAATGATTAGTTTCTCATGTTACTAAGAAAGGAGACATAGGCCTTTTTTCTTTATTTCATATTATTATTATTTCATATTTTCTTCACTGGTGAAGTTGGGTCTAAGCTATCCCTTCTCATTAAGAAACATAATAGGAATCCTATATGGTGAAAGTGAGAAAAATTCATTTTTAAACTTAGTAACCCAAACTGTGCAGAGAATTACTTCCTTTTTGTTAGAACATGATCATGAACAACATTAAAGGAAAATAAACTATGAAGATCAAATTCAACTATACTTTGGCTGCAATATGAAATAGAAATCATAACCCGACGCATAATGCATGGAAATTATACTGAAACGAAAGAAAATGAACGAAATGAGTGGCTTGTTCAATTCATTGATCCTCACCTAGAATGCCGAAGGCGAAAGCCCAAGGGTGGTCCAAGGATAGTCCTGCCATCTCTCCTCTAAATTAACTCGATGAATGAAACAGTTAATGAACAAATTGGGTTACAAAGAAAGAAGAAGAAATCACCAAAAGAGAGGAGAACTAGATGCAAGCTTGCTAAAGGCCTCTTCTCTCCTTCTATATCTAAGAAGGAAGAAAGAAAAACCTAGAGCCTTGACACCTGTTCTCTCTTTGCTTCTGTCTTCTCTTTGCATGTCTTGAAGAGGGGGAAGGACCCTTTATATAGGAGTGGCAAGAGTGTATGTGTGGGTGTGTGTGTGTGGGGGTGGCAAAGCACCAATCAAACTCTCCTTTGCCTTATTCACTCTCCTCAATTCCCCTCAAAAGTTAATAGTAACAATGTTGCGTGCGATCAATGTGAAATTTAACAATGTGTTACAACTTCATTAATTAAAAACAAATTAACCCCCACCACAACAAAAACAAACATGTTGTGGAAAAACAAGGAAGCCTACACTTTTATAATTTGGCATGATTTTGTTAAAAGAAATGCGACGAAAACATGTATTCGTACGCGTACACATACTAATATCCTCCGATCCATGGTGAGATCTTGCCCAAGTGATGTAGACATACATGCCTTTTTCCTAATGGGAGAAGAGGTGCATGATATGGACATAGCTGAGTGCAAGAGTGCAAATGTGTAAATTCAAATGAATAATTTACAATATCATGTGAAATATGATATTATTGTGTATCATAAAGTTAGGCTCGTAGAAGCTGTTACTTTTGTTGACCCTTGATGAAGCCAATCAGACGATAATTTTTTATTATTATTATTTCCCTGTCCGTTCATTCCCCACTTATTGGAATGAAAGTTAAACTTGTTTAGGACACTAATCTTCTCTTCAATGCTCAATAACATCACACACTAGGCTCTCTAGCTTGCTAGCTCTCTCTCAACTTTACATTCATGCTCTCTCCCCTTTTCCCAGCTTGCGTTCAAATCAGCCTAACAAAAGATGTGTTACTGTCAAGGTCCTAATGATAGCACTATGGGGCATGCATTTGACAGTAATAGAAACCATCATCATGATTACATTCTTTGATTGGTGATTGCAAAGCGATAACATCGACCGTTGCAATCATATAAATTTTCTTTTCTTTTCGACTACGACGGTGCCGTCCACCCGTTTCATTAATGAGAATTCAATGAAACATATAATTATCTAAAACCTCTGGAGAATAAAAATTGTCGCATTTAATATTTCATTTCTTGAAGGAGAAGTGCATGTATTGGTGAAGCTTCATTTTCTTGCGCATAGCACTTTGAACTTGGAAGCATCCCGTTCCTTGAGGTCCAACCAATCATGTGTGAGAATGAATCATGGTCTATATTGAGAAAGATAGAATGAGGGTCTCTCTATTAATGAAAATCAAAGGACAGATTCATTGTTGAGATATGTATTATGCATCCAGACAAAGTGGGAATCTTAATCTAATTAGGATGAAATCATGAGTTTGGTTTGCTGAGATATTTTTCTCACATTCAATTGAAGTGAGAGTTTTAGTCCAACACGACTGAAAACAAATTAATGAGTTAGAGAAAATTAAAAGAAGATGGAATGTTACACATCGCGTAAACATTAGAGGTTTACTCTTTTGAGCCAGATTAGATTTTAATCTTATTAGCTAGTCCACCTTCCAAATTGAGCCATAACTGGACTTCTAACACTATTTCAACCTCAGTGCAAACCTCTCAGATTGCGGCTTCTTTTTTTGTTTATTTTCTTTTTTTGAAAGAATAAATTGTGTATGAGTGTTTCTATGCAAATTAGTATCCTTCTACCTTGGGATGTTTTTTTAAATTCTTATTAATGAAACGACAAGGGGTTTTTAACTCAAGTTTTTATCCAAAAAAAATATTGTGTCTTAACCAAATTTATAACAATATTGAAGGCATCAACAGCTAAACACGTTCCACATATATCAATTGAGCATAGCCTAAACGGCAAGATCGCTTCGGTAATGAGAATATAGTCAGACATACATTTATATAAGTGCCATTTAATATTTCTTTTCTTGCAGGAGAACTGCAGGTATTGGTGAAGCTTCATTTTGGCACGCATCAATTGTGCTTAATGATCATAGTAAACTATTGGAATCCGTTGTGACAGAGAACAAACAACAGAGAATAGTCTCCAACTGCACGAACAAAGAAACAAAAGGAAGAAAGCGAGAACACAAATTTAACGAGATTTGACAATTTGCCTACATCCTCGGGGCAGAAGGGGAGAGAGATCTTATTAAAACAATCAAGTACATGATACAATCAATAGGGGACAATACTCCTCTTTATATAGACACATAGTTTATGAAAATAAGAAAACCAGAAACTTTGTATTCAGATCAGAAACATACTCTTAAACACACTTAGACTCGCCCACAGGCAAAGCGCTGTCGACAGCCCAAGAGTCCTGTAGACAACCTAAGACAACCGCTGCTCTCTGGAAACCATTGTCGACAGCCTGAGACAACAGTGCTCTCTAGAAAATATTGTCGACAGGCCAAAGACAAAGCTGACAGCTCTGTTCACCTGTTGATATGTATCAGAGTGTCTGCACTGTTGCTTCCTCCACACTTCATGCAAACTCCGTACTAACACTAAGGAGTTAAAAAAAACTCAATCATTAAGATTTTACACTCTCTCCACAATTCTCCACCTCAGTGAAGATATCTCAAATCTGAGCCAAACACAATATAGCACCATCTCGACTCTATCAGGATGCACCAATTGGTTACCTACGCATCCCTGCTCAAGGGATCAAGCCATCTGTAGTTCATCAAATGAGCTCCACCGAGCTCAAGCATCTTGAAGGATATAGAGTAACTCCTTACAATGCGCAAACTCACCCACGGAATAACTTTGGTAAGCATATCGGTGAGATTCTCCTTCATGTGAATCTTTTGAAACTCGATGTCACCTTCATCAAGAATCTCCCGAGCAAAGTGGGACCTGATATCAATGTGATTTGTCCTTGCATGATACACCTGGTTCTTTGCCAAATAGATAATACTCATTCTATCATAATTGATTTTTAAACGATCCTGATCAATACCTAAGTCATCAAGAAACTCTTGAAGCCAAATTGCCTCCTTCATATCCTCCGTCATGGCCATATACTCGGCCTTTGTAGTAGACAATGCGACAGTAGACTGTATAGTAGAGTGCTAGCTCACCGATACTTGAGACAATGTAAACACATATCCGATTGTAGACCGGCATTTATCAAGGTCTTCAGCGTAATTAAAATCAACATATTTGATACACTCTTGCTTACCTGCAAAATCCTTCTTGAATACCAAACCAACATCTATGGTATCTTTGATGTACCGTAAAATCCACTTCATTGTCTCCCAATGACCCCTGCCAAGATTGTGCATGTATCTGCTAACCATTAAGACAGTTTGTGATAAATTGGGCCTTATATATACCACTGCATACATTAATCTACCAAGCGCGCTGGCATAGAGTACGTGAGTCATGTACTCACACTCTTCAATAGAAGTAGGAGACATAGTAGTTTTTAATTTGAAATGAGGAGCTAATGGTATACTTACAGACTTAGTATCATCATTGATGTTAAATTTCTAAAGTTCCTTCTTCAAATACCCCTTTTGCGTCAAGTTAACCTTGTCACCTTTTCTGTCTTGCTCAATCTCCATGCTAGCACCTTCTTTGCTTCCCCTAGATCCTTCATCTCGAACTCAGAAGACAATTCCTTCTTTAATTTATTAATTACGGATCTGCTCTTGAAAGCGATGAGCATATCGTCTACATACAACAGTAAATAGATATACTCTCCACTCGGTAGCTTATTGTAATATACACATAGATCATAATGGCTTCGTGTGTACTTCTTGCCTATTATGAAACTGTCAAAATGTTTGTATCACTGCTTTGGTGATTGCTTTAATCCATAAAGCAATTTTTTAGCTTACATACTATATTCTCCTTTCCTACAATTCTAAACCTCGTCGGCTGAGACATATAGAACTCCTCTTCAAGATCACCACGGAGAAATATCGTCTTCACGTCAAGCTAATCAAGTTCCAACTTGTACTGTGCCATCTTTGCCAGCAAAATTTGAATAGATGAGTGTTTCACAAGGGTGAGGATACCTTATTGTAGTCAATGCCTTCTCGCTGCGCGTAGCCTTTAGTTACCAATCTGACTTTGTAGCGTACAGCATCACTATCGAGAGATCCATGTTTTTTGCAAATACCCACTTACAACCGATCACCTTCTTTCCCTTGGGCAACTCTGATAGTTCCTAAGTACTCATTTCTTCCATCACGACGTCCTTCCACATCTTGAACTCTGAACTGAGTTTAGCTTCCCTATATGTAGATGGGATCACTTCCTCAATGACTGGGAGAGCATAAGCCACTATCATGTTAGTAATGAGCCAACTGGGCTTATGTGGATTCCTCTGAGCTCTTCCAATTGCAATGGATTCTTGGACTTTACTCATAGACTGTCATTGATCATCATCAGCAGCAGCATCTTGATCGGCTATATGATCACCACCCTGTGTCACCGCAGGTATGATCTCTAACAATATTGATTTTTCTAGAGATGGTGAAGTAGCATCACTCTCCACATGCTGCGATATTCCTTTGGTCTTTTTACTCTCCACGTGCTAAAAGTTTGTGGCTTTATCATTGAAGCCACGTCAAAAGTGACATTTCTACTCAAAATTATCTTCTTGTCCTTCGGATCCCAAATTTTGTCGCCTTTAACACATTTCTTGAATCTTACGAACACAACTTTCCTCGCTCTTGGGTCTAATTTGTCTTTCTTGACAAGGTAGTAGGCCAGACATTAAAATACCCGCTAATTATATTCCTGAGTAACTTTTTCTGACCAAACTTCCAAAGAAGTTTACCTCCTATCGCAGACGATGGCAACCTATTAACGAGATGGCACGCATACGCTAATGCCTCAGCCCAAAAATATTTTGATATACTATCGTTAGATAACATGCATTGGATCTTCTCTAGCAAGGTCTTGTTCATCCTTTCAGCCACCTCATTTTTTTGTGGTGTTTCTCTTACTGTGAAGTGTCTTTCTATGCCCTCATCACGGTATAGCTGTAGGAAAGGATCAGTTGTATACTCTCCTCAGTTGTCTGAATGGACTACCTTGATCTTCCTTCTCGTGCTCTTCTCTATTTTTCTCTTCCACTCCACAAACAACTCTAGGACTTACCTTTTGTGCTTCATGGTATATACCAAATATCACCTAGAGTAATTATCTATTAAAAACACAAAGCAGCGGTTACCTCCAATAGATGCCATCTTGGTAGGTCCCTAAATGTCTCTGTGAACATAATCCAGAATCTCCTCAGTGTAAGGAGTCGCATTGTTGAATTTCACCTTGGTCATTTTTTTGATGAAGCAATGTTCACAAAAATTCAATTTGTAGGTTTTGGCTCCTTTTAATAAACCTTACTTTCCAAGAGCTTGTGAAGACTTTTCCCTTGTATGACCGAGCCTCATATGTGAAAGTCAGGTGTAATTATCATCTGAATTTATAGAAGTCGCCACTTCCCTGTAACCGTTCTACCCTTCAAGTAGTAAATTTTGTTGCGTCAGATGCCCTTCAAAACAACCATTGAGCCTCTAATCATCTTGAGAACATATCTCTAATAGATACTTCAAGATCAAATGCTTTCAAGGCACCAACAGAGATAAGATTCTTTTTCAATTGAGGTACATATCTCACTTTCTTCAATTTGCTCACCATCCCTTCAAATATCTTGACGTACCTATCCCTTCTAGATTCATGGACGATTATCAGCCATGACAACAGAACGTCCATCTAGCTTCTCAAAGCTAGAAAACCAATCCCTGTTGGAACACACAAGATAGGTAGCCCCTATATCTATCATCCACTCAGAATCACCTGAGTAACTAATAGTAGGAATAGTGACTGAGAAAGAGAGTACTGTTGAGTCAGAGTCCGAGCCACTTGCCTGTGAAGTACTACCCGATTGGATACTGATCACCCTTGTGAGATTTGCCTCGATTTTTGTCTCCTTATTCTTATTTTTGATCCTTGAACATCAAACTTTCAGTGCCCTAACTCTTTATAGAAAGCGCATTGGTTCTTCTTCAGATCTCTAAACCCTGGTCTGGACTTCGATCTCCCATGTTCGCCTTTACCCTTAGTTTGGAACCCCTGTCTCTTACCGTCAATGCTTCTGCTGATTTACCATTAGAAGAAGATTGCTTGTCCTTCATCTTCACTTCGTAATTTACAAGACTAGCCGACACATCACTATAGTTAAGTGTTACCATTGATCAAGGTTAGGACAAAGGTTTCATACTCTTCATCAGGATAAGAATTCAGAAGAATCAACGCCTTGTCCTCTTCTTCGATTGACACATCCACATTAACTAATTCTGTAAGAAGTTTCGTGTAGTTATTCATGTGTTCATCAATGGAGAGTCATCTTTTCAATTGAAAACAGTAAAGCCTCATCTTCAGATACAATCGAGTCACGATGCTCTTCATCAAATACTTCTTTTCGAGAATCTTCTGCATCTTCCTCACGGAAGTCTCATACAATACATAATAGTTGATGTCTTGTGTCAAACAAGACCTTATGAGAACACACATTGTCTCGTTCATCTTATCGTAATCCTTTTTAGAAGTCTTCTCTAGCTTTTCTTTCAAACGTAGAGTGTCTTCGAGGTTTGATGCCGTCAGTGCATCCATCACCTCACATCTCCACATCTCAAAGTTGTTCTTGCCATCAAACTTTACCACATCGATCTTCATCAGATGTGGGTTCACTAATTTCACCGTGAATTGACTATCTCTGGCCATCTCCTCAAAGTAATGCACAAAATAATTAGTAAAAATAAATTCAAATAGGAAAGATCAGATCTTTACCTCTAAACGAAACTGTAGAAAGTCTCCAGGTTGATTTGCTTCAACCGAACGAAACTCCTGTCGAACCCTGAAAGCTCTGATACCACTTGTTGGAAACCCTTGCGACAGAGGACAACAACACCAGAGAATAGTCTTCAATTGCACGAACAAAGAAACAAAGGGAAGAAAGCGAAAACACAAATTTAACTAGGTTCGACAATTGCCTATATCCTCGGGGCAGAAGGGGAGAGAGATCTTATTAAAATAATCAAGTATATGATATAATCAATAGGGATCAATAACCCTCTTTATATAACCATAGAGTCTATGAAAATAAGAAAAACCAGAAACTTTAAATTCGGATAAAAAATGAACTCTTAAACACACTCGGACTCGCCCGGAGGCAAAGCATTGTCGACAGCCCAAGAAGCTTGTCGGCAACCTAAGACAACCGCCGCTCATTGGAAATTACTGTCAACAATCCAAGAGGCCTATCGACAGCCTGAGACAACGCTGCTCTCTGAAAAACACTGTCAATAGGATAAAGACAGAGCTGTTGATAGCTCTGTTCACCTTTTGATATGTATTAGAGTGTCTGCATTTTTGCTTTCTCCATACTTCATGCAACTCCGTGCTCACACCAAGGAATTAAAAAACTCTACCATTAAAATTTTACAGTCTCTCCCCACAAAAACAAATTAGCATACCTTGAGAATCTGTATTAATAATGGATTTTGATAAACTTGTAAGAACCAACAGTGATTTGTGTGCATCATACTGTGCTGATGTTATATAGTAAGGTGATATTGAGAAAGATTGTTGAAATATGTGGATGAGTTGATAAGTTTGCCTTGTTAATATGTATCTCCCATCCACTCGGGGATCTTAGTTCAATTAGAATGAATCGATGACTTTGATTTTTTTTTTTAAAAAAGGATAAATTGCATAAATTGTGAAAAAGCCCTTATTATTGAGGTTGTTGCACAAAACTCTCCTACACTATTAAAAGTTACAGAATGGCCCCCCGGTGGCTACTCTGTCAGTTTAACCGTTAATAAAAAGCACGTAATATGCACGTAAAAACTAATTAATCAATTAAATGCTATTTTTTAATTACCAAATTAATTAACTAATAAATCATAATTAAACAATCAATCAATCAACTAATTAAAACCCTCCTCCCCCTTCCCCTGGCCTGCCACCCCTCCCCTCCTCCCACTGGCCCCTCAACCTCTGGCCTACCTCACCTCCCACTGACCCTATCCCGCCTCCTCCCCTCCCTCTAGCTAGCCTCCCCTCCACCTCCTCCTAGCTTGCCTCCCCCTAGCCCGCCTCCCCTCCCCCTCCTCCCTCCATTTTTCCTTCTTCATGTCGTCGCTAGATCTGGCAGCGGCACGGAGGAGGGAGGGGCGGGGAGGCGAGCCAACCCCTTCCCCTCCTCTCTCCTCCCCTTGGCCACCCGATCTGGGCGGTCGGGAGAAGAGGGAGGCGGGGAAGGGGTGAGGCCCCCCTCCTCTCCCCCCTCACCTCCTCGTTGCCACCAGATCTGGCGGCAACATGGAGGAGGAAGAACGGAGAAAGGAGGGGGAGGGAAGGCATGCTAGGGGAAGGAGGTGGGCTAGGGCCGGGGGGAAGAGGGTGAGGGGCGGTAGGCCCCATGATCGCTTGAAAGCATGCACAAGAATAAGTAAAAGATTGATGGTCGATATTACTGCTTTAGCGATTCTACCGTAATAGCGAAGTGGTTATATGGGTCATATCCACAAGGAGGGAGAACGATGAAAGCTTGAATGCAGCTTCTTTGTTCATGATAAAGATGTTCCTAGCCTCGTATAAAGAATTGAAAAGAAAACAAGTATTATTTCAAAAATTGCTTGGACTGTTTTGATGGATGTAAAAGTGATTTTTTATTTAAAAGTAAAAACACATGGCTAACTTTCTACTAAGTGTTCCCACTAATCTCTAACTTCTTGAAGATATAGCCTCATGATGGATCATAGGCAAGTGTAAACCTTGTGCATAAGAACTATTCACGTTGGAGATCTAATGAAAGTTCTTCCCCTCACTTATCTTTACACGGCAAAACTTGAACATTTTCCTATCAAGATCCAATTGAAGGCAAGAATAAGAGAAGAAACAAGTGCATTATTGGTATCAACAAAGATGAATAGGGATTTCTCTAACTTACAAGAACAAGCCAAGCTACACAAACTATAAATCATCAAAAATGATTAAGAATGAAATATGAGAGTGATAATACTTATGAGTAAGTTAGAGTTAGAACTCTCATCTTAAGATGTCATAACTCTTATTTGCATAAGACTTATTTGACACTATTGACTCATTTAGGTTATCAATCAAGTTGTTAGAGATTAGTAGGTTAGTAGTTAGTTAGCCATGCAATGGAAGAGTTAGGTAGACATGAGTAAGAAAAATAAGAGAGAAGACCTGAACATTAGTTAGACCGGGTGGAGAAAAAAGACGAGCTACTAACATGGAACGAGCCTCTCTTCCCTTGCTGCGGCTCGCTAGCTCGCGTTAAGCAAGCCTTCTTTTTCGTTGGGTAAATGAGGAAAACTCTATGCTAGTGCAAGGAAATATAAGCAAGTAAGAGCACCAAGGAATTTAAAAAGAAAGAGAAGTATTACTTGTATAAGATTGTCACCTTCAAATACAATTTGTACTCTCTTTCTCTCTCTCTCTCTCTCACTCACTCTAATAGCTAAGCTAAGGTAGAAGAAGAAGATAATACAAGCAATTAAAGGACTCCTAAAAACAAACTAACATTAATACCCTAACTCAGCATAGGCCTTTCTCTGGAAACCAAGGAGGGTTTTTATGGGCACATGAGGAAGGGGGCCAGGGGAGACAATCCCTGGCCTGAAGTACTGGCGTAGCTGCGGCAGTACTACCGAGAAAGCACAACATTTGCGGCGTTTTCGCGGTTGTCCTGGCGCCGCATTTGTGGCACCGCCTGGCGTCACTCCTAGTGTGTCCCCCTGCAAGTCTCCCCTGTTGCTTTCTGGATATCTGCACTGTACCGTGGCATATCATGCTTCCAAAGTCAATGACTATATTTGGCTCTAAATATCACTAAATAAATGAGATTTTTGGGCTTTTTCTTTATTCCACACCATAGACATAGGAACATACAAGAAAAACCATTATTAGCAACATTTATATATAAAATAAATGTGATGGTGTGTATGAAATGTGCATGTTTAGAAAATAATCACACCCCCACACTTAACTTTTGCTTGTCCCGAGCAAAAAAAACCAAGAGAATTATTACACCATTTTCGCAGGTGACGCGATTGCACTGAGCGTGTAAAACAAGCCATTAAACCTCTAGGTTTTCCCTAGAGGAGGAGTTTTATCTCCTAAGGGTTTTCAACGGCTTACACCCATAAAATCCAAGAAAAGAATAAAAATTTTAGTTGTTTTTGAAAAAACTTCTTAAAGTAGAAAAAGGCTTTTTAATCTCTTTAGTAAAAATAGCTAAATAGTTATAAGCATTAGGTGTAACCCTAATTAATCCTTTCTATACTTTGTTCTTCATGCAAAAATATGCTCTTTATTTAAGTTTAAGAGGAATTATGTACTTCAAACTCATACTTTTATTTGCCTTAAATAATATGCATTGTGTGAAGTGATAATTTACTTGAAATTTTTTGGCTCTAACTCTAATACCACAAAATTTATGAGTATTTATTTATGTACCGTTTTTGTCTTTAATTTCCTTAGGCTTTCTAATTTACTTGTGCAATGAGTTTTTAACCGATAACTCCCAAACTAGACGGTTTTAGGGCACCAGGTGAGAAAACACCCCTTAGGTTAAATACTCAAGTAAACTAGACCAGGAAACTAAGGTTTATTTCCTTTAAGCATGAATAATCATGCTTCTTAAGGCACAATTATCCAGCTTAATCAGGTTTATAACTATATATATACATTTCTTTTTGTTTTTTTTTTGTTTTTTTTTTGTGGCACTTAGAGTTTTTATCTATAAATTCCAAGAGTGTATGTGTAGCCAATGCATATTTACGAAGACAAAAAGTAAAGAGATGAGTTATTTTTCTAATTTCTCTAAAACTATCAATCCAACCAATATTCTTTTATTTAGGCTAAAGTAAAGAATTTCTAACTTGGATTTCCTTAATTCTTATAACTATTTTGTATTTTTACAAAAGACTATCAAAAATTCTCCACTACTTAAGATTTTTTTTGGTAAAAAGGAAGAAAAAGAAATACTAAAAATGAAAAAAAAACAAAGAAATCCTATATTAGTACCCCTCCCCCATACTTACCTAATGCATTATCCTCAATGGATGATATGTGAATGTAAATGCAATAAACAGGTGTAAGGGATATACAAAAAATTATGATAATTTAAAAAGAACTCCTAATTTTTAATTATTTACACAATTTTTTATTTATTTATTTATTTGGTTTGTGGTGGGATATGGGTACTTGTAAGATGGGTCAAAAAGACCCATGACATGTTCATCTTGTGACTCAGGCTCAGTGGTTAGAAATAGTTTTAATCTTTGTCTGTTGACTTTCATCTACTCACCACTCTTTAGATCAACAATTATTATTGTACCGTGTGGAGAATCTGTATGTACAGTGAACGGTCCCGACCAATGACTTTTGAGTTTCCCTGCGAAGATGTGAAGCCTTGAATTGTAAAGCAAAACTTCTTGTTCAGAGACAAATTTTTTTCGATTGATGATTTGGTCGTGAAAAATTTTCGTTCTGCTCTTTTTGATTCGTGCATTATCATAAGCTTCGTTCCGTATTTCCTTCAATTCCAAGATCTACAGTTTTATTAGTTCACAGTCTCTAGTCAGATCAAAATTTAATTGCTTTATGGCCTATAGGGCTCAGAGTTCTAATTCGACAGGCAGATGGCATGCTTTTCTGAATACAATTCTGTATGAAAATATTCCTAGAATGGTCTTAAAAGCAATCCGGTAAGCTCACAAAGCATCTATCAGCTTGACCGACCATTCTTTTCGGTTTTGACATACCATTTTTTTTCCAAAATGAGCTTAATTTGCTGATTTGCCACTTCAACTTTCCCATTTGTTTGGGGATGATATGGGGTGGATAATTTGTGAGTGATGAAATATTTACGCATTAGGGATTCGAAAGCCCTAATGCAAAAATGCGACCCATTATCACTAATTACTGCTCGCGGGGTACCAAAATGGACGAAGAAGTTTTCCTTGAGAAATTTGACAACAACTTTGTTGTCGTTGGTCTTGGTAGGCACGACTTCTACCCATTCGGAGATGTAATCCACTGCAACTAAGATGACTTGGTTGCCAAATGAATTTGGGAATGGCCAAATGAAGTCGATGCCCCCAAACATCAACAATTTCGACTTCGAGAATCAAGTTTAAGGGCATCATGTCTCGCCTCAAAATCTTCCCAGTTTTTTGGTAGTTTGCTCATGACTTGAAAAATTGAAAGGAGTCTTTGAACAAAGTGGGCTAGTAAAACCCACTTTGTAAGACTTTCTCTGCGGTTTTGCGGGGACCGAAGTGTCCTATGCATGCAAGCTCATGGCAGAAATTGAGCACACTCCTTTGTTCCTCCTCTTGTTTATATCGTTGAATAATCTGCTCAGGACAGTACTTGAAGAGATATGGTTCTTCCCAGAAGAAGTACCGAACCTGGGTAAAGAAGCGATACTTGTCCTGCTTTGTCCATTCAGTGGGTAATTGTCCGGTGACCAGATAATTGACAATATATGCATACAGGGTTCTTTCAAAATGGCGAGGATATGCTCATCTGGGAAATCCTCATTGATCGGGGTTCATTCTATAGGTGCAGTGCATTAGGAATTCTTGACAAGTGGTCAGCCACCACATTTTTCACACTTCTTTTGTCACAAATTTTCAGGTCGAATTCTTAAAGCAGAAGGATCCACAGAATAAGTCAGGCTTTAGCTTCCTTCTTCGTCATTAGGTGCTTAAACGCGGAGTGATCCGTAAAAATCATAGTCTTGGATCAAAGTAAGTAGGGACGGAACTTCTATAACGCGAAGATAACGACCAAGAATTCCTTCTCGGTCGTTATTGATTAGTCTCTAATTTTGCATAATTTTCATCACATTCTCACATTTATTTGATAATAAATTCTGCTAATAATATTTTGCTTGCTTGATCTTAGGTCAATGGTGTGCAAATGAAGAAGAAGACCCAAATCACCATTTAATTGGTGATTAAAGGGCTATTAAAATAGCTATTGACCTAAAGAGCTGGTTCTGTCAAAACCAGGGGCGCCAAACCAGAAACCGGGAGCGTTAGCTGACAGAGGGACAACCGCGCATCACGCAGCAGGCGGCGCCGCGCGCGCCGCCCAAGGACTGCCACAGAAACGCGGCTTTTGCCGCGTTTCCGCAGCCATACGGCGGCGCCGCGCGCGCCGTTTGGGGTCACTTCTTGTCCCCTGGCCCCCCTCTTCGCTGGTGCCTATAAATACGCCTCTGGGGTTTTCAGAGAGGAGATATGCAGAGTTTAGGGTAGTTTTTCATTCCATGTTGTAATTTAGTTTAGGTTAGGTTAGCTCTTCTTCTTCCCCATTGTATTTTCCATTTTGTTTTAGATCTTGTATTAGGAGAAAGAGTGAGACATGAGTGGAAAGCAAGAGTGCTTGTAATAGAAGGTGACAAGCTATGAAAGGTGCTCTCTTTACCTCTCTTTGTTTTCTATCTAACTTCTTTTACATGTTTAGCTAGTCTTTTCTCTCATGGCTGTTGGCCCAAAGGCCTTCCACTCTAGTTTTGATGATGATTAACTCATGTAGTTATGTGTACTAATAATCTTGTGATTTTAGTTTTAGATCATTAGTCAAGTTATTAGTAGGTGATTAGCTTCAAAAAGATGATTTGGAAGCTACCCACATGTTGATTCAAGAGCCCAAGCGTCAAAGATCATATATAGCACTTGCTCGGTGGATCAAAGAGTTTTGGATCGAGTCGGCTTGGAGATTGCGCTCTACAAGAAGACATCGGTACCATAATTTAGTTTTGGGTTTAGATCCTAATTGTAAAGATTAGAATAGTATGATAAGCTCAAGTTCACAACACACACGTATCATGTTTTGGTTTTCGGTTTTTGGTTTAACCGATCTTGGTTTGCATGAATAGATATTATATCAAAACAAGTTTACATGGTTTAATGTATATTAGATTTGTTCTATATACATGCATGCTTCAACTCTTAGATAAACTTACTTTGATATACCTATTTCATGTGTTTTAGGTTTTGTGTTTTAACAAAACTTAATTTTGGAATTAAGGACAAAAACTATGATATATATATGTTTCATGTATATTGGATTTCTATCCATATGCATCATGCTTCAAAGTGTTTAAATATCATGTTTTTGTATTTGGAAGAGCTTTGGACAAAATATATTTTCTATTCAAAAATCCAAGTTTTAGAAAATACAGTTTTGATTTTTGGTAAAAATGATAAGACACAAAAATAGTTCATATTGATTGATATTTAAGCTAAACTTTTTACCACATGTTTATATATCAATGCAAAATGATAAAACTATTTTTGGTGATTTTTAGAAATGATAAAAGAATTTTTAAATATGTTTCTAACCCAGTTTTCAGGTCCAGGACTCAACTAGTCGACTAAACCAGGTTATTAGTCGACTTGGCTGATGTCCGGTCGACCGGGACGGTCGACAGGACGTGCACAGATCTGTGCACGTCTGGAGTCCCTGAGACGGTCGACCGGGCCGGTCGACCGACTGAGAGCAGTTTGCTCTCTGTTTGGTTGGGTCGACCGGGCGGTCGACCGCTAGCGCCAACGGGTCAAAAATTGACCGTTGGGCGGTCGACCGGGCGGTCGACCGTCAGGGTAATTCTGGTAAAAATTACAGCCAACGGCTAGTTTCCAGATTTGCCTATAAATACCCCATTTGTAAGAGTTTTTCTCTAAGATTTTTTGTACGAATTTTTCCATACTCTCTGGTGTTTTTGATGCAATCAAAAGAAGTTTTTGAACTTGAATTGAACAATCTTTTTGGTGTTTTTGCTAGGGTTTGGAAAATCAAAGAAGAGGGTTTTTGGGAAAAGCTTTTGATTGAACTTCACCATCTTGATTTCTATTGTTTTCCCAAGAATTTTTCTTTGTGATTCTGATTTCCATTCCATTGGTTTTCTCCACACTTGAGCTAAAATCTACTATCTATTCTATAGGTTATTTGTGTGGGAAAAGAGATTGTTTTGTGGTTGTTGTTTGAAACCACTAAGTTGCAAACCCAATTCTTGCTTTGTGCCATTTCCCTCATTGTGTTGAGGAGGTTGTGCAACTTGGGTTGTGAGGTGTTTTGTGTAAGCTTGGTGCTAATCCCTCAAGTTGTGAAGTGATTGTTTGTTGGATTGGAGAAGTGCCTCAAGGAGGAGGTTGTGTTTGTAAGGAGGGGAGTTGGGAACTCCTTGTAATTGTGATTGCCTCAAATCCTCGGTGGAGGTTCCCCTTGTGGGAGTCCTTTGTGGACAAGCTAGTGGATTGGAAATCCTTCGTGTGTCGAAGGCGGGGATGTAGAGCTGGGTGCTCGAACCTCGAAACACATCTCGTTGTTTGCGCTTGATCCATTGACTCTCTCTATCTCTCTCTTTACTTTGTGCCTTGCAATTATTTATATTGTGCATTCATATTTGCTTGGTTTGGTTGTGTGTGCATCATTTGTTGATCACACTTGAGTGTAATTTGCATTAAGTTTTTAAATTCCGCATTTAGTTCCTAGATTAGCATTGTCACCTATCAGAGCTAGTGCTCCTGATATTTAGGTTTAACCACCTAGGAGTGATCTTGGTTTGCTAATCTTCATTTGCATTGTTCCTTTGCACTCATATAGTTGCACTTATGGCTAGCCCTCGCATGTTTGACCATATTAGACTTGATGTTTGGAAGGCCAATATGAGTAGGCATTTAAAATCACTAGGTCATCTAGTTTATCAAGCCTCCACATAAGAATCCTTCCCAAATAGTAGCAAGCATAAAGAGGCAAATGCATTAGCACTTAGAGCACTTAGAGCATCTCTTAGTGAACATCTTTTACCCGTGTTTGATCATTATGATTCGGCTTTTGCAGTTTGGAGCTTATTGACATCTCCCGAGCTTCCAAGGATTATCAACAAGATGAGGAGATCTAAGAGAGAAAAGTCTGAAGAGCATTGCTTCATGGTCAAAGGGAAGAACTCCCTTGAGGTACAATCGGACACTCAATTAGATGATAGCTCTAGTTCCTATTGCCATGGTTGTTTTGAAGTTCAAACATTGAATTTGGAACTTGCTCAAAAGCTTGAAAATTTATTGGAAAAACACAATCTTTTGAAAGAAGACAATCTTGTTTTGAAAAATGAATTAAAGGATTTGTGTTCAAATTTTGAATTGGTTTGGCAAGAGAAGGAAGAGATCACTAGTGAATGTGACTCACTAAGATCTCAACTAGACCTTGCCCTTAATGAGATTGAAGTTTTAAAAAGCAAAAATGATTGTGATGATGTTGTGAAGTACAATGAGATCTTATCTTCAAAATTGGATTTTACTTTTAAAGATAATCTTGTCTTGAAAAATAAAATTAATTCAATTACAAAAGAATTGGATTTGGTTTTAAAGAAAAATGAATCTTTGAAAATTGATATTGATTCTCATGTGTGCCATGCTAGTATAGCTTCTACTTCTTGCACACCTATTGCATGCTCCACTTTATCTTCCACTATTGATAATGATATAAATGTTTTGAAGATGAGTGTTGATAGTTTGGGCTCCACTTTGAGCCAATGTGCTTTAAATCATACACGTTTGGAAACCTTGATTCGCAAGAAACAAGGTCCATCTTTGCATGCACACACCTCTAGGCATACACATGCTTTTCATGATCACCACCATCATATGTATGCTCACGTGTACACATGTACACATTGTGGTCGAAAAGGCCACCTTGCTAGATTTTGTTATGATCGCATATATCATGAAAATTTAGCAACTAATCTTGTTTGGGTTAGAAAGGATACTAACCCCGTGGACCCAAAAGGAAATGGGTACCAAAGACCACCTCTATACTTTTTGATGTAGGTGGAAGCTCTCGCATCACGTGAGAGTATTGGTGCCTTGAGGTGGATGCGTTCTAAGCCTAAAAGAGAACCATTTGGATGCTTCACTCTCAAGGGGATTTGGTGGAGAGGACCACCATTGGTTTGGAGAACTAGAGATGCACCTTCATCGGTTTTGGTATCATTCTCTAACTCCCATTATTTACATGCTTTTTCATGTTCATCAATTTATAGCATGTCTTGTTTTATTGTTCATTATGCTTATGTCATGTAAATTAGATTAGTGATATACATGTTTAGTTATTTGAGACACCCAAGCTTTATATGGATCTTATCTTTGTGTTCTCACCTTGTTTAGTACTATCATGTATGCCCTAGATCTAATATACATGCATATACATAATGATCTTATGGATGTTTATGATTTTTGTTTTATTTACCATGTTTTATTGTTTCATGATTAGTATGATATTTGCCATGTTTTAGTAGACCTATGCTTTACATGATTAGTTGTTGAGACACCCATGTTTAGTATGGACCCATATTTTGTGTTCTCTTTATGTTTTAGCTATCATGTTAATCATAGATCTAATGCACATGTCTTTGTCATGCTAATCATATGGTTGACTATGACTTTTTGTTTTGATACTTCATGTTTTAATTATCATGTTTATCTTGTTGGTTTATGATTCCCGTTTCATGCTTCATGTGTTGACTACTTGCTTGAATGATGGTTTTCATTAAGACTAAGATTTATACTTGTACAACGAGTGAGCTACAAATAGACCTTTATATATGTTTGTGCTTGAACGCTCATTTGTATTCACTTGATGTACTAGTATAGTCTAGTATTGATGATTCTTGCATTTGACTTGTATTCACTATTTTACATGTTTTGTTTTAACTTTATGTATATGTCCATCTTGTCCAAACTATCATTTATACATATACATCCTTGAGCCACGTGCCTTCATGCATATACTTTTGTGGACTCATTGTGTTTAGGATATGTATGTATACTTTAGTTTGTACATGACATACATATGCCTTGAAGTTTAAATCATGTTTTGATGATTTTCATGTTTCTAGGTGATTTCACATTTATGATGAATTTCATATTTGTTAAGATGATTTCAATTGGTGATTTCACATCTTAGAAGAGTTTCATGTTTTTACTATTGAGCTTGATTATCCATTTTCATGTTGATATGTTTCTCACAACACTTGTACACTCACCTTATTTATTGTTTTCTCATGACTTAGTTTTCATGAGTATAAATTGAGCTTTATGGATTTTGAGTGTTTTAGTGCCATGTGGTTTACATGTGTCTTCATGATAAATATTTTTGTTTGATTTCTGGATTTCGTTCTAGTTTAAATAATTTTCCTATAACTAGTTCGTATTCTTCACTTTGGTAGAGATTTTCAAACATTCTATACTTTCAAATCTATTTTTGAAAACTCCTACCATCAAAGGGTGGTTGGATGGGAGATCATGTTCATGTTTACTTTAAAATGAAAACCATTTGAGACTTGAACCATGATTGGGAGGTATAAGAGTATGAGATATACACTTGATCTTATTGTTGTTTCTATTGGTATCATTGAATTCTTTCAATTGGTATCAATCTTGACATTTCTTGTATACTCATATTTTTATGTATGTATGCTTGCATTTCATAGTATATCAATTTCAATTGGTATCTAATTTTCACACATATACATGTTTTATTTGTGCTTATTATATCCCTATATCTTTAAGCACAAATCTTGTTTATGATGATAAGCTTGAGATTCAACCTTGTTTCAATTGATTTAGTTTTCAATTGGTATCTTAACTCGAGCCTTATCATAGTTTTTATTGGTATTTCATAAAAGGGGAGAAAATTTTGTATTGTTTCTTTCAATTGGTATTTAGTATTCCACTCCCTTGCTTTATGATAGAAAATAATTTCAATTAGCAATGATTTCAATGATTTAGATTTAATTTTCAATTGGTATCAACATTTATGTTTAGAAATTCAAAATTTGTTATGTTTGATATCAAAGATTGTTTATTTTCAATTGATATGATGATTGTTTACTTATCAATTGGTATTTTGTTTTTCAATTGGTATAGTTTCATTTTTAATTGGTATCAATATGCACTTTCTTGACACTTTTTATTCTAATTGGTATCATATTTGTGTTTAGTTAAAAAGAGGAGAACATCCCTTGTTTTTGATTCCATGTTTTGAATATAAAAAGAATATGCTTTCATTAGTTTTGTTTTTTTTTAACCCCTTTGTTGATGATTGACAAAAAGGGGGAGAAGAATTTGAGTTTATATGCATGTTTGCATATGCATGTTTTATGTTTTTAATGTTTTTATTAAGTTCCATTGGTATCCAAAGCATTATTTAAAGAACATGTTTAGTTTGCTTAGTTTTGTATCAAGAGCTTGTATAAAAGATCATTAGTTTTGTTTTGTATATATTGTGTTTAATTGGTATCTAGAGCATGTTTGTTTAGTTTAATTGGTATCAAGAGCATGTTTATTTTTTAAAGATTTTCATTGGTATCAAGAGCATGTTTATTTGTTTTTGCTAATAATTGGTATCAAGAGGCATGTTTATTTGTTTTTGATAATTGGTATCTAGAACATGTTTATTTGTTTTATAATTTCATTGGTATCTAGAGCCATTTATTAGTTGTTTATCCTATGCATGAGTTAAGGGGGAGCTTCTTTGAAGCTTAACTTTAATCCATGCATATATAACTCCATGAGTTTTGTCATCATCAAAAAGGGGGAGATTGTTGGCCCAAAGGCCTTCCACTCTAGTTTTGATGATGATTAACTCATGTAGTTATGTGTACTAATAATCTTGTGATTTTAGTTTCAGATCATTAGTCAAGTTATTAGTAGGTGATTAGCTTCAACAAGATGATTTGGAAGCTACCCACATGTTGATTCAAGAGCCCAAGCGTCAAAGATCATATATAGCACTTGCTCGGTGGATCAAAGAGTTTTGGATCGAGTCGGCTTGGAGATTGCGCTCTACAAGAAGACATCGGTACCATAATTTAGTTTTGGGTTTAGATCCTAATTGTAAAGATTAGAATAGTATGATAAGCTCAAGTTCACAACACACACGTATCATGTTTTGGTTTTCGGTTTTTGGTTTAACCGATCTTGGTTTGCATGAATAGATATTATATCAAAACAAGTTTACATGGTTTAATGTATATTAGATTTGTTCTATATACATGCATGCTTCAACTCTTAGACAAACTTACTTTGATATACCTATTTCATGTGTTTTAGGTTTTGTGTTTTAACAAAACTTAATTTTGGAATTAAGGACAAAAACTATGATATATATATGTTTCATGTATATTGGATTTCTATCCATATGCATCATGCTTCAAAGTGTTTAAATATCATGTTTTTGTATTTGGAAGAGCTTTGGACAAAATGTATTTTCTATTCAAAAATCCAAGTTTTAGAAAATACAGTTTTGGTTTTTGGTAAAAATGATAAGACACAAAAATAGTTCATATTGATTGATATTTAAGCTAAACTTTTTACCACATGTTTATATATCAATGCAAAATGATAAAACTATTTTTGGTGATTTTTAGAAATGATAAAAGAATTTTTAAATATGTTTCTAACCCAGTTTTCAGGTCCAGGACTCAACCAGTCGACTAACCAGGTTATTAGTCGACTTGGCTGATGTCCGGTCGACCGGGACGGTCGACCGGACGTGCACAGATCTGTGCACGTCTGGAGTCCCTGAGACAGTCGACCTGGCCGGTCGACCGACTGAGAGCAGTTTGCTCTCTGTTTGGTTGGGTCGACCGGGCGGTCGACCGCTAGCGCCAACGGGTCAAAAATTGACCGTTGGGCGGTCGACCGGGCGGTCGACCGTCAGGGTAATTCTGGCAAAAATTACAGCCAACGGCTAGTTTTCAGATTTGCCTATAAATACCCCATTTGTAAGAGTTTTTCTCTAAGATTTTTTGTGCAAATTTTTCCATACTCTCTGGTGTTTTTGATGCAATCAAAAGAAGTTTTTGAACTTGAATTGAACAATCTTTTTGGTGTTTTTGCTAGGGTTTGGAAAATCAAAGAAGAGGTTTTTGGGAAAAGCTTTTGATTGAACTTCACCATCTTGATTTCTATTGTTTTCCTAAGGATTTTTCTTTGTGATTCTGATTTCCATTCCATTGGTTTTCTCCACACTTGAGCTAAAATCTACTATCTATTCTATAGGTTATTTGTGTGGGAAAAGAGATTGTTTTGTGGTTGTTGTTTGAAACCACTAAGTTGCAAACCCAATTCTTGCTTTGTGCCATTTCCCTCATTGTGTTGAGGAGGTTGTGCAACTTGGGTTGTGAGGTGTTTTGTGTAAGCTTGGTGCTAATCCCTCAAGTTGTGAGGTGATTGTTTGTTGGATTGGAGAAGTGCCTCAAGGAGGAGGTTGTGTTTGTAAGGAGAGGAGTTGGGAACTCCTTGTAATTGTGATTGCCCCAAATCCTCGGTGGAGGTTCCCCTTGTGGGAGTCCTTTGTGGACAAGCTAGTGGATTGAAAATCCTTCGTGTGTCGAAGGCGGGGATGTAGAGCTGGGTGCTCGAACCTCGAAACACATCTCGTTGTTTGCGCTTGATCCATTGACTCTCTCTATCTCTCTCTTTACTTTGTGCCTTGCAATTATTTATATTGTGCATTCATATTTGCTTGGCTTGGTTGTGTGTGCATCATTTGTTGATCACACTTGAGTGTAATTTGCATTAAGTTTTTAAATTCCGCATTTAGTTCCTAGATTAGCATTGTCACCTATTCACCCCCCTCTAGGTGACTTTTCAATGGCAACTAACTACTAACCACCAACTAGTCTAACTTCTTATTTGATAATCCACATGAATCTAATAGCCTCGTTTTGGCCTTGCTCTTGCAAGAGCCATTGATGGCTCATGATGATGGATCTAACACTCTAACTTTCTAACTCTCTAATAAGCTTACATTACTTTACTTCATGCTTGCTCTTATTGGGTTTTGATGATTTAATTGTAGCTTGCACTTGTTTGTTGAGTTGGGTTGTGATGAGTTACATATGGGTCATGCTTTGAATCGCTCTTGAACCAAGGACTAGTGATGGCCAATCATACGTGTGAGGCAACTATCACTAAGAGGTTAGCGTGTTGGTGGAGTCATTAGTAGTTAGTAGCCGTGAGTTTTCTTTATCTTTCACTTTGTTTTAGATATAAACAAAACTATAAAAATCATTCTTTTTATGTTTCCCACTTCTTTGTTTTCACCGTATACTTCTCTTTCCATTCTTTCTTTACTTTTCTTTTGATTCTTTAAAACTTTGAAGAACTTTTTAACAAACACGTGAATCAACCGGTAAAGCTTCTATCGCCTCCCGTCCTTGTGGATTCGACTCGTTTTAGCCTCTATGCTATAACGGAAGTATCGAGGAAGCCAAAGCACACACTTTAAATATCACTTTCAAAACATATACTTTTTGTGCGCGGTTTTCCCCCGATCAAATTTTGTCGCCGTTGCCGGGGATGGGAACGGTTTAATTTCACAAATTTGTTAACTTTTCTTCTTTGTTTTTTGGTGTGCAGGTTAAGTTTTAGCATTGCAGAAGTCCACACTTGCTCAAGTGTGGTCGGGTAATTCTTATATATTCTTATTTTCTGCTGCTAATTTTTTTTATTACCTGTATACTGTAAATAATATTAAGAATTAAAATACGGTAATTGGATGCTTTAAAACGTTTAGACATTTGCATCTAGGCACGTGCCAATTTTCATTCCAATATACTGTATTTTATTCTTGTGTTGTGATATTGATAGGAGGTGTACATATGGCATTGCATATAGTATAGGATAAACACTTCAGTGATTACTCGCTTTTTTGTGTTAATGCTTATCTATATTGCACACTTGCACAAATTTAACTTAAGGGCAAAACCCAAAACAACATAAGGTGGGGAAGTCATTACCCTCCCTTAACCCAAAAATCACCTCCCCACTCACACAACCCAAGCCTTAATAAAATTTGCTAGACGTTGGCCCCTAGGGACATCTCGGACTCATTTAGGAGATTGACCTAAGGGGGAAGTTGTTAGAAGTTGACTCTTGTCAAATCGGTGTCTAAGGTTGGGGATTGAGAAGCGAAACCTCGATTAACAGTGGTTTGGCATAATTAGGCCCGTTGCTCCGGCACGGATACCTCCCACTGATCTTGCCCCTACCTGGCCGATTAACTCGTGGTCAGCGTCCGACAATATACCCCCCGTGGACAGTCTAACCAGTTAGGAGTCGTCTAGGTCTAAGTCAACCCTAGCATAGGCTTGTTTTCTTTTTCTTTTTCTTTGTTGTTTGTTTGTTTGTTTTTTTTTCTTTTTTGTAAATTGTGATATGGATTTTAATAACAGCAATTCTTTCAATTATAATATGAATCCATATTTCACCCCGACCTCATTTGACTCGGATAACTCTGACCCGGCAATGTACAACATAAACCAACCATATATGCCGGGTTGGGATTATCCGAATCAATATAACCCATATCCCCAACAATATGACCATAATTTTCAAAATAATTTCAACTCTTCACAGAGTTCATGGGGATTCACCTACCCTGAGTCAAATTTTCAACCATCTTGTCCACAATTTTCACAATATTTATTCCCCAATTTTGATTCATATACTCCTTTTCCTGAACCACCAATTGAAGAAAAATCATCATTGGAAAGGAGTATAGAAGAGTCCCTACGACAAATGCAAAATTTGCTCAATTCACAATCCTTCCCATATCAAACTCTACATACTCCTTTTCTAGAGCATCCCATTGAAGAAGAATCTGAACTAGAAAAGCGTTTGGAAGTCTTTTGTGAAAGAATGCAAAACATGTTGGACTCATCATCTCAACCAAATTTTCAAGAGTCCCACTCATCTTTTCCTGTCTCACCAATTCAAAATGAACAAACTTCAATACTGGACTTGAGTATAGAACCCTTGCGTGAGTCCGAGCAACAACCGCAAAATCCTATGGACTCACAATTTCACCACAATTTCCAAACTCAACTTCCATACTCATATTTTCAAGAACCAATTACAAAGAGTATGCAAGACATGATTCCGAATCCAAATTCTGTTACATGGCCTATCAGTAGGTTAGATTCACTTTTGAGCGAATTGATCAATGAGAGTGAGGAAAGCCTTTCTTGTCAACCTTTGACCGATTCTTATATCCCTAACTCTACTGATTGGACCCATGAATCATGTCATTTTGGAAATCCAGCTTCAATTTCAGAACATAAATTTGCACTTGACCACGCTCCAAGTTATGAAAATCGCCTGGACATTCTGGCAAGTTATCCCTTTCCTAAAATTGAAACCGAACCTGACTGTGATCCTGAACCTCATGTTAGTAATTCCATTTCGCTTTTTAATTCAATAATGACTCCGGTATCTTTACCAGATTTTTTCTCTATTCCGGAGTCAACGTTGAATCCTATACCAGTACACCGTGAAATGAAATCACCAATCTCTCATGATCACACTTCATTTATGGGGAAAGTGTGTGAACATCACTTCTTTAGTTTGGACCCTATTTTTGAACCAATTTCGACTCTCATTATTGACTCTCGACTTGATCTGAGTCAACTTCCCGAGTCGGTATCGGTTTTTATTCCTGATTCCTTTGAGTCCAAATCCATCATCTTCCAAAATCACACTTCATTGTTGGACAAGAATGTTGACAAAAATGACTCAATAATTATTTTTGAAAATTGGAAATTAGATGGGGATAATTTTTTAAATAAGATCATTCATTCACTCAACATTTTATTGGGTCATATTAGAGAGGTCATTGGTTGGTTCCTGCACGATCCACGCTATTTTGATTGGGTAGCAACGCGTGGCCCAATCAGACCACCACCGGAGCCACCCCTTGAGGTAATCTTCCTTCCCTCTCCATTTGTTTCATGTATTTACACATTCACGATGCATTGAGGACCATGCATGAGATAAGTGTGGGGGAGGGTTTACTAACGTAGTTAGTTTTATATTTTCTTTCTTTTACACTTCTTTTTAATTAAAAAAAATCTTTTATATAACAACTTTTCTTTTTTTTTCAAAACTTTTTGAAATAAGAGAAATAGTTTTTGATTTATTTTTAAGAAAATTAAGATTATCTTAGGAATTAGGAAGACCTCAAATTATGAAATTTTAAACTGAGTCAAAATAATAGATCTTGTTTAAATTTTAGGATAAGAAAATAAGATTGAAAAGATAATTTGATCTTGAATTTTTTAACTTAAATTTATGCACTTCACACTTACACAATTTTTGGGATTGAAACAAAGACTAGAAATGCCATAAAAATATATATATATATTAAAAAAATTATGATAATAAAAATCAATTATCGAAGTTGGGTAATTATGCCTCAGGAAGCATAATTATTCATACCTAAAACGGTGGACAAAAACAAAATAACCCCCTTTAGTTTTGTGGTCTTGTTTACTCGAGTCCTTAAGTTCGAGGGATGTTTTCTCATCTGGTGCCCTAAGACCGTCTGGTTTGGGAGTCACCGGCTAAAGGCTCACTACCCGGGTAAATAAGAAAGCCTAATAAAACTAAGGGAAGGAAAAAAAAAGAAGAAAAAAATAATATATATTAAATAAATGGCATGAAAGTTAGAGTCGATATCCCAAAAATCTTCACTGTTCACAAAGTGCATATTTTTCTAAGAGTTTTATGAAAGATCAAAGAGTCAATTCAATTTTAAATTCTTACTTTTAATTTATAACAAGATTTTTTTTCGCATTTTGATTTAGTTTAAGAAAGAACAATTTCTGGTTAACCTATGACCTTAGATCACTTATATTTTCACAAAAATATTTCAACACTTTTCTCTATTTCAAAATGTGTTTTCAAAATACTAACATTTGATTTCTTTCTTTATGGATTTTGTGGGTGTAATCCGCTGAAAACCCTCAGGAGACAAAACTCCTCCTCTAGGAGAAACTTAGAGGTTTAACGGCTTGTTGAACATGCTCAGTGCAATCGCGTCACCTGCGAAAGTGGTGTAATAATTTTCTTAGTTTTTTGTTTTGCAAAAGATAAGTGTGGGGGTGTGATTAGTTTCTAATTTTGCATAATTTTCATCACATTCTCACATTTATTTGATAATAAATTCTGCTAATAATATTTTGCTTGCTTGATCTTAGGTCAATGGTGTGCAAATGAAGAAGAAGACCCAAATCACCATTTAATTGGTGATTAAAGGGCTATTAAAATAGCTATTGACCTAAAGAGCTGGTTCTGTCAAAACCAGGGGCGCCAAACCAGAAACCGGGAGCGTTAGCCGACAGGGGGACAACCGCGCAGCACGCAGCAGGCGGCGCCGCGCCCGCCGCCCAAGGACTGCCGTGGAAACGCGGCTTTTGCCGCGTTTCCGCGGCCATACGGCGGCGCCGCGCGCGCCGTTTGGGGTCACTTCTTGTCCCCGGCCCCCCTCTTCGCTGGTGCCTATAAATACGCCTCTGGGGTTTTCAGAGAAGAGATATGCAGAGTTTAGGGTAGTTTTTCATTCCATGTTGTAATTTAGTTTAGGTTAGGTTAGCTCTTCTTCTTCCCCATTGTATTTTCCATTTTGTTTTAGATCTTGTATTAGGAGAAAGAGTGAGACATGAGTGGAATGCAAGAGTGCTTGTAATAGAAGGTGACAAGCTATGAAAGGTGCTCTCTTTACCTCTCTTTGTTTTCTATCTAACTTCTTTTACATGTTTAGCTAGTCTTTTCTCTCATGACAACTAACTACTAACCACCAACTAGTCTAACTTTATATTTGATAATCCACATGAATCTAATAGTCTCGTTTTGGCCTTGCTCTTGCAAGAGCCATTGATGGCTCATGATGATGGATCTAACACTCTAACTTCCTAACTCTCTAACAAGCTTACATTACTTTACTTCATGCTTTCTCTTATTGGGTTTTGATGATTTAATTGTAGCTTGCACTTTTTTGTTGAGTTGGGTTGTGATGAGTTACATATGGGTCATGCTTTGAATCGCTCTTGAACCAAGGACTAGTGATGGCCAATCATACGTGTGAGGCAACTATCACTAAGAGGTTAGCGTGTTGGTGGAGTCATTAGTAGTTAGTAGCCGTGAGTTTTCTTTATCTTTCACTTTGTTTTAGATATAAACAAAACTACAAAAATCATTCTTTTCTATGTTTCCCACTTCTTTGTTTTCACCGTACACTTCTCTTTCCATTCTTTCTTTTCTTTTCTTTTGATTCTTTAAAACTTTGAAGAACTTTTTAACAAACACGTGAATCAACCGGTAAAGCTTCTATCGCCTCCCGTCCTTGTGGATTCGACTCGTTTTAGCCTCTATGCTATAACGGAAGTATCGAGGAAGCCATAGCACACACACTTTAAATATCACTTTCAAAACATACACTTTTTGTGCGCGGTTTCCCCCGATCAAATTTTGTTTGACTCGGGGCAGGTGAATCCCCATGAACTCTGTGAAGAGTTGAAATTATTTTGAAAATTATGGTCATATTGTTGGGGATATGTGTCATATTGATTCGGATAATCCCAACCTGGCATATATGGTTGGTTTATGTTGTACATTGCCGGGTCAGAGTTATCCGAGTCAAATGAGGTCGGGGTGAAATATGGATTCATATTATAATTGAAAGAATTGTTGTTATTAAAATCCATATCACAATTTACAAAAAAGAAAAACAAACAAACAAACAACAAAGAAAAAGAAAAAGAAAACAAGCCTATGCTAGGGTTGACTTAGACCTAGACGACTCCTAACTGGTTAGACTGTCCACGGGGGGTATATTGTCGGACGCTGACCACGAGTTAATCGGCCAGGTAGGGGTAAGATCAGTGGGAGGTATCCGTGCCGGAGCAACAGGCCTAATTATGCCAAACCACTGTTCTTCGAGGTTTCGCCTCTCAATCCCCAACCTTAGACACCGATTTGACAAGAGTCAACTTCTAACAACTTTCCCCTTAGGTCAATCTCCTAAATGAGTCCGAGATGTCCCTAGGGGCCAACGTCTAGCAAATTTTATTAAGGCTTGGGTTGTGTGAGTGGGGAGGTGATATTTGGGCTAAGGGAGGGTAATGACTTCCCCACCTTATGTTGTTTTTGGTTTTGCCCTTAAGTTAAATTTGTGCAAGTGTGCAATATAGATAAGCATGAGCACAAAAAAGCGAGTAATCACTGAAGTGTTTATCCTATACTATATGCAATGCCATATGTACACCTCCTATCAATATCACAACAATACAAGAATAAAATACAGTATATTGGAATGAAAATTGACACGTGCCTAGATGCAAATGTCTAAACCGTTTTAAAGCATCCAATTACCGTATTTTAATTCTTAATTTTATTTACAGTGTACAGGTAATAAAAAAATTAGCAGCAGAAAATAAGAATATATAAGAATTATCCGACCACACTTGAGCAAGTGTGGACTTCTGTAATGCTAAAACTTAACCTGCACACCAAAAAACAAAGAAGAAAAGTTAACAAATTTGTGAAATTAAACCGTTCCCATCCCCGGCAACGGCGCCAAAATTTGATCGGGGGAAAACCGCGCATGATTGGTCACTAATGTTGCATATTTAATATCATATGTCCATACTTATTATAGAATAAAAGCCTGCATTATCCTAATTAATTGTTTGATTTATTTGCAGGCCCAATCTTTAAGGAGATGAAGAGAAATGAGCCCAAAGCCCACCAAAATTTGAATTAAATCAGAATTAATTCGTACTCACTGAATCAGGGCAAAATCAAGAGGTTGAAAACCGGTTGAGAAGAATCCTCTCAGAATCGATCGGTTAAAGCCAAGAATCCAAGGCCATTTCGTTAGAATCCTGGAATCAAACGAAGAAACAAACTGAAGATAAATGCAGAAGGATATCCCAGACTGACCCACCAACAGGGTGTGGCCATCTGGCCACACCCTGGCCGCGGAAACGCGGCAAAAGCCGCGTTTCCGCGGCATTGTTGGGGAGTTAGGGGGAGCGTTTGCTCCCCCGACCTCCCCGGGATCCTGCTTACTGGGTTTTCTGCCTATAAAAGGCCATTCTTTGTGCTGAAAATGGACGACAATGCAGAGTTAGGATTTAGACTAGTTTTTCAATTCTTAGTTTAGGTTTTTTCTTTTCTTGTTATGTAAATTGTATGTAAGCTTAGGTTAGATGATGATTCATGTAAGTAAGAGAGAGAGAGGCATATGTTGAGAGTGACACCGATGTACCCTCCTCCTTTCTTCCATCGTTTCAAGCAATAAAAGGTAACATTTGTATGTTCTGCTTTACTTTCATTTTCTTTTTTTTTGTCTTCCTCTTCTACTTTACCTCGTTGTTTTTGTTGAGTTTACAAGTGAATTCCAAAGCACAAGTATAACGATGTTATGTGAGTGCCAACGATAGTTCATGAAGGCGTTCTCCTCCTCAAGACGTATCACTTCATGCTTGTGCTAGACTTGATGATATAATGCGAACGGGGACTGAGCTCGAGCTTATGATCTATGCGTTGAACGCCTCCTAAACAAAGGTAGAACATGCAAAGGTTTTCAGGTAAGTCATCAATCAAAACTAGGTAAGTATTTCTTCACTCTTCTTTCTTTCTTTTCTTTTATTTCTTTAGTATAGATCACGACCTCTTTCAAATCATTCTTTTTCGACTCATATGTACATATTCACTTTCTTTTCACTTCCTTGTAAGTAATCATTTGTACATAGTCGCTTTCGCCGTTTTCTGATTTTTTTTCCACCTTCTTCATCTCTCATTTCTTCTAATTTTAACATAACTAACTCTTTTCATTTTCTTAACTTAAAAACAGAGAAGAACTCTCGTTTGGTTTTCATAAAGATTTCAATACAAGAACGTAAACGCTTCTATGGCAAAACCCTCCTTGTGGATCATGACCCGCATAGCCACTTGCTATCGCGGAAGAATTGAGCACTTGCACATCCTAATCTTAAGTTCTGTAATTCTGTATTTTTTATGCAGGTTTAGCCTCAATCAAATTTTGGCGCCGTTGCCGGGGAGGGTAACGTTTTTATTGAAATCTGAATTTTTATTGAAAATTTTTTAGAACTAAAACAAATTTTCTTCTCTGTTGCAAGTTCAGGGCAAGCAAAACAGGAAATTAAAGTTGCAGTAACACATAAGTGGCCTTGGGCCTCTGCTCTAGAAAGCAGAGACCAAGTGCCCTCTGCTTTGCCGCGGATCCGCGGCCAACGCCGCGAAAACGCGGCAAAAAGGAGTGGACTACTAACGATCTTATTGCAGGGCTGCTTGCTTTGCAAATTGTAGTTTTCTGCAACTTTACTTTTTCTTATATGCCATCACATAAGCCTGCTAATAATCAACAGTAAAACATTTGTTGAAAAGATAAAAAAATTGATTAGACGTTTGCATTTTAGGCACGTGTCTTTTCAATTCATTTATTTTTACTGTTGAAGAGTGCTGGAGCAAGGTACGTTCGCATTGCATGTAGAATAGGACTCATCTCTTGGTTGATTTTTATCGCTTTGAGTGAATCTTATTTACATATCCGGTACACTTGCACAAACTGATCTTAAGGGCACCACCCATTAACAAGATAAGGTGGGGATTTAATCACCCTTCCTTCGCCCAAAAATCAGATTCCAAACACTCACTAACCCAAGCCTAACTTAAAATGAGTAGACGTTGGCCCTAGGGACATCTCGGACTCAATTAGGAGATTATCCTAAGGGGAAAGGTGTTGGAATTTGACTCTTGTCAAATCAGTGTCTAGGAAAGGGATTAAGGGCCGAAAGCCCGAAGGTTGGTGGTTATTTAATTAAGGAACGTCTTTGACGGAAAACCTCCCACCAACCTTGCCCTGACTTGGCTGATTAGCTTGTGGTCAAAGTCTGCATTAGACCTCCCGTGGACAGTCTAACCAGTTAGGAGTCGTCTAGGTCATAGGTCTACCCTAACTTAGGTTAGAATTTTTTCTTTTTCTTTGTTTGTTTATTTGTTTGTTTTTCTTTCTTTTTGTTTGTATTCCATTGTGTGATATGGCCTATGATAACAATTTTTTCAACTTCAATAATAATCCATATTACACATCAAACTCTTTTTCGGATATTATCAACCCGGCATATCATGACTTTAACCAACCTAGTGTGCCGGATTGGTCTTATCCGAATCAATTTAACCCATGTCCCCCATCGTATGACAACAATTTCCATAACGATTTCAACTCTTCACAGAGTCAGTGGGGATTCACCTACCCCGAGCATAATTTTCAACCAACTTGTCCCCCTTATCCACCTAGTCCATAATATCCCCAAGAGTCATACTCAGTTCCACCAGTCCAAAAGAGAAAACCATCAATTTTGGAAAGGAGTATGAGTGAGTCCAAACAACAATCACAAAATCTGATGGACTCACAATTTCACTACCACTTTCAAGACAACACTTCATCTTTTCATCAAAACAATGAATCCATCAATTATGAAAAGATGCTTGAAGCCATGACTCATGCTCAAAATACTAGAAATCGTGACATAGATATGATGGTCGAATCTCTACGTTCTCACCGTTTGACCAGTTCTGATGTTACTAGCCATTCTGTTAGAGCCAAAGAGTCATATAGTTTTAAAAATTAAGATTCCATTTCAGAACAACCATTTGAACTTGCCCAAACTCCAAATGAAATTGATAGTTTGGCAAGTTATCCCTTGCCTGAAATAGAACTTGAAAATGAATATGATCATGAACTAGAACTTAGTGATTCAATTTTACTTCCTGATTCAATAATGACTCCGGTATCTACACCTGATTTCAATCTTTTTCTCGAGTCAATATTGGATCCTGTGCCAATTCATCATGAAATTGAATCACTCATCTTTGATGATCATATTGAACTTGACCAATTTTATAATCTTGAAAATCCCATTGATAAATTGGCAAGTTCTCATTTTTTTGATATTGAACTCAATGAGATATGTGACCTAGATTCCTAAATCTGTGATCCAGTTCAACTTTTTGAATCAATATTGACTCCTGTTTTATTACCAAACTTGAGTAATATTTTCGAGTCAGTTTTGATTCCCCCACCTATCATTCATGAACTTGAATCACCAACGTTAAGTCACATTCCATTGTTGGAAAATAGTTGTGGACTTGAGTTTCAATTTCTTGACTTGGACCCAATTCCTGAATTTATTTCGACTCCTGAACCTTTACTTGACTTAAGTCACTTTTCTGAGTCGGTATTAGTTCCTATACTTCCTGAGTCCAAGTCAATCATTCTATCATTTCATACTCCATTCTGGGACGAGGTGGTTGACAAATATGACTCCGAAATTAGTTATGGAATATGGAAATTAGATGGGGTTAAATATTTAATAAAGATCCTTTATAGATACATCTTTTTAATGGGTTATATTAGAGAAATTGTTGGTGGGTTCCTCCGAACCCAAAGAAAAGTCGATTGGGCCGCATTTCGTGGACCAATCAGACCACCACCGGAACCACCACCATAAGGTAACATTTTCCTTCCCTTTCGTCTTTTTCATGCATCTATGCATTAATTCATACATTGAGGACAATGCATGAGATAGGTGTGGGGGAGGGTCTAACATAACTTTTCTTTTTGTTTAAAAAAAAAATTAGCATTTTTCTTTACTTTTAAAAAACTTTTTGAAAATGGAAACAATATTTTGACATATTTTTTGTAAGAAATTAAGTTAATTTTAAGGAATAGGAAAATCTAAATTCGGATTTCTTATACTTGGTCAAAATATGATTATTTGTTTGATTTTTAGGGTTAGGAAGAAAATTTGTCAAAGTAATTTAGTCTTGATCTTTACCTTGATGAAATATGCACACTTACACACTTAGGGTTCAAAAAACAAAGATTCTTATGCCTATAAAAAAAATATATAAAAAAAAAAAAATAAACAAATCTAATTATTGATTAGCTAGGTGCTTTGGCCTAAGCAAGCCTTAGTATTTATGCGAAAGATAATTAGATAAGTTTGAAAAAAAAAAGAAAAAAAAAGATAAACAAATCTAATTATTGATTAGCTAGGTGCTTTGGCCTAAGCAAGCCTTAGTATTTATGCGAAAGATGATTAGATAAGTTTAAGAAAAAAAATAAATAAAATCCTCTGATTAAGCTGGGTATTTGTGCCTAATAAAGTATAAGTATTCACGCCTAAAAGTGGTTCATATAATAAAATCCTTAGTTTTGTGGCCTTGTTTGCTCGAGTCCTTAAGTCCTTGGGGTGTCTTCTCACCCGGTGCCCTAAGACCGTTTGGTTTGGGAGTCATCGATTAAAGGCACGTTATATGGGCAGATTAGAAAGCCTAATAAAACTAAGGTATAATACCACCAAAATATATATATATATATATAAATAAATAAGGCATAAGAGTTAGAGTTAATGAACCCTTAGTCAAAATTTTCACAGTCACAAGTGCATATGACTTAGGGTAAAGTAATAGATTAGATGAGAAGCACAATTTAACTCCTTACCTTGATTGATAACAAATTTTTAAATAGAGACTAAGTTTAGGAATGAAAAATTCAGTCTTCCTATAACTTATAGATTGCTTAGATCTTACAATTATATTTCAAATATTTTTCTCTTTCAAAATGCCTTTCGAAAATACTAACTCTTTATTCCTCTTTCTTTATGGATTTTGTGGGTGCAATCTGCTGAAAACTCTCACTAGACAAAACTCGTCCTCTAGGGGAAACCTAGAGGTTTAACGGCTTATTGCACATGCTCAGTGCAATCGTGTGACCTGCGAAAGTGGTCTAATAATCCTTAGTATAGTTTAGTTGTTTTGCTCGAGGACGAGCAAAAGATAGGTATGGGGGTGTGATTGGTCGCTAATGTTGCATATTTAATATCATATGTCCATACTTATTATAGAATAAAAGCCTGCATTGTCCTAATTAATTGTTTGATTTATTTGCAGGCCAATCTTTAAGGAGATGAAGAGAAATGAGCCCAAAGCCCACCAAAATTTTGAATTAAATCAGAATTAATTCGCACTCACTGAATCGGGCAAAATCAAGAGGTTGAAAACCGGTTGAGAAGAATCCTCTCAGAATCGATCGGTTAAAGCCAAGAATCCAAGGCCATTTCGTCAGAATCCTGGAATCAAACGAAAAACAAACTGAAGATAAATGCAGAAGGATATCCCAGACTGACCCACCAACAGGGTGTGGCCATCTGGCCACACCCTGGCCGCGGAAACGCGGCAAAAGCCGCGTTTTCGCGACATTGTTGGGGAGTTAGGGGGAGCGTTTGCTCCCCCGACCTCCCCGGGATCCTGCTTACTGGGTTTTCTGCCTATAAAAGGCCATTCTTTGTGTTGAAAATGGACGACAATGCAGAGTTAGGATTTAGACTAGTTTTTCAATTCTTAGTTTAGGTTTTTTCTTTTCTTGTTATGTAAATTGTATGTAAGCTTAGGTTAGATGATGATTCATGTAAGTAAGAGAGAGAGGCATATGTTGAGAGTGACACCGATGTACCCTCCTCCTTTCTTCCATCATTTCAAGCAATAAAAGGTAACATTTGTATGTTCTGCTTTACTTTCATTTTCTTTTGTTTTCGTCTTCCTCTTCTACTTTACCTCGTTGTTTTTGTTGAGTTTACAAGTGAATTCCAAAGCACAAGTATAACGATGTTATGTGAGTGCCAACGATAGTTCATGAAGGCGTTCTCCTCCTCAAGACGTATCACTTCATGCTTGTGCTAGACTTGATGATATAATGCGAACGGGGACTGAGCTCGGGCTTATGATCTATGCGTTGAACGCCTCCTAAACAAAGGTAGAACATGCAAAGGTTTTCAGGTAAGTCATCAATCAAAACTAGGTAAGTATTTCTTCACTCTTCTTTCTTTCTTTTCTTTTATTTCTTTAGTATAGATCACCACCTCTTCAAATCATTCTTTTTCGACTCATATGTACATATTCACTTTCTTTTCACTTCCTTGTAAATAATCATTTGTACATAGTCGCTTTCGCCGTTTTCTGATTTTTTCCACCTTCTTCATCTCTCATTTCTTCTAATTTTAACATAACAACTCTTTTCATTTTCTTAACTTAAAAACAGAGAAGAACTCTCGTTTAGTTTTCATAAAGATTTCAATACAAGAACGTAAACGCTTCTATCGCAAAACCCTCCTTGTGGATCACGACCCGCATAGCCACTTGCTATCGCGGAAGAATTGAGCACTTGCACATCCTAATCTTAAGTTCTGTAATTTCGTATTTTTTGTGCAGGTTTAGCCTCATCAGCGCACAAAAAGTGTATGTTTTGAAAGTGATATTTAAAGTGTGTGTGCTTTGGCTTCCTCGATACTTCCGTTATAGCATAGAGGCTAAAACGAGTCGAATCCATAAGGACGGGAGGCGATAGAAGCTTTACCGGTTGATTCACGTTTTTATTAAAAAGTTCTTCAAAGTTTTAAAGAATCAAAAGAAAAGAAAAGAAAGAATGGAAAGAGAAGTGTACGGTGAAAACAAAGAAGTGGGAAACATAGAAAAGAATGATTTTTGTAGTTTTGTTTATATCTAAAACAAAGTGAAAGATAAAGAAAACTCACGGCTACTAACTATTAATGACTCCACCAACACGCTAACCTCTTAGTGATAGTTGCCTCACACGTATCATTGGCCATCACTAGTCCTTGGTTCAAGAGCGATTCAAAGCATGACCCATATGTAACTCATCACAACCCAACTCAACAAACAAATGCAAGCTACAATTAAATCATCAAAACCCAATAAAAGAAAGCATGAAGTAAAGTAATGTAAGCTTGTTAGAGAGTTAGGAAGTTAGAGTGTTAGATCCATCATCATGAGCCATCAATGGCTCTTGCAAGAGCAAGGCCAAAACGAGGCTATTAGATTCATGTGGATTATCAAATAAGAAGTTAGACTAGTTGGTGGTTAGTAGTTAGTTGCCATGAGAGAAAAGACTAGCTAAACATGTAAAAGAAGTTAGATAGAAACAAAGAGAGGTAAAGAGAGCACCTTTCATAGCTTGTCACCTTCTATTACAAGCACTCTTGCATTCCACTCATGTCTCACTCTTTCTCCTAATACAAGATCTAAAACAAAATGGAAAATACAATGGGGAAGAAGAAGAGCTAACCTAACCTAAACTAAATTACAACATGGAATGAAAAACTACCCTAAACTCTGTATATCTCCTCTCTGAAAACCCCAGAGGCGTATTTATAGGCACCATCGAAGAAGGGGGCCAGGGGACAAGAAGTGACCCCAAACGGCGCGCGCGGCGCCGCCGTATGGCCGCGAAAACGCAGCAAAAGCCGCGTTTCCGCGGCAGTCCTTGGGCGGCGCGCGCGGCGCCGCCTGCTGCGTGCTGCGCGGTTGTCCCCCTGTCGGCTAACGCTCCCGGTTTCTGGTTTGGCGCCCCTGATTTTGACAGAACCAGCTCTTTAGGTCAATAGCTATTTTAATAGACCTTTAATCACCAATTAAATGGTGATTTGGGTCTTCTTCTTCATTTGCACACCATTGACCTAAGATCAAGCAAGCAAAATATTATTAGCAGAATTTATTATCAAATAAATGTGAGAATGTGATGAAAATTATGCAAAATTCGAGACTAATCAGTTATGTAGTTCTGTTGGGCGTTATTCAGGGCCCTACTCGAGGAATAAATCATGTGTTGCTTATTGTCGATGTGCTGTCCTAGGACAGCGCTGATAGTAAAATCAGAGACATCGCACATGATTTCAAATGGTTGCGTCCAATCTGAAGCTGAAATGATGGGCGCAAAGATGAGTTTCTTTCTTCAGTCTTTCCATGAGTAGAAACACTCATCGTTGAAGTTGAAGGACACGTCTTTACTAATCAAGTTGGTCAAGGGTCTAGCAATCTTGCTAAAGTCCTTGATGAATTGCCGGTAAAATCCTGCGTCTCTTATGAATGAACGAATGTCTCTTACGCACTTGGGGACAGGAAGTTTAGCCATGACTTTGATCTTTGCCTTGTCAACTTCAATTCCCCTTCTTGAAATATCATGGCCGAGGACAATCCCTTGTCTCACCATGAAATGACACTTCTCCCAATTTAGAGTTAGATTCTTCTCCTTACATCTTGAATAACCAACTCTAGGTATAACACCCGGATTGGTAAACTCTAGGCTAAAATATTTTCACTTGGGTTAATAATATTTATCGTAAATTCTTATGCTTTTTTAAACTAATTGTTTCCATATTAAATAATTTTCGGTAATTTATTGTGGAAATTCGGAATGGATTTAAATTTTTATAAATCATATCAGATTAATTGATATGAGAAAACATCGATATTTATGTATGTTTGTATGCCGATATAAGTGTGTGTAACACTTGAATATAATAAATCTGGTTTATTAAGTATATTTCTAAATTGTTGGATTATCCTGATAAGGAGATCGATAATCGGTATATTACCGGATATTCTTTTGATATTAATTATAATTTATCATGAATATCGGAATACAGAAAAATATATGAAAATACACGGATGTATATACTGCATCAAATACTCGTATAATACCAGATATTGGTACTTAATCCTAATTTTGATTTTTATTAAGGGATTGGAGAAATAAAAAAATGAAAGAAAATGAAAAGAAAAATAAAAATAAAATAAGATAACAAGTATGGGAGGTATGGGAAGTATGGGGAGTAGGTGGGAGTAGATAGGGGAGAGAGAAATAAAAACTCTCTCTCTCACTCTCTCTCTCTCTCTCTTTCTCTCTGGTGTGAGACGGCCGGCGGCAAGGCGCCAGCGGCCGGACGCCGGCTGCACCGTAGGCCGGCTGGCGTGGGGCCGGCAGTGAGGGGGAAAACATCAACCCCCCTCTCTCTCTGTGTGTGGGGGGACCCTCCGGCGCCCAGGGGCGCCAGCGAGGCAGCCGCGCCGGCGGGGCGGCCGGGCTGTGAGCGGCGGGCGCCGCGCGCCGCGAGGGCAGCAGCAGCGCGCGCTGCTGCTGCTGCTGTGTTTTGGGTTAAAAACCCAAACGGGTTTGGGATTCGGGTTCAACCCAAACCCGCCCCGTGTGCACCCAAACCCGACCCAATAAGATAAAATTTTATTTTAGCCCCTGTGAGATTAAATAATTGTTTTGGGGCCCTGAAAAATAACAAACAGCTCCTTGAAAAGTTTCAGTTATTACGTATCTAACCTTTTATATTGGTTTTGGTTTCCGAACGATATCTTGGCCATCCGAAATCAGATTCGGACGATTCTTGAGCCGTTGTGATCATTGAAATGAAAGCTACACATCTTGTGTATCAATATATGATATTGGGTGCTCAAAATTTATCAGATGCCGGTGAGTGGAAGTCCTAACTCAAGTATTTGTTTTTCCCAAATTCAGAAATCATTATTATTGAGAAACCATCGATAATATTGTTCTAATGGAATAAGATATTAGTATTAAAAAGATGATTGTGACAGTTATTGTAAAAGTGAATTGGTGTTATGGAACCGAAATCCAATAGGATATCCCGAATAATGAATTATGGGTGTGTTATACGTATATGTGCGTGAACATAATACGAGTATAATACCAAATTGAGAATTGCTAGTTAAAGTTCGTATAACATAACCATTAAGAGCCTGTAAGTGTATTAATATGGTTGAGCATAGACAATGCCACATAAGTTATGTGTTTGTGGAATTCTGAGCATCATATATATGTTGCGAGTATTTACTAGAATTAAGAACCGAATAATTAAGTACTGGGTTCTAATAGAAATGGTTAAGTATAAATTTTCGGTTAATACTGTCTATTTGTCTGTAATGAATATTGATGTCACTCAATCTGAAAATCATTAAGTGGGTAAGTTTACCTCCGATTCTATTACACACTATGATTGTGTGTGTATTGACTATTAATATAATAATGATGTTAGTTAAGTGAAGATTGATATTATATGCAAGTGATATCTAATGTATTATGAAAGTAATAGTTATGGATAATAATAATCAAATGATAGTTGGCTAACACCTGTGTACCCGATGAGTAGACTAAACAATGACAACGGGAAATCGATTACCGATCATGGATGTTTATTAATTAATAAGAGATAATTAGAAATCAGTTAAGGCAAAGATTACTTGAGACACATCAACCATAATTGGATAATTATAGAATCAGTTATACTGATGCTGGTATAAGCGAAAATCCGAGGTTGATATTAGAATTGAATTAAGTAAATGAAATTGGGGCTTTATCTTCGAGCAGCTTGACATAACTGTGATATAGAAAACTCTGTTAAATGAGATACATATAATTGATGCAGTATGATAGAAGTAGCGTACTGGTTAAACTATTGAAGGTTTTGTTAATATTGATAACTCGGATGGGATCGGGATATTAAAGTTAATTAGTAAATGTGAACGTGAACCGATAATGATGGAACTGATCAAAGTAATTAATAATGAACTAAATTAGAGCAACTGAATTTCTAGCACTACCGGACATGCTTGATAAATAAATTGAACATCAAAAGCTTATTGTTAAGCTAAGTACACGGGATACTCAAATATTTTGTAGCATGTTGAGTATTGATCTTGCGAATACTATTTTCATATTTGTTGTGTTTCATGTATATATATATATATATATATATATATATATATATATATATATATATATATATATATATATATATATATATATATATATATATATATGCTCATAACGTGATTTTGTGTATCAACTAGCACACTTGAGGCAGCAAAGGTCAGCTGATGGCCTACATATTTATATATATCGATTAAGTTGTTAATCGGTAGTAAGTGAAAGCAATTGGATGGATAAATAATTAAGATTCATCGAACCTGATGAGAGGTGAAAAAATAAAACCTTTGAATTAGAACTCGTAAGTAGATATTGTACTTTTTAACAATTAATGATTATTAATGAAAAACTACTGAATAAGATCAAGTCTGATGATTATTAGATAATGGGTGACTGATGATGGTGTATAAGTATCAAGTGAGTAATTAAACTGGTGAAAACCAGTTAGAGTCAGTGTTGAGTAAATCTGACAACTTAACGTTAAGTATATCGATTATGATGGATAATTCGATATCAACAAAATAAATACTGATAGCATTGAACTAGTATTTTGGTATGCCTACTCTATACACTGGAGACTTTCGGGTATCCTTGTAATTGATTTAGCACAACATCAGAATCTTCTATTAGGCTTGGAAGTCACATCTTTATAGTGATATTGATTATATCTAACCGGTAAGAGTTAGATAATTACCTTAACAATTGAAAGTTTGTGATACAGACAAAAAATTGAGTGTCATGTCAATTAGATTAGAAATCCAGTATTGGTAAGTAATAAGTGTATGGGTATGCATGTATATATGTGTGTGGTTTGATTCATATGCGAACGCAGAAAATGAATTAGCTAGTAATTGACTGTGTGATTTGGAACTAGAAGATAGAAGTAAGTAACAACAAAACATGTTGTATAGAAGTCAGTGGCATTAACACTGGTATTGGTGGAACCTGGGGTAAATTTGGGCTGTACCAAACAAAAGTTTTAAATCAGTCCTTAATTGAAATAAAGGATAATTATACTATCAAAAGTCTAATAATTCATTAATATCAAAATTGTCGTGTAACTATCACTTGTATCAGAAGTGATGAGAAAACTCTGAATTAAATCAAGTTGTAACCAATAGGCAGTCTGCCTGAGGATAAAAGAGGCAATTGATGATGAACCCCGAATGTTAACTAAATGATAAAAGGTGAATAAGTATTATGATTAGGAAAAGCGAATATTGGTACTACGAATTAGAACTTGATCGATACGATATTGGGGATCATTAAGTTGAATGCATTATGTGTGCGTTTGGTACCTCTTAATATGATAAGAATTCCTCAAAACTAGCGAATTAAGAAATGAAATCGAATGAACTTGACCGTGTGACACATCGGTATGTATGTGAATGCCTTTGTGATAAGAAATGTGCATAAGTATGTATATGATGTCATGTATTATATTGGAGGAAAGGACCGGGTTTAACCGGAGGTGATCGAAGGGGGTATTGCTGTTATTTATTGTATAGGAGGAAGGGACCGGTTTAACCAGAGGTGACCGAAGGGGAGTATTGTTATTATTTATTATTTCAGAGGAAGGGACCGGGTTGAACCGGAGGTGATCGAAGAGGAGTATTGATATCATTTTATTGAAGTATGCTTGAATATATGTTTATGATATCCAGTATATGGATATGATTGTCTATGATATTCGAATTATGGATGTTAATAGGTATGGCACCTAGTATATACATATGATTGTTTATGATATCCGGTATATGGATATGATTGTTTATAATATCCTAATTAAGGATGTTAATATGTATGGCACCTAGTATATGCATATAGTTGTCTATGACATCGGGTAAATAGATTATTGTGACATCTAGTATATGGATGTGAGTGTCTCGTATTTCTTCATGTATGAACACATAGTTATAATTGGATACTATCATGAGTAGTGTGTGATGTCATATGTATATTGGGGTAGATGTAATATTGAACTGTAACTAATCTAGTGAGTAAGATTAGGCTCTCCAAGAGTTGTGTTGTGATTAGGCTCTCCAAGAGTTGTGCTCTGACCATGACTATATATGAAATATGAACATATTACAAACTGAAAACAAGAGAGGTGATCGAGTAGGTCAAGTATTACAAAATCATTGATATTGTATGTTAATGAAATATTGGTCACGTGTACCCAGAAGAATACATATAAAAAGTATCAGATAATAAAAAGAATCTATGATTCATAAGCCACAGTATCAACCATAAGTAGAAAGTATTGAGACTAATGTTTGATATTGCTCAACTGCATAATACTTGAAGTACAATGGTAGTATAATACAAACTCTATAATATATATGGCACCTAGTATATGCATATAGTTATCTATGACATCGGGTAAATAGATTATTGTGACATCTAGTATATAGATGTGAGTGTCGTATTTCTTCATGTATGAACACATAGTTATAATTGGATACTATCATGAGTAGTGTGTGATGTCATATGTATATTGAGGTAGGTGTAATATTGAACTATAACTAATCTAGTGAGTAAGATTAGGCTCTCCAAGAGTTGTGTTGTGATTAGGCTCTCCAAGAGTTGTGCTGTGACCATGACTGTATATGAAATATGAACATGTTACAAACTGAAAACAGGAGATGTGATCGAGTAGGTCAAGTATTGCAAAATCATTGATATTGTATGTTAATGAAATATTGGTCACGTGTACCCAGAAGAATACATATAGAAAGTATCAGATAATAGAAAGAAGCTATGATTCATAAGCCGCAATATCAACCATAAGTAGAAAGTATTGAGATTAATGTTTGATATTGCTCAACTGCATAATACTTGAAGTACAATGGTAGTATAATACAAACTCTATTTTGACTGATTTCACTCACTGAGCTGTTGAGCTCACTCCACCACAGATTGATGTTTTCAGGTCTCGGCAAGGCGAAGGTCCAGCTTAGAGCTGAAAGGATGTCCTCCTGAGACATTGCATGTATTTTATGGTAGAATGTGATTCCCTTTTTGTAAACTCTGATCTTATTAGTAATTGTGAGTTAGTGTTAGTGGCAGTAGATAGTGTTACATTTTGATAATTGAGAATTAAATATGACGATGTGCAGTTTGTATATTGAGTTGAACTAATAAATGGTTTGGGTTAGAACATATATATCAAGGCCAGAAATTCTTATGTATATGTTATTTGATTTACTTTGAGATGAATTATATGATGAAAATTTGAAATTTATAAGTAAGCTGATGTTAGCCGAAATCTAAATTATTGTATTGAGATGGAGTTTTATATTTCAGAGGAGATGCTGCCGAAATTTCTTTAGTATATTCTGATTAACGAGCAATAAGGTTGATGATTATGGATTTTGAGGTAATTAAACTTGAGACCGTTACACTAGGTGATGAAGACACTGATCAAAAGAATCTCCATAAATGGAGAAATCATTTATGAAGACCTCTAAAAATTGTTCTACCATATCGGAAAAGAGACAGCATGCACCGTTGGACTGTAGCTGGAGCATTGCACAATCCAAGTGGCATATGTCTGTAGGCGAAACTTTCAAATGGTTATATGTGAATGTCATCGTCTCTTGATCCTCTAAAGCGTTAGGAATCTGATTATATCCTAAGTACCCATCCAAGATGCACTAGTACTCATGGCCCGCCAAACGTTCCAACATTTGATCGATGAACGGCAGGGGAAGAAACAAGTACACTATTGGTATCGGCAAAGATGAATAGGAATTTTTCTAACTTACAAGGACAAGCAAAGCTATACAAACTATAAATCATCAAAAACGATTAAGAATGAAATATGAGAGTGATAATACTTGTGAGTAAGTTAAAGTTAGAACCCTCGTCTTAAGATGTCATAACTCTTGTTTGCACAAGGCTTGTTTGACACCATTGACTCATTTGAGTTATCAATCAAGTTATTAGAGATTAGTGGGTTAGTATTTAGCCATGCAATGAAAGAGTTAGCCAGACATGAGTAAGAAAAACAAGAGAAGAAGTAAATGAGGAAAACTATACACTAGTGCAAGAAAATAAAAGCAAGTAAAAACACCAAGGAATGAAAAGAAGAAGGAGAAGTATTACTTGTATAAAATTGTCACCTTCAAATACAACGTGTACACACACACTCTCTCTCTCTCTCTCTCTCTCTCTTTCACTCTAATGGCTAAGCTAAGTTAGAAGAAGAAAAAGAAAATCCAAGCAATTAAAGAACTCCTAAAAATAAACTAACATCAATACCCTAACTCAGCATATGCCCTTCTCTGAAAATCAAGGAGGATTTTTATAGGCACAAGAGGAAAGGGGCCAGGGGAGATAATCCTTTGCCTGAAGTAGTGATGGTGTGGTATGAAATGTGCATATTTAGAAACTAATCACCCCACCTCTTTAAATTTTTAATTATTTAATTTGTTACTTAATTATTTTTAGTATTTAATTAATTGTGATAATTAAGAAAAACAGGTCTTAATTGATTAATTAGGTTTTTATTTGGTATGTATGTGCTGCCCACAACGATAAAACTGATTGATTTAGCCCCCAGGGGGACAATGTGCAGCTTTTGATAGTATATGGGAGTTTTGCAAAACTCCAATAGTACAATGGGGTTTTGCGTAGTTTAACCCCCCCCCCCCCCCAACCAAAAAAAAAAGCTATAAAGTTGGTCTCAGTTCAGCTGAATATAAGGTTGTACCTAAATATACGTTAATATAAGATTGAACTCGAGACTTGATGAGAATATAGAAGACAAAATGAGCTATTAGAAGATCTATTCGAGCAAGAAAAAGGAAAATCTGAGTTGGATTCGGTTAGAAGGAGTAGTCAATTATTAGGAGTAGTATTTTTTTTATTTGATTTCCTTTTTATTATTTCTTTTAGTAGTTCTTTTACGGTTAGGAGATTACTTTTAAGAGTTCTTTCCTGATTAGGAGAAGGACACAAATTGCACGTGACTTTTGTCTATAAATATTCTTGTATGATTTAGTTTAAAAACAATGATTAAGCTACCATAAATTTGAATCTCCTAATTGTTTCTTTTGAATCTTTGTGTGCGAAATATAAAATGGGGAAAGCAATTCTTCTTGGTGCTAAGCCCTAATTCTAAATTTTCGTGTGCGATGCAGGAAGTGGGTGAGCAATTCACCTTGGTGTTAAGCCTAAATGTTATCCCCCCACCCCCCACCCCCCACCCCCCAATTTTTATAAACCCTAGATTAGTTTTTCCTAATCCACTACAAACCCTAACTTTTCACTTCCGTCCTACGTCAAGACTCCATCAAAATTTACCCATTTGTGTTAATTAGGTTTTAATCTTATTAGCCCATCATCTCAGTGCACACACTTTGAATTAAGCTCTAAAAAAAAGTCCAAACAAGATTAAAAATGAAGAGATGTTAAGAGCTGCAAATGGAAGTCAGCGTAGTTTCATTGCTTAAAAGCAACATAAAACAGTGAAAATGACCGAAAAGATTTCACTAATTTCTCTACTCCATAGGTTCTTAAATCCCTTTTCTCAAATGTCAATACAACCAAAACTTTGAAACTCTTGTTTTATGTTATGTCTAAGAAAAATATACATATAACCTCAAAGGAAGCCATAGATACTTTTGGATATTCATCCCTCGATCATAAGTGTAAAAGACATCTCTAAACAAAGATCAATCTTATTATAGAGTGAAATTAGACTTTTGTTAGAATATGAAAATGTATGCTCAATGTTCATCACAATTTTAGAGTTTTGATGTACTGGTAGATGCTTTAAAATGACATTAAAAGTACCTCGGCTCGTATTTGCAAAGTAGATTAAGAAAAATACCGTCATGTAAAAATTTCAAATTTTAGTCCATAAAACAAAGCTTGACCTGCTGAACGTGTTAGAATATAAAATTTATTTTCAAGCACAAAACTTCAAATACGCAATTTGAACTCATATATATATATGTATATATATATATGTATATGTATATATATATATATGTATATGGGTAAAGTGTTCCTAGTAGGTCTCCTTAGACTACAATCTAAGGAGGAGTCTTAAAACTCCAACGTCTCAAAAACAATTTCACGATCCGACCGCACATTATCAACTCCTTGTCCTAAGATGTACACATATAAAAAATCAAGTGATTTTGCGTTCGTTTACTCTAATTTCTTTGACTTCAAATATTAACGGTTTTTTAAAAGTACAACAAAATGGAATGCTTAGATCAATAAATAAACGAAATTCAAAACATTTATTTTTTATATGTGCACATCTTAGAACATGAAGATGATAATGTGCGGTCAGATTGTAAAAAAAAAAATCGAAATGTTGGGATTTTAAGCCTCCTCCTTAGATTGTAGCCTAAGGAGACCTACTAGGAACACTTTACCCTATATATATATATATATATATATATATCAGCCTGCGGGCTGAGAGTACTTTGTCAGCCTGCGGTGACGTGGCTCAATTTGTTACCTCACTGACTTGCGGCCCGCTTTTAGGAAGAAATTAAATTACCAAATACCCCCTTTTCGATAACTTTCCTTATTGTTTATTATTATTATTCCCCCTTTTTTTTGCCGCTCTTTATAGGATTTAGGTTATTGTATATAAATTACTTTTCGTCCTATTTCCTTACCTCTTTTTTGAAAGATCTAGTTTGTACTTTTCAGCCTGCGATAAAATTTTTTCTGAAAATATAAAATCTTTTCAGATCAATTTTTTCAGCCTGCGATAAAATTCTACTTTATAGTTTAATTTAAACTGCGACCTTAGTCAGAGACTTTGGTCGCTGTGTACATTTAAACTGCGATCTTAGTCAGAGACTTTGGTCGCAGCGTACATGGTTAATTGCGACCAAGGTCGCAGTGTTGTTATTGATAAAGATGGCCAGCAACTGCAATCTAGGGTTGCATTACATGAACTGCGACTTAGGTCGCAGTACTTTAAGTAAGTGTTTCCTTTATATTAACATGCATAGCGACCAAGGTCGCAGTGTTGTTTTATTAAGTGTTGTTTTGGATTAAGTCATTTTTTGAATCTAAATGAAAAATGAAAAGTTTGCTGAGGGGACGCGACTTGGAGTCACTCCGAGAGACGCGGCCTGTCATAAAGATTTTATGAGATCTTTAAACGTCAAGTCTACGTTAATGTCTTTTAATGCCAAACCGGCGCTGGCGGTTGGATACCATTAAAGCCGACGGTTCTGATTAATGAACCATTAATTATGGTTATTATGGGCTGCCTATAAATAGGGCTCACCTCTCCCTTTAACAGCCCATAATTAGACTGTTTTCTTTCGAGAACAATTGCTCTGAGAAATTCTGCCTTCTTCAGAGTCTCTAACAGGGGCCTGCCTCCATGGATGAAGATGACCCTATGGACGAACTTGATCGATGTTCGTCCACAGGGGAAGAAGTCATAGACCTCATTGTCCACAAGGGAAGAAGTCATGGTCCTCGTCGTTCACAAGGGAAGAAGTCATGATCCCTGACGAGGACTTAACCCTCACCAAGATCTCCTCAGACTTGATGCACCAGTCAAGCTTGCTGGTACGGGATAGTCAGAGTGGGTATGGCGGCGGGGGATGTGGTGGATATAGTGGTGGGTAGCATACCTTGTGAGGTCTCACTCTCCCTCTCTTACCCCAGAAGTGACATCGAGGAAATTTCATGCTCACTGGATAACCTTCTGGTGGAAGAGATGTTCATCAATGAAGGATCATATCCCGCCACTTTGGAGGGTCAGGTGGAATCGGAGGATTCTGCTGCCACCAGACCTCAATAACACCACTGCTCTTAGTCAACAAGGGCTCTTTTGATGTTTAGTCTTCTTTGTATTGTTGTATTGTAACACTCAATCTTATTGTATAAGAGAGCATCTTTTGATGTTTAGTCTTCTTTGTACTGCTGTATTGTAACACTCAATCTTATTGTATAAGAGAGTGTCTTTTGATGTTTAGTCTTCATTGTACTGCTGTATTGTAACACTCAATCTTATTGTATAAGAGAGCGTTTTGTATCATTTTCACATGCCTGGAGATAAATGCCTGGACATAAATAAAAATCATATTTGTTTTTTAATAAACTACGACGTTGGTCGCAGTCATGCATTGCAAACAAAACAACTTGGACCAGAGACGACACTGCGACCAAGGTCGCATAAGACTACATTGCAAACAGAAACAACTGCGACCAGGGTCGACACTTCGACCAAAGACTGCGACTAAGCAACTTCTGTGGTGACGTGTCACCTCGTCGCAGTATTGTTGTTGATTAAGACTAAAGACCAGCAGCTGCGACCAAGGTCGCAGATTATTTTTTTAAGACTGCGGCCAGCAACTGCGACCAAGGTCGCAGTGTTGTTGTTGATTAAAAATAAAGACCAGCGATTGCGACCAAGGTCGCAGTGTATTTTATTAAGTCCAAAAACCAGCAACTGCGACCAAGGTCGCTTTATATTTTATTAAGACTACGGTTAGCAACTACGACCAAGGTAGCAGTGTTGTTGATTAAGACTAAAGACCAGCAACTGCGACCAAGGTCGCAGTTTATTTATTAAATCTGCGTCCTGCAACTGCGACCAAAGTCGCAACCTTTCATTTTAAAAATTTATACGGGTGAAGTAATATAATTATTAACTGCGTCCATGGTCGCAGTATATTCGTTTAGCGTAAAATATTTAAAATGAAGATTTGTAACAATTGTACAGCATTTCAACCAAGACATAGTAGTAAAAAATGTAATTCACACAATTAACTTTAGAAAACAGATTTATATATATTTAAAAAAAATACAAAATACAATTTTTTAAACTTCTAATCCTCGTCATCACCATCGTAATCAGATTCGTCGTCAGAGTCATGCTTTCGTCTTCTGTATCGCTTTCCGTCTCTTCCTCCTCTTCAGCGACATTCTCCTCTTCGCTTTCTTCTTCTTCATGTTTGTATTTTGGTTCATCAATGAACTCTCAGAACGGGTCGTCTGTATCAAGCTCATCCTCTGACCCGTATCGAGGCATATCTTCAGAACTATACATCCAATCATCATTAGATGATTGGCTTCTTTCCGGTGAAGACTGTGGAGAAGACATTTTTTGAGTCTATTGACCGAACAGTGAGAGTAACGTGTTGAGCAAAAATAATTTAGTATGTTTTGTAATCCTTTGCTGATGACCCTTTATATATTTTTAATCCTGGAATTCCAAAGGGTTTAAACTCTCAAACCACGTGAATATCTCCCAAACTTATTTTCTACCTTTTCTCAAAAATTGTGTATACTTCCTAGGTGACTGTTCAGTTATCCAAAACAGTTTAAAAGTTAATACACTATAACTTTAAATTACTTTGAACTCCAAAACAGTACATTATTGCGACCATAGTCGCATTGGGAACTGATAAATGATTAATTGCGACCATAAATTGCATCAGTAGTAGGATTGCGACTATGGTCGCAGTGTTTAAGAGCAGCAGTCGCAGTTATACTATGAGTGCGATTAGTGACTGCGACTGTGTCGCATTTGTTATATTGTATTAAGTCTGCGACCATGGCATGTTTTTTAAATTTTCAATGCATCTGCTTATTTTACATTATATTGATCCATTTTTTTTTAATTATATTTTTGGATGTATTAAAATTACGAATTTTATAACTGTAGATATATTCAACTGAAAATTTTGTTTGTTCATGACTTTATTCCAGTTTAGAATTATAAAAGGGTATTTTGGTCAATCTGTTTCACGATTGTTTAGCGGGATTTTTTTGATTTTTTTGGCGCCAACACACTGCGGCTGATGTGTGGCATATATTCAGCCAGAGAAACTCTCTCAGCCTGCAGGCTGAGGTACAGTAACCCCGATCCCCTAAGAACGGTTCTCACGGATTCATGTGAGAACTTTCACGTCTCGGATCTGATAGAGATCCTATCAGATCCGACGGCCCACGTGAAAGTTCTCACATGAATCCGTGAGAACCGTTCTTAGGGGATCAGCTCCCTATATATATATATATATATATATATATATATATATATATATATATATATATATATATATAGAGAGAGAGAGAGAGAGAGAGAGAGAGAGAGTAAACGCCCCCCAACACCCCCCCCCCCCCGGGGGGGGGGGGGGGGGGTTCCCGCCTCTTTTTTTATGAGTTAAATGTATATTTTCTCTTGTTAACTTGCTTTCGGGCATGCACTGCGGTCCAGATGAGGGGCCCAAGGTATCTACATTGGCCAGCTAGGACTGGCACAAGAAAAAACTAGTACTACCATCCAAAGTTCTTTCTCCCAGTACTGTATTCTATACCAAAAGACAAAAGACACTTGGAAGTTGGAAGGAAAGAGGAAATAAATTAATAAATAACAAAAGAGAAGCAGGGTTGTACAAAAGGGATGAAAATATCTGAGGTACTCGAATTAAAAAAAAGAAAGAAAATATCTGAAGTATTGAGTTACTTCCTCACATTTAACTGCATGAATGTAATAGTTGCCAGTGGATGCATAACCACAGCTTTGACTTGAGATGCTGTTTGCATTCTAACTTTCTTTCCTATTACTCTTGGTTTTACACCGTCCTCTGTTGATCATATTCCCCTAAAATGTACTTTGTTTAAGGTTCCATGGGGTGCTGAGGTTCTACCTTTTGCCTTTCTCTTCTTTTTGACTAATTGGTGATGTTTAGCTGTATTCTAATGGATCCTAATAATTAATCTTCATTAAGGCAAAAGGGAAAAACTTTTCCATTATACTATTATTCTTTAAACTTCCAAGAAAAGAGTGGAAACAAGGTAATTAGGAAAAGGTTAGTGTTTAATTGGACAAGATAGCATCATGATACAAGGGAAGGTTCCCTCTCAAGTCTCAAGGCTAACCCTAACCCTAGAAACAAAGAGAGGTGATCTCATATCTCAATATTGTGTCATTGTGTGCATGAGAACTTTACTACTAAGGTAATAATAATATTGTGTACGCTGCAGTCTGTACCCTTGATCATGTCCCCCACTTGTATCAGTCAATGAATCTCCTCCATTGGCTCTTTGAGACTACAGCTTGACTGCAACCAGCTTCACTCATTTTTCTTATTATCAACCTCATGAGACCAAGTGCATACACGCCATCCTTTTCTCAACTTTGGGTCTACAAAAAGTGGATAGTCTAACGAAACTTCACTTCTGCCTCTCTCCATTTGTTCATTACAAAATGTTAGTGCTGTTGTTAAGAACAACTCTTATTGACTTGCAAGTTGCATGCACTACTACTCTAAAGATATCATGCAGCTTGCATTTGTTTTAATGGGGCAGGCACGTGCATGAAGCATCGGAGAAGATCGATGAAGAAGACGAGGATCATGAATGAAGATGCTTTTCACACCACTCGCATTGCTTGTTACTTGGAGAGGATCTTGAAAAGGGTTTTAAGGTCCCTTTTTGGCTAAAAGAAGAAGGGAAGGTGAGGTCTGCAATGCCCTGAAACACACTACTGTGCAGTTTCAGGTAGTTAGAAGCTTCTTTTTCTTAATAGCTTCTGCAGATTTAAAAGAAATATGCATCCACTTCCTTGTGTAAAATAATAATTATCACTAGATTTTTAGACACGTGCAAATGCACGTAAAATTAAAATTAGAGTGTATAAAATTTTAGACTTTGAACTTTGTTTTCTGAATCTACATTTAAGTGGATTGTTGATTGTAAAATGAGAGTTATAAGAATTACCGTGTAGCTTTGGGCTAACGGGTCGTGTCCACGAGGAGGAATGCGATAGAAACTTTTCGGTATTTTTGTTAAGTAACAAAGAATGAAGTTGGTGTTTTTCTTTTAAGTTGAAAAAGAGAATAGAGAAGGGAAATGATTAAAAGAAAAATTGCAAATTTAGAGAAGGTTTTGAAAAAAGTGATTTAAAAGTTTGAAGAGTGATGTGTTGTTTTTAATATAAGAAGAAGATCTGGGCGCACTAATTTTTTACTCAACTACTTATCTCAAGAATATTTTTGGTGCATCACTTTTATCATAGGCAAAAAGCTTAATTTCTTTCAATGTTCAAGTAAAACAAATGAGATGATTAAAGATTAAATCTTGAAGTCTTTCTTAACACAACATCAAAAATAAATGTTAAACCATCAAGCGCGAAGAAGCAAGTATGGAATAAAAACTATTTGAAAATATTTGTGCTTTGAAAGTCCAAGTTTTAAAAGAAGAGCATCATCATGAGCTTTCAAGAATAAAGTTTAACTTTAGGCATTATGATTCAAGAGAGTTCTTTCATAAAATTCAATCGAGAGAGAGGAGGTAGAAAAGATTAATTAGTGAGCCCAGAAAACGATTTAGCTACTCATGATGAACTGAAAACAAACAAGAGAATGAAAATCAAACATAAACATACCGAATTCGAGTTGAGTTGAATAAGCGAGTAGAAGCTCCTTTGATTGTCACTTTAAAGACGAATTACATACTCAATTTCACTCCTCTCTCTTTGCTGGTCTAAATTGAAAAAAAAAGTGGAGATACAACTTCTCCAAGCTATCTAACAATGCTCCTAAAACCCTAAAAAAAAATAAGAAATTTAATCTTAGTCTTCGCTCCCTTCTTCTCTGTCGAAAATGGTATTTATAGGAAAAATCAGACGGGAGAGGGCGTAGGAAGATTGGGGGAGCAAACGCTTCCCCAAACGTAGCTAAGGCCACATTTTCGCGGCCCTGGTGTGGCCAGGTGGCCACACCCAAATGGTGAAAGTCCCCAGTTTGATGATTCCCCTTGTCTTCTGTTGGTTTTCTCGTTTCAGCTCCTGGGTTAATCAAAACGGCCTTTGATTATTGGCTTTAACTGATTGATTTGTAAAGATCCATTTTAACCGATGTTCAACCGGTTTTATCCTCTCTGATCTGCCTTGATCTGCCCTGATCTTCTAATTTCGAATTAATTCTAAATTAAATCAAAATATTGATGGGCTTTTGGGCTCGTTTCTCTTCCCTTTCTTTTAGCAATGGGCCTACATTTAGCAAAGAAGAATAAGACTTATTAATAGGATTTATTAGATAAAAATATGGTAATGAGACAATATATATGCTATATATGTGATCGATCAATTGTCTTTATTATTATTTTTTTTACACGTGTTTTCCACATATAAAGATTTATTGTTGGTTTTCATTTTGGCATGTAAACGAAGCAGATACAAAGCATATAGCGGAAGTGTGAATACGAATATTCCAATATTGCCTAGAAATTAATTCAATTCACAATCCATATTTGATACAAATGAATTTGGACTATGATTGAATTCACAACTAAGTGCATATTATTGATTATGTCGAAACTTCAAATTTCATCATGTATATATCCATGACAAACTTGGTCTGTCTCAGAGTGGCTCAAATTTTTGACCGTCATACTGTTAGATGTAGGAATAGATCTGATAACTAATCATTGCCACTGATCTAATTGGCCAGATCGGTGAATATCAGGTGAGAGATTTTTCGTTCAATAAAATATTCCTTAATTACAAAATCACCTTTCAATTACTTTTCTTAGTTAAACACAAATTACACTGGAATTAGTCAGTCTCAATTTACAGTTATGATTATGAGCATGAGTTAAAATATTTTAGTATAACCATTGTAAAAAGAATGCTAGTTAATTATACAGCAATTGGAATGAGGTACTAATGTAGTGAATCTCCTTAAAACAATTACGTCCCCCGCTACGGTGCTAATGAGTTACTGGACGCTGGTCTCCGAAAATACAACACTCCTTCACGGTATTTAGATAGCACTACCAAATCACCGTACAATCGAACTGTAGCTAATCAATACCTTCACAAGGAATTCAATGCAGTTGGACAAAAAAAATTCAGGAAGAATATTTGTCTTAAATTTGGAGGAACATTCACTGTAGAGAAAGGAGGGAGAAAGGAGAATTTATGTCCTAGGAAGACACAGATTCAGACAACAATTTTGTTTCCTAGAATCTGTTGAATTTACTACTCTTCTTTTAGAACAAATCCTTTAACAGATATTTATTCTAAACTCTGTTCTATAAAGTAGAGAGGAGAGGAAGAGAAGATTCTACTTCATTGTTTTTTTTAGAATGATTGAGGGGAGCACTTTTTATAGCGCTCCCAAGAGTCCCGTTGGAGGGAACGGTGCGACGGTTCTGTCAGAACCGTCACACCCATTTTTCCAAACAGAACAGTTTCTGAACGATTCTGTGTCTGTTAGAGTAACCGTCCACTTCAAAGTGTGTAAGCTGGGTCGGAAGACCCCACCTGGTTCAAAAGAACGTGACCGGGTTACCTGGACCCAGTCTACAGCTGTACTCGCGCCAAGGCTCGATCTGGTTTCCCTCCAAATGCACGCGAAAACTCCAAGTACTCAAAGGGTAAACACTTCAAATGTCCACTCCATATCCAATGTGGGACTAAAAGCTAACTTTAGTCCCCTTTAGCTATTGAAATATGCTAACTTTTAACTTGAATATCTCCTTCTGGTTCAAAAAGAATGTGTGTGCTAATGTTCCCTCGATACTTCCGTTATAGCATTGGCTCAACGGGTCGAATCCATAGGGACGGGAGGCGTTAGAAGAATTAACAGTCCTTATTCACGCGTTATGTTAACATTTTTTTTTTGTTTAAAGAATGAGAAAAGAAAAAGAAAAGAAATTCAAAAGTGATAGGTGGAGAAGGCGATGAAATCGACGATGAGAAAACAAATGAAAAGTGGTTGTGAATCGGTAAAACAAAACAAGAAAATGAAAATGAAGTGAAAAGTGAAGTGATGTAGAAAGTGATTTGAAAATAAAATAGAAAAAACTTGTGGTGAAGGAAATGAAGCAAAGGTGAACTAAGAAGAAGTGATGAAAATAATGATAAAAAGAATTTGGAAATTGTTTGTGAAATAAAGTAAAGAAAAGAAGAAGAAAAACAATAAAGTAAAACTCATAGCTATTAACAACTAATTGCTCCATTAACATGCTAACCTCTTAGTGATAGTTGCCTCACATGGATCCTTAGCCATCACTAATCCTTGGCTTCAAGAGACGATATAAAGCATGGCTCATAAGAAGGTTCTTTCACATTCAAACAACACATCCATACCACACAATCAAAATGCAAGCTATTATTAAATCATCAAAACCAAGATAAGGTGAGCATGAAATAAAGAAATATTGCAAGTTAGCTTGTTAGTGGGTTAGATGTTAGAATGTTAGAATGTTAGAATCCATCATCATGCGCCATCAATGGCTCTTGCAAGAGTAAGACCTTGTAGATACTATTAGATTCATGTGGATTATCAAGTAAGAGGTTAGATAGTTAGTGGTTAGTAATTAGATTGTCATGAGAAGAAAAAAAACTAGCTATGCATCATGTAGAAAATGTAGAAGATTACAATGGAGAAGAAAGGAGACATCTTTACATAAATTGTCACATCTATTACATCAATATCTCTCTATCTCTCTCTGAATCAACTCAGCCCTACTATAAGATCTAAAACAAATGAAAATATAAAAGAAAAGAAGAACACCTACACTACACTACACTAAAAAAGAAAATCTAGCCTACTCGCTGATCTGCTTGCATCTCAGGTCTCTGAATGGATATATATATTATATATATATATATATATATATAATATATATATTATATATATATATATATATATATATATATATATATAGGCAATAGGAGGTTCCAGAAGACGAGACGAGCCCATGCATCGAAAATTGACACGTGGGTCGCTAAGATGGCCGTGTTCGCGGCCATACCAGCGACTTAGGTCCCTGGTTCTGGCGAGCAGTTTCGTCTTGCTTCGGAGACTTTTTAGGTATTCTCAGATTCGGGTATTTGCGTCCAGATTTTCGTCAGACACGCGCCAACGTCTAAATTCAATATATCTTCTAGAAACTCTCTATCTTTACCTCCAAGAAATCCGGATTTAATTACCCAAAAATGGGTTTAATTAAGCTCTTATTACCTTTTTGCCTTTCTAGTCTTGATTATCTGTAAAAGAGACCAAAACACGGTTTAGAAATGATATTTTATTCATAAATCGGTAGGGAAATGCGATATAAAAGTGTAATATTGTAGACTAATCTCACGTTTGTCTCCAATGGAAGGAGAGCACACTCTAACAATTATCCGGTTGATTCTATTAACGGATCTTGCCATAATTTAGCTCAAAGATTCACTTAAATTCTTCATTTTCCCAACAATCCCCTACAATGAATGGAGATTCAAGGAATTAACACACAAAGAGACTGACTCTATAGTGAAAGGTATTTTAAAAAAGAAACTGCATCCGGATAAATGAACTAGGTCTTGAACCTTCTATAGAGAAACTTTATCGGACTTACTGGCTAATCAGTGAACGAGGTCCTAAATTGTCAGCCATTTGTGTAAGTCAAGTTAACAAGCCTCACACAATAACTTTTCAAAATTAACTTTGGTTCTCGGTTGTGTCTATTTTGGCTCTGGACATTCTTAGTTTCAGAGAGTATATTTAGGAAATCACAGCCTCCATATAGATTCTCAAAGAGCCAACCCAGCTTTACACTCACATAGGTTATCGTCCTATTAAGAGTGGTCTACTCTACCTTACTTTTTTTAATAATAAGATATGGGCATCAGTAAAAGTGTTAAGCTTGTCCTTAATCCAATAGTAGAAAGCACTTGGGTGCACCATAAGAATGGGTTAGAGTCAAGCTCCTAGGTGCTTACTTGCAGAGTCAATCATAACTAATTTTTCCTCTTGAACTTAGTTTGCGGGATCTTCAGCCGCTATGTGAGGTTTTCATTAAGCTTACTTGGTAAGGTTAGGCTTTTGACCCATTCCCCTCGATGCCCAATTATACGTTCTCCAGTTAAACATTTAGTAAATGGATCCGCTAAATTATCTTTTGACGATACAAAGTCAATAGAGATAATTTCATTTGAGAGGGGATGCTTAACGGTATTATATCTACGATGAATATGTCTAGACTTACCGTTATATATAAATTTTGTGCCGTAGATATCACTGCTTGATTATCGTAGTGAATACATATGGCGGGCACTGACTTCGACACATAGTGGTATATCTTTTAAAAATTGTCGAAGCCATTCTGCTTCTTCTCCAGCCTTATCTAAGGCTATAAATTCCAACTCCATTGTGGAACGAGCAATGCAAGTTTGTTTGAAAGATTTTCAAGATACCGCTGTGCCTCCAAGAGTAAATATGTATCTGCTGGTTGATTTTAATTCCTCAGAATCTGCAATCCAATTTGCATCACTGTACCCTTCAAGTATAGGTGGATACTGTTCATATCTCAAGGTATATTCCTTGATATGTGATACGTAACCTACTACTCGTAGTAGAGCAGTCCAGTGATCATCACTAGGGTTACTAGTGTATCTGCTTAATTTACTTACAGCGTAAGTAATATTGGGTCTAGTGCAATTCATTAAATACATTTGACTTTTGATTATTTAAGAATACTTCAACTGTCATATTCCAGTTCCTCTATTCTTGTGAAGATGGATGTGTGGGAGAAAAAAATTTGTATTCTCTTTTATCCTATGCTCTTTGAATCTTTTTATCATCTTAAACACGTAGTGAGATTGAGATAAATTGATTCTATCTGTTGTTCTTGTGATTTTAATTCCTAAAATTACATCAGCAACCCTCAGATCTTTCATGTCAAAATTGTTAACAACATTCTTTTAGTGGACTTAATAACTTCAATATTAGTCTCAAGTATCAGCATGTCGTCTAAATAAAGACAAACAATGATACATGTATTTTAACTATTTTAGTGTAAACACACTTATCACATTCGCTGATAGTGAATCTATCCTATATCATGATACTATCGAATTTCTCATGCTATTATTTTGGAGCTTGCTTTAGACCGTATAAGAATTTAACCAATTTACATACTTTATGTTCTTGGCCCTTGACTATAAATCCTTCAGGTTACTCCATACATATATCTTCATTTAATTCACCATTTAAGAATGCAGTCTTGATATCCATTTGAGGGATATCTAAGTTGTGCAATACTGCAATTGCAATTAACATCCGAATGGAAGTTATTCTTATTACTGGTGAATAAGTATCGAAGTAGTCAAGTCCTTCTTTTTGTCGATAATCCTTGGCTACTAACCTAGCCTTGTACTTATCGATAGATCCATTGAGCTTTAATTTTCTTTTTAAAATTTACTTACTCTCAATTGTTTTACTACCATGAGGCAAGTGTTGGCCCAAAGGCCCATCACTTTAGTTTTGATGATGATTAACTCATATAGTTATAGTACTAATAATCTTGTGTTTATATAATTTCAGTTATTAATCAAGATCTTAGTAGGTGCTTAGCTTCAACAAAGGAGTTTTTGGGAGCTAACATATGTAGATTCAAGAGCTCGCGCATCAAGATCGCCTCTAGCACTCGGATGGATTCAAGCTCTTTGGATCGTGTTTGGATCGAGTCGACTTGGAGAAAGAGTTCTACAAGAAGACTTCAGTTTGTGTTTAATTTAGATCTTGTGTAAAGATAGATAGTGATTGATATGCTCAAGTTCACACACACTCACAAGTTCAATATGTTTTGGTTTTCGGTTTAACCGGTTTTGGATTTCCACTTCACATATATATGGTTTTCATGAATAGATAGAATCAAAACAAGTTTACAGGATTTAATGTATATTGAATTTTATCTATATACATTTGTGCTTCACATATTTGGAAAAACTTATTTTGAGATTCTATTTCAAGTGCTTGGAGTTTTGTATTTAAAGAAAACCTATTTTGGATTTTATATCAAAAACATAAATATATCTATTACATGTGTATTGGATACTATCCATATACAATATGTTTCAAAAGAGTTTAAATATTATGTTTTTATATTTAGACAAGTTTTGGAGAAAACGGTTTATTTCAAATTTAAGTTTTGGAAAATACGATTTTTATTTAAGGGCAAATATTTTATATCACAAAAATAGTTCAAATAGTTTGTAATATTTGTTGATTTTTTGTCACACATATTTGTTATTCAAATATCTTACAAGAACATATTTTTGTGGAATTTATAGGATTTTATGGATTTTATTGGAGTTAAAATGTTAAAATTTTAAGTTCTGAAATATCCCAGCCAGATCTGCTGGCGGTCGATCGGTCCGGTCGTCCGACCAGTGGTCGGACGATCGGACCGGTCGACCGATGTGCACAAAATGTGCACAAGGACCAGCCAAGTAGGCCGGTCGACTGCGCGGTCGACCGACTGAAAAGTACCCACTCTCGGGTACTGCCGGGCGGTCGACCGACAAGCTGTGCCCGGTCGACCGGTCGATCGACCGAAGGCACAATAGTCAGAAATATGACCGTTGAGCCAGTCGTCGACCGGAAGGGTATTCTGGACATTTCTGGCTGCAACAGCTAGAATTTTTTTGGGCCTATAAATAAGAGCCCTCTTGGACTGTTTTGGATAAGTTTTTTAAAGAGCAAATTTCCCATCTATACAACTGTTTAGCAGCAAGTTTTTGAATAGTTTTTTGTGCCAAAGATTTATTTTTATTCTGTTTTCGAGGGTTGGAAAAATCAAGAAAAAATAGAGTATTTGGGAAATTAGTTTGATCATCATTTCTATTTCATTCTAGTATTTTTTCGAAGTATTTTTCTTTATGATTTGTTTTCTAAACACCTTGTTTTCTCACACTTGATCTATCATATCTATAAGATCTAATTTTTGTGGGAAATATTTTTTGTGGTCTATTGTGATCACCAAGAGTTGTTTGTGGTCTATTGTGTTCACCAAGTTGTAATCTTTCCTTTGCTTTGGCTTTGTACCTATTCCTCTAGTGTAGAGGTGGTTGCGCTTTGGGTTTGTGGTTACCCTCTTATGTGGAGGTGATTGTGGTTGAGTTTGGATTTGTGCCCATCCCTCTTGTGTAGAGGTGATTGTTGTTTTAGCGTTGTGCCTTGCCTCTTGCGTAGAGGTGGTTGTATTGAGAGAGGAGTTGTATACTCCAAGTTTGTAATTGCAAATTTCTCGGTGGAGGTTCCCTGTGTGGGAGGTCCTGTATGGACGTAGTGAAAATCCTTCTGTGTGAAGGCGGGAACGTAGAGCAGTGGCTCGAACCTCGAAATATATCTCGGTATTTGCGTTTGATCCACTATCTTTAAACTCAATTTCTCTTATCTTGCATTACTTTATATTGTTCATATCTCTTACATGCTTGGTATTGTTTGTGTGCCCATACTTGTGTTGAACCAAGAGAGCTTCATATAGCACCTCAACTCTTATTTAGAGGAATCTAGAGGAGATAGTCCAGAGCCCGTCACCAGAAATTCGGCTACACTCTTTGGTTACACATAGTGTGTTGCATTAAGTTTTAATTCCGCATCATTTGTCTTAGATTAGCTACTACACCTATTCACCCCCTCTATGTATATTTTCAATTGGTATCAGAGCCTACGCTCCTGATATTAGGTTTAACCATCTAGGAGTGAGATCTTGGATTCCTAATCTAGATTTGCATTTGCGCACATATAGTTTATACACTCATAGATTTCATGACCCCCCCATGTATGATGTTACCAACATTGATATTTGGAAAGTTAAGTTGTCCATGTACCTTAAAACCCTAGGAATGCATGTTTATCTTGCCATTACTAAGAAAACCCATTTTGATAATGACAAGTACATTGAGGCTAATGTACAAGCCCTAGATGCACTAAAGCATTCACTTAGTAAAGAATATTTATCTATGATTTCTCATTGTGATTCCGCTTTTGCAGTGTGGAATACATTGACCTCTCAAGCTACAAACGACAAACAATGTGGAGAAAGAATCTAGTGGAGAAGAATCCAACGAAGCTTGCTACATGGTCCAAGGGAATAACTCCCTTGAGATACATTCAGACACTCAACTAGATGATAGTGCAGTTCTTCAGGTGATGACAATATGAATGACAATGCCTTAAATGAAGAACTTTCATTATTTTGTAAAAATTTGCTAGAAAAATATAAATTTTTTAAAAAGATAAGTTGTAAATTAAATGAAGAAAATAAGGATTTGTGTTCAAAACTAAACATGATTTTACAAGAGAAAGTTGAGATTTCAAGTGAAAGACTCATTGAAAACCCAATTTGACCTTATTTTAAAGGAAAATGAAATTTTGAAGAATAAAAATGATTTTGATGATGTTTTGAAGAATAATGAGGTTTTGTCTTCATAACATGATTTTGTTATAAAAGAGAACAATTCTTTGAAAAATAAAATTGCCTTGATTTCAAAAAAGTTGGAATTTGTTTCAAAAGAAAACACTTCTTTGAAAAATGATTTTGATACTCATGTTTGTCATGTTCCTATAGTCTCTTCTTCTATTGATATATATGTTGCTTGCTCTACATATTCTTCAATTATTGAAAATGATATATGTTATTTGAAGAAAAGTGTAGATTGTTTGGGCTCCACTTTGAGCCAATGCGCTATGTATCATAAGAAATTAGAATTCATGTTTCGAAAGAAATAAGTTTCACATATTCATGCACACAAACCACGGGATACACATGCTCATCATGCTCACACACATGACACTATGTATGCTCATGTGTACGCTTATACACATTGTGGACGTAAGGGCCACCTTGTAAAGTTTTGTTATGATAGGATACATAATTCAAATTTTGAAAATAAATTTATTTGGGTTAGGAAATGTGCTAACCCTCATGGACCCAATAAGGTATGGGTACCAAAATTCACCCCTATTGTATTTGATGTAGGTGTGGGCTCTCACTTGACGTGAGGGTATTGGTATCTTGATGGTGGATGCGTTTGATCTTGATGGATACTACATTGGATGCATTAGCTTCAAGGACGTTTGGTGGGAGGACCACCATAGTTTGGAGACCTAAAGATTAGCCTTATTGATTTTGGTAACTATCTCTAACTCACATTTTGCTTACATGCTCTCATTGATTGATATTTAGCATGTTTTGATTTTTCATGATTATTATGTTAAATGCCATTTTAATTAGACTTGTGATATACAAATGTAGTATTTGAGATACACCTATGTTCATATGGATTCATATTTTGTGTTCTCACTATTGTTTAGCTATTGTGTATATCCTAACTCTAAAGCACGTGAATTTATCTTAATGATCATGTTTGTTTATAGTTTGCATTTCATGTTTTAGATTACATGTTTAGATGGAACTTTTATTAAAACTTGTGTTTATACATGTACAACTAATGAGCCACATTTGTTTATCATATGTTGGCGCTTTATTACTCATTTGTAACCATTGGATGTACTTGTATAACCTAGTTTTGATGACTCTTGCATCTTTACTTGTTTTCCCTATTTTTGTACACGTTTTCATAAAAATGTATTTATCTTCACGTATATGTTGTAAGTTCACCTAGAGGGGGGGTGAATAGGTGATGGCTAATCTAATGGTCACTTAATGCCAAATAATGCGGAAGCTAAAAACAATTATGACCTAATAAAAACTTTTACACTAAACACAACGTATAACACAAGAGTGTTGCCGAATTCCCCGTGAAGGGCTCTGGACAAACTCCTCTAGATTCCCCGTAAATAAGGGTTGAGGTGCCGCGATGGCTTTCTTGGTTGAATACAAGTGTTAGTCAACAATCCCAAGCAATATATCAATATGAGCACAAGGAATATATCATGCATATAAAGGTAAAGACAAGATAAGTAATGCAAGATATAAACAAGAGATAGAGAGAGAGAGAGAGAAATGGCAATCGCAAACACAAAGGGTTTGTTTCGAGGTTCGAGCACCCTTGCTCTACATCCCCGCCTTCGACACACGAAGGATTTCCACTATGCAAGATCCTAATGGATCTCTCCTTGGTGCCGCAACACCTACAAACTCTCGGACTCCCTAGCCCGTACACACGCAAGCTCACTAGCTCGCCGAGGCCGCACCTCAAACCACCAAGTTCACACAAGAACTCTAAACCACCGCGAACACACTTGTCCGCCTCCTCAAAGAACAAAGAAGAAATCTCTTGGTGATCTAAAACACTTTGATCACCAATTACAAACTCTCACAACACAATCCTATAGATAGATAAGGCAATGGATAGCTCAAGTGATTGTGAGAAAGCAAGGAAAGAACTATGGTGAAAACTCAAGGAAATCACTTAAACACTCTTGATAAAATCTTCCCTTTAGATTGGAAGTATTTGCTCTCAAATATGTGGAGAAAACTCTTTTAAAAGGATCAGAAAAACTGGCTTGAAAGCTCTCCTTAAATCTTAGAGAAAATAATGACCAAACCCCCAAATTTATAGGCTGCCAAAAACTAGCCGTTGGGGTCTGTCAGACCTGACGGTCGACCGCGCCGGTCGACAGCCAACGGTCAAGAATCCGACTGTTGGAGCCTCCGGTCGACCGCCCGGTCGACCCAAAAGAACAGAGAGCACTGCTCTCAGTTCCGGTCGACTCGGTCGGTCGACCGGCCATCTGCCAGGTCAAGGCGTGCACGTCGTGCACGTCGGTCGGCCGATCCGGTCGACCGACTTCAGAGTTAGTCGACTAGCTGAAGCCTGAAAACAGTTTTTCTGAGATTTAAAACTAAGTCTTTTGGTTCACATAAAATCCCATAAAATACAAAGAATTTCTACAAAAATAGTTTAACCAATATACTTTGATATACAAACATGCTTGCACAAAATCAAGGCATGTTATAAAAGATTGGACTATTTTTGTAACTTGGAAATATTTGGCTCATGATAAAAACTGTTTTTCCAAAACAATATTTCTCCAAAACATTTTCCAAATCTTCATAAAATACAAAAACTAGATATACTTTTAAAGCATAGTGTGTATGGATATGATCCACTACACAATCAAGATGAAATATCTATGTTTTTGACAATAAGCATAAACTTGGTTTTGGTTGAAAGATGTAAACATGAATACCAAAAACCAAATAGTATTTTGTCACAAAGAAAAATCTTTTCTAAACTAAAAAATCTTTTATGAAAACAATTCTATCAAGAGTGTGTGTGTATATGTACTTGAGCAATCCACCAACTATTCTATCCTTTACATTTTATCAAAAAACAAAAATCTTATACCTAGACACAAGTCTTGATCTTGAAGTCTTCCCTTGAAGTCTTCTCATCTTGTTGACTTGGTCCAAACACGATCCACCGAGCTCAATTCTTTGATGGGGTCTTGATGCATAGGCTCGTGAATCAACCGGTGCTAGCTCCAAAATTTGACTTTAAATCCTTTGTTGAAGCTCCACACCTACTAAGATCTTGATAAAAAATCTGTCACTAATTAAACACAAGATCATTAGTAGTATAACTACATGAGTTAATCATCATCAAAACTAGAGTGATGGGCCTTTGGGCCAACATATGTCAATTTTGTCTAAAACCATTAGATATACATGTCTATCTTAGAGTCACTTGTTTTTCATACAATATTTTATTATGGACTCGTTTATGTTTGGGATATGTATGTATACTTTTAGTTTCAACAAAACATACATATACCTTGAAGCCTATTTAGTTTTGATGATTTCTTACTTTTGATAAAAGAAAATTCATATGAGCTTCAATGCCCTATTTTCATGATTTTATTGATTACACGATTCTTACACTTTATATTTGGTGTTTACTCATGACTTTATTTTCATGAGCTTTATATATGCTTTATAGACCTAGAGTGTCAATTATAGTGTGATTCTCATATTTTCTTGGATATATTCATGTTTTATTTCTTACTTGAAGGATTTAATACTAGTTTTCAAAAATTATCTTTAAACTAGTCTTTATTCTTCAATTGGTAGAGTTTTCAACTTATGCTAAAATATTTTCAAATTATATTTTTGAAACCCCTACCTTCAAAGGGCGGATGGTTGTGCGACCATACCTTATATACCCTTATTGAATATCTTTTAAACTTGTCCATGAATTGGGTGGTAGGTATGAGTTATACACATGATCTTCATGGAATTTATTTTTGTATACTTGATCAGTCAGATATAATGCATATACATTGTCACATTACCATACTTTTTGTCTAATAAATCCTATTAATAAGTCTTATTCTTCTTTGTTAAATGTAGGCCCATTGCTAAAAGAAAGAAAAGAGAAAAAGCACAAAAGCCCATCAAATTCTGATTTAATTCAGAATAAATTCGAAATCAAGGAATCAGGGCAAATCTTGGCATATCAGAGAGGTTAAAAACCGGTTGAAATGAATGTTCCCAAATCAAGCGGTTGAAGCCAACAATCAAAGGCTGTTTTGTCAAATCCTGGAGCTGAAACGAGAAAACCAGTAGAAGATATGGGCGAATCAACAAACCGGGGAGTCCCACCATTTGGGTGTGGCCACCTGGCCACACAAGGGCCGAGGAAACGCGGCCCAAGCCGCATTTTCGCGGCTTGGTTAGGGTTGTTGGGGGAGTGTTTGCTCCCCTAATCTTCATACGACCTCTTCCCTCTGATTTTTCCCTATAAATACTATTTTCAACAGAGAAGAAGGGAGCGAAGAGTAGGATTAGAATTTTTGTTTATTCTTTAAGGTTTAGGCTCTTTGTTAGATAGTACAAAAGTTGTACCTTTGTTTTATAATTTGTACTTCAGTGCAAATACTAGTGAGAGAGAGGAATTGAGTGATTATATTCTGAAGATTGAAGTGACATCAATACAAGGATCAAGCTACATTTTCTTCCACTCATTTTACGATATATCGTGCTTTAGTTACTTGCATTGTTCTTTGTCTTCCATGAGTAGCTAAATCGATTTTCTGGACTCACTATTACTCCTCTCTCTGACCCCTCTTCTTTTCGAATGTTTTTGATGAAAAGACCCAATGAATCATTTGCATGCCTAACTTAAGCCTTTCTTCTTGAAAGTGTTCTTGAAGGCACATGAGGATGGGTTTGGATTTTTAAGTTTTTACTTCTTTTAAAAAAACGTCTCTTGAACTTGTTTTTATTTCATACTTGAACTTCTTGATGATTTAACATTCAATTCGAGATGATTTCTTAAAGAAAAGAATTAACTTTTCCAACCATCTTATGTGCTTTACTTAAAACTTTCCAAAATCAATCTTAAGTGTTTGCCTATGATCAAGTTGAGGCACTAAGGACTTCAATAGAAGAACATATCATTGAGTAGTGAGATAGTGAGCCCAAATTTTCTTCTTTATTGAAAAACAACAAATCACTTTTTAAACTTTATACAAAATTCACCTTTTCCAAAGCCTTCTCTAAATTTGCAACTTTTCTTTTAATCATCTCCCTTTTCTCCATTTTCTTTTTCAACTTAAAAGTAAGACACCAACTTCACTCTTTGTTATCTAACAAAATACCGAAAAGCTTCTATCGCATTCCTCCTCATGGACACGACCCGTTAGCCCAAAGCTACACGGTAATTCTCTTTGCTCTTTCATTTTTCAATCAATTTTTGGCACCGTTGCCGGGGAGGGAACGGTGTATTTATTTTTTAACAAGTTTGGTGTCTTGTTTTAGGGACGTCAAGATTCAGATCTAGCATTCAAGCTTTGCAGGAGAAGACTTGCAATTCTGTGCCCCTACTCTCGAAAGTAGGAAACAAAATTTCAAGAAATTGCTAGTGCAAAAGTTGAAATTTTTTGGACTACTAAAACTCTTTTTTGCAAGATATATTGCTTGCAAAAATTAAGTTTTTGTGCGTTATATTCTTGCTATATCTTCTATCCACCATCCATGTTTTAATCCAACAGTAATTTGAGTGATTGTTAATTGCTTAAAAAACGTTTAGACTTGCATTCTAGGCATTTGTCTAATTACGTTTATTTTATAATTACTGTTGAAGAGAGCTAGAGACAAGGTACGTATGCATAGCATATAGTTTAGGAAATATTCTTGGGTGATATTTGCTTTTTGAATGTTACTTTTCTACTTTGCACAATAAATTTTAAGGGCAAAACCTAATTCAAGATAAGGTGGGGAAGTCATTACCCTTCTTTAGCCCACAAACATCTCCAAGCACGCACAACCTAAGCCTAAGTAAAATCTAATAGACGTTGGCCTTAGGGACATTTCGAACTCATTAGGAGATTATCCTAAGGGGGAAGGTGTTGGAATTTAACTCCTGCCTAATCAGTGTCTAGGAAAGGGATTGAGGGGCGAAACCCCGAAGGCTGGTGGTTTGGCTTAATTAGGCCCGTCACTTTTGCACGGATACCTCCCACCAATCTTGCCCTGACCTGGCTGATTAGCTTGTGGTCAAAGTCTACATTATACCTCCTGTGGACAATCAACTAGTTTGGAGTTGTCTAGGTCAAGGTTATCTTAGACTAGGCTTGATTGATTACTCTTGTTGACTATTGGTAAACTTGTTTGTGATTGTGATTGTGTTTGTGTATGCAAGTGTGGTCAAGAGACCCTATAATTCATCTAGGTCGACTAGAAATACATCACCACCCAAGTTTGAACCAAGACCAGATCCGGTTATGACTCAACCAACATCATTGCAGGATAGGTTCTATCCCATTAGAACCTCACTTCCATCTTGCATTCTACTTCCATCGGTTGGTGAATACAATTTTGAGCTCAAGCCTTAATTCATCAACATACTCCCCAAGTTTCATGCCTTAGAGTCCGAAGATGCCTATTTCTTCATAAGAGAATTTGAGGAAGTATGCCTAATGATGAAAATCTGACACCTTGTAGATGATACTATTAGGTTGAGATTTGTCCCTTTCGCTCTTAAGAACTTAGCTAAGAAATGGCTTTATAGCTTAACGGCCGGCTCTATCACATCTTGGGGTGGTTTCATCAAGGTCTTCTTGAAGAAATTCTATCCAATTCATAAGACCGCTCTCATTAGGAAGAACATCATGCAATTCAAGCAAGAATCTAGTGAACCGTTTTGGAGGTACTTTGAACGTTTTAAAGACCTCCTTATCCAATGTCCTCATCATGGAATAGAGAAATAGTGACAATGTCAAATTCTTTATGATGGTTTAGACTATTCTACCAAAACCCTCTTAGAAAGTATGTGCCAAGGGGATTCTTACAGAAGGATGAAAAATGAAGGATGGGATCTATATGAAAACCTAGCTGAAAAGACCATCCAATGAGAACCTACTAGTGAAACCTCTAGGAATCCAAACTCCATCTCTTCAAAAGGAGGTCTCCATTCTATTGATTCATCCATAGCTAATGAGGCTAAGTTAGCTAACCTAGCAAGAAGACTGAAAGCTTTATAAACTAAGGAACCAAGTCCAGTCAATCAAGTCAGCCCAAACTAATTTCCAACTCCGGGCTATACTTACTGTCAAGCCATGAATCATGTGTTTGAGGAGTGCCCTATGTTTCAGGCTCAGCAACAATACCCTGAACCGATGAATGCGGCCTTTTCAAGGCCGAACAATAATCGGTACGCACCAACGTACAATCCTGGCTGGAGAAAATACCCTAATTTCTCATGGAGCCAAAATAACAATGACCACTCACGGTCAAATCATGTAAGCCACTTCCATCAAGCTAATAATTCTTCCAATCATCAACCCAACTTTTCTAATTTCCACAATAATTCTCCCAACCATCCACCTAACTTTTCAAACTATCAACAAAACTTTCCCCACCAAGCTCCACAATCTTCCTTCCAGAATCCTCAACTAGAAAGGAGAATGACTGACTTTGAGAGAAACATGGAAAGATACATGAAAAATCAAGATTCTCTCATGCAAACTATACAAAGGCTAGAGGTTCGAATGAGCCAACTAGCCACTCCACAGAATGAGAAACAGAAGGGTACCCTGTCTAGTCAGCCAATAACCAATTCTAGGAATTCTCAACAAGCTCATTTGGCTGAGGATCAATCAATGAATCAATGTAATGCTGTTCATACATTGAGGTCGGGAAAGAAAGTTGATAACCAAGTGTCAATACCATCTAATCCCATTCAGCACAACCACAATCAAGCATCCATCTCATCTAATCCAAATCCTTCCAAATCTGACGAATCTGAAAAAGATAAGTCAACCAATTAGGTGCACCAGCCTATAGTGCCATTTCCTAGTAGGCTGAAAAATAACAAGCAAAATTCACACATGGACAAGATAATTGAGATATTTAATCAAGTGAAGATAAATATGCCACTTCTTGATGCCATCCAACAAGTTCCATCCTATGCTAAGTTTCTTAAGGACATGTACACCAAGAAAAGAAAGACTAATGTACCTAAAAAGGTCTTCTTAGTCACTAACATTAGTGAGCTACTATCGGGTCCGATCCCTGTTAAGTACAAGGATCCAGGTAGTCCCACCATTGCCTGCACAATAGGACAAGCAGAGATTAGTCGTGCACTTCTTCACTTGGGAGCAAGTATCAACTTGCTTCGATTCTCAGTTTATCAACAACTCGGGTTGGGCGATCTTAGTCCAACTCGAGTCACTATCCAACTGGCTGACCGTTCAGTGAAAACGCCAAAAGGGGAGATTAATGATGTCCTTATCCGGGTCGGAGAGTTTATTTACCCTGTTAATTTCATAGTTCTAGAAACACAACCTGTGTCCAATCATAGGGTTCAAACTCCTGTTATCCTAGGGCGACCATTCCTTGCTACTGCCAATGCCATCATCAATTGTAGGAATGGGTCCATGAGGTTAACCTTTGGGGACATGACTAGAGAAGTCAATATCTTCAACCTAGGAAAACAACCCCGTGATGTTGAGGACCAAACATTTGAAGTCAACCTCATTGAGAACTTGACAAGTGAACATAGGGAAGAATTAGAACTAGAAACTGAGTGTGACTTCGGGTTAGAGTCTGACGACTTTAATCTTGATCAAGATGTTGAGTCAGCTGTAAATTGGGCCTCGAACCCTATTTCACCAAACATGGAGCCAACAAATTTGTCTAATCCTTCCAGTGAGCCTTCCTCCTCCTTAGAATTGAAAATCTTACCTGCGTATCTCAAGTACGTCTATTTAGGCGAACAAGAGACCTTTTCTGTCATCATTGCCCCCCATTTAAATGACGGGAAAGAAGAAGATCTTAAAGCAATTCTAAGAAAACATAGGGAAGCCGTTGGTTGGACTATGACTGATATAAAGGGATTAAGTCCAACCATCGTTCAACATCGCATTCATCTCAATGAAAATGCCACACCTAAAAGAGACCCGCAGCGTAGGTTAAACCCTATAATGCAAGAGGTTGTTCATGCTGATATAGTGAAACTCTTAGACAATGAGATAATCTATCCCATTTCTGATAGCCAATGAGTCAGTCCTGTCCACGCGGTTTCAAGAAATCCGGTTTCACCATAATGGAAAATGAGAACAAAGAGTTGGTCCAAACTCGACTTCCCACGAAGATCCGAGTTTGCATTGACTATAGGAAGCTTAATGCTGCAACTCGTAAGGACCATTTTTCACTTCCCTTCATTGATCAAATGCTTGAACGTTTGGCGGGCCATGAGTATTACTGTTTCTTGGACGGTTATTCAAGGTATAATCAAATTCCTATTGCTCCTAAGGATTAAGAAAAGACTACATTCACATGTCCATTTGGGACATTTGCTTATCGTCGAATGCCTTTCGGCTTATGCAATGCCCCAGCAACATTTCAACGTTGCATGTTGAGTCTTTTTTCTGATATGGTAGAACGATTCTTAGAAATCTTCATGGATGATTTCTCCATCTACGGAGATTCATTCACTCAATGTCTTCACCATTTAGAACTTGTCCTCCAACGTTGTACTGAGAAAAATCTGACACTGAACTGGGAGAAATGTCACTTCATAGTAAAACATGGAATTGTCTTGGGTCATGAAATCTCTAAGAAAGGAATTGAAATGGATAGAGCCAAAATTGAGGTTGTTGCAAAGCTTCCCATGCCCAAATGCGTGAAGGATATTAGATCCTTCTTAGGACACGCCGGTTTTTACCGAAGATTTATCAAGAATTTTAGCAAGATTGCTAGGCCCTTGATTAATCTGTTAGCTAAGGACGTGTCCTTCACTTTCGATGCTGAAAGTATGAATTCTTGGGAGAAGTTTAAGAGAGAGCTTATTTCTGCACCAATCATATCTGCACCGGATTGGTCTAAGCCGTTCGAAATCATATGCGATGCTTCCGATTTTGCCATAGGCGCTGTCCTAGGACAACACATTGATAACAAGCAGCACGTGATTTACTACTCTAGTAGGACTCTCAACGATGCTCAGTTGAACTACACTACGACTAAGAATAAATTCTTGGCAGTAGTGTTTTCCTTAGAGAAATTTCGTCCCTACCTACTAGGGTCCAAAATCACCATTTTCACCGATCATTCTGCGCTTAGGCACCTCATGATGAAGAAGGATGCCAAGTCCCGACTCATTCGTTGGATCCACCTTCTTCAAGAATTCGATCTCGAGATTCGAGACAAGAAAGACATAGAAAATGCCGTTGCTGACCATCTCTCACGATCCCTAATTCTCCATGCAACGAATTACCCATAAATGAGGATTTTCCTGATGAAAATCTCTTAGCTATCTTTAGGGAACCTTGGTATGCTGACATAGTAAATTACTTAGTCACAAACCAAACTTCGTCTCATTGGTCCAAAACGATATATACCGGTTCTTATCCCAAGTCCGGTATTTCTTTTGGGAGAAATCGTATCTTTTTAAGTACTGTTCTGACCAAATTATTAGGAGATGCATTCCCGATGAGGAGGTTAAGAGTGTTCTATCCTTTTGTCACGACCTTGCATGCGGTGAACACTTTGGTCCCCGCAAGACTACTGAAAAAGTGTTACAAAGTGGGTTCTATTGGCCCACTTTGTTCAAAGATGCTTATGAATTTTGCAAGACGTGCCCTAGATGCCAGATGGTAGAAAGGATCTCAAAACGAAATATGATGCCCCTCAACTCAATTCTAGAAATAGAACTCTTTGATGTTTGGGGCATCGACTTTATGGGTCCATTTCCTAATTCATTTAGAAACCAATACATATTGGTTGCTGTGGACTATGTGTCCAAGTGGGTAGAAGCTATTCCTAGTAGAACTAATGATAACAAAGTTGTCATAAAGTTTTTAAAAGAGAACATTTTTTCACGCTTCGGAACCCCTCGTGCTATCATCAGTGATAATGGCACTCACTTTTGCAATAGATCCTTTGAAGCTCTTATGCGAAAGTATGCCATAACTCACAAGTTGTCCACACCTTATCATCCTCAAACCAGTGGGCAGGTTGAGGTTTCCAATAGATAAGTCAAACTTATCTTGGAGAAAACTGTGAACCAAAATCGGAAAGATTGGTCCATCAAACTTGTAGATGCCCTCTGGGCCTACAGGACCGCTTTCAAGATGATTCTAGGGATGTCTCTTTATAGGTTAGTCTATGGTAAAGCTTGTCACCTGCCCGTTGAGTTAGAGCACCGGGCCTTATGGGCAATCAAACAGTTGAATTTTGACTTGACTAAGGCCGGTAACCTTCGGAAATTACAAATTTCCGAATTAGAGGAGTTAAGAAATGAGGTCTATGAAAATGCTAGGATGACTAAAGATAGAGTTAAGATTTTTCATGATAAACACATCATACGAAAAACCTTTGTCCCTGGACAAAAAGTCTTACTCTATAATTGTTGGCTTCATCTTTTTTCAGGAAAATTAAAGTCAAGATGGACTGGGCCATTCTCTGTAAAAATCGTGTTTCCATACGGTGCCGTAGAGATCAGTGACCCCAAGAATGGAAATGACTTTAAGGTAAATGGTCAACGCTTTAAATCTTTCTTGGAATCGGTGCCGGTAAATGAAACGGTTATGGGTCTTTTTGACCCAGTGTATTGGTAACTTTCCTCTTTTCCATTTTATTTCATGCATCTATATATTTCTTTCATACATTGGGGATAATGCATGAGATAAGTGTGGGGGAGGGTTCTAACATGACTAATATAACTACTAATATAACTATATATATATATATATATATAAACTTTTTGAAAGGTAGAACAATATTTTGATATATTTTTTTGTAAGAAATTAAGTCAATTTTAAAGAATAGGAAAATCATAATTAGGATTTCTTACACTTGATCAAAATAAGATGACTTGTTTGATTTCTAGGGTTAGGAAGAAAATTTGTGAAAGTAATTTAGTCTTGATCTTTACCTTGATAAAATATGCACACTTCATACACTTACATACTTAGGGTTCAAAAAAAAAACAAAGACTCTTATGCCTTATAAAAAAAAAGAAAAAAAATTATATATGTATAAAAAAATAAACAAATCTAATTATTGATTAGCTAGGTGCTTTGGCCTAAGAAAGCCTTGGTATTTATGCAAAAGATAATTAGATAAGTTTGAAATATATATATATATATATATATATATATATATATATATATATATATATATATATATATAAATCCTCTGATTAAGCTGGGTATTTGTGTCTCATGAAGCATAAGTATTCACGCCTAAAAGGGGTACATTTTATAAATAAAAACCTTAGTTTCGTGACCTTATCTGCTCGAGTGTTTAAGTCCTTAGGGGTGTTTTCTCACCTGGTGCCCTAAAACTGTCCAGTTTGGGTGTCACTGACTAAAGGCTCATTACATGGGCAGATTAGAAAGACTAATGGAATTGAGGAATAAATACCACCAAAAAAATAAATATAAGGCATAGGAGTTAATGTTAAAGAACCCTTAGTCAAACTTTGAAATCACCTAGAGGGGGGGTGAATAGGTGATAGCTATACTAAGTGACAAATAATGCGGATTAAAAACTAACTAACAATAAACAATAATAATAATAAGACTTGCAGGAAAGTAAACAAATAATAGTGCAAGTAAAGGAGAGAGAGTTTAGAGATAGGTGGACAATCGCAAACACGAGAATATGTTTCGAGGTTTGAGCCACTGCTCTACGTCCCCGCCTTCAACACGATGAAGGATTTCCACTATGCTTGATCCCACCAGATCGTCAATACAAGTTCTCACTAGAACTCTTTGAACACACTTGTCCTCTCTCTCGGTGCCGCAACACCAACTAGGAGCTCACTAGCTCGCTTGAGGCCGCAACCTCTACAACTTCTCAATATGAAGAAAAGGTGATCAATACTTGACCACAAACAATGGCTCACTTGTACAACCCTACAACTAAGATGAGGAGATGAAACTTTTGGGATTGTGTAGTGCACAAATCTAGAAGAGAAGTAGAGGAAGGCTTCAAGCTAAAAGGATTGAAAATTTAGCTCAATGAAAACTTTTTGCTAAAAGGCTAAACTTTTGAAAACTTTTGATCTTAATCTTGTAAATCTTGTGTTTTAGTTGTAGAACACTCCCTCTATTTATAGGGGATGAAAACTGGGTTAAAAAGACCAAGAGATTCGTTGGGGAGATCCCAATAAAAATCAAATCAGAAAAAATAGATGTTAGAATCTGTCAGCAGATTCTGACTGCTGTCGGTCGACCGGGCCAGTCGACCGCCAACGGTCGGATTTTCGACCGTTGGGAAAGCGGTCAACCGGGACGGTCGACCGAAGTCCCAAACAGAGAGTGAGTTCTCTCTGTCGGTCGACCTATACGGTCGACCGAGAAAAACAGAGAGCACTGCTCTTGCTCTCGACCGTATCGGTCGACTGATGTGCACACATGCACAATGGTGCATGTCGGTCGACCGACCCGGTCGACCGACAGAGCAGTTCTGCTCTGCCAGCGGTTGACCGTGCGGTCGACCAGACAAGGCCAAAAGTCAGGTTTTTGAAAGGGCTTTTTGAAGATAAAAATTTTGATAAAAATTCTTTAGATGGGTATATACAAAATAGAGTTCTAGGGCTTATAAAGACCAGGGTGTGATCATAGATCAACACCAAAATGATTTGAACTTTATTTTGATAAAAACTCTTTTTCTAAACAAAAACGGTTTTTGCAAAAACTTATTTTTCAAAAAATCGATTTTTCCAAACTTTGTTTTTTCGAAACTTGCTAAGAAATTTTGTAATAAAATTTTATTTGTAAGCATGAAGCAATATCAAATGTGTGTGTGTGACAATTCCAAAGTTATCAACCTCTATCATCTCGGTCTTGACAAAATAGACTATAAATCCTAACTAAAATGGAAAATGTAAAAATATAAATCTTGTAGTAGTCTTCTCAACTTGTTTGATCCTGGAGCTCTTCTATTGTGCTGGGCTCTGGGATTCAAATCTTCGTGGCTTCCAAATGTGTGAGTCTTGTGTTGGAGCCGTCAATCAACCTATGATTTTTACCTGAAACTCATTTAAACAAACTTGTTAAAACATAACTACATATGGTTTGTTATCATCAAAACTTCGGGCTAATGGCCTTTGGGCCAACAAACTTCACAGTCACGATGGTGCATATGACTCAGGATAATGTAATAGACTAAATGAGAAATATAATTTGACTCCTCACTTTGATTGATGACATGTTTTTGAATAGACACTAAGTGTAGGAATGAAAATTTTGATATTCCTATAACTTATAGATTACTTAAACTTTTACAAATATACTTCAAATATTTTCTCCTTTCAAAATGCTTTTCGAAAACACTAATATTTTTTCTTTCTTTATGGATTTTGTGGGTGCAATCCACTGAAAACCCTCACGAAACAAAACTCGTCCTCTAGGGGTAACCTAGAGGTTTAACGGCTTGTTGCACTTGCTCAGTGCAATCGAGTGAACTGCGAAAGTGGTCTAATAATTGATTAGGATTAGTTTTGATATTTTGCTCGAGGGCGAGCAAAAGATAAGTGTGGGGGTGTGATCAGTGATATATATTGCATATACATTGTCACATTACCATACTTTTTGTCTAATAAATCCTATTAATAAGTCTTATTCTTCTTTGTTAAATGTAGGCCCATTGCTAAAAGAAAGAAAAGAGAAACAAGCCCAAAAGCCCATCAAATTTTGATTTAATTCAGAATAAATTTGAAATCAAGGAATCAGGGCAAATCTAGGCATATCAGAGAGGTTGAAAACCGGTTGAAATGAATCTTCCCAAATCAAACGGTTGAAGCCAACAATCAAAGGTTGTTTCGTCAAATCCTGGAGCTGAAACGAGAAAACCAGTAGAAGATATGGGCGAATCAACAAACCGGGTAGTCCCACCATTTAGGTGTGGCCACCTGGCCACACAAGGGCCGCGGAAACGCGGCCCAAGCCGCGTTTTCGTGGCTTGGTTAGGGTTGTTGGGGGAGCGTTTGCTCCCCCAATCTTCCTACGACCTCCGCCTCTGGTTTTTCCCTATAAATACTATTTTCAACAGAGAAGAAGGGAGCGAAGATTAGGATTAGAATTTTTGTTTATTCTTTAAGGTTTAGGCTCTTTGTTAGATAGTACAAAAGTTGTACCTTTGTTTTATAATTTGTAGTTCAGTGTAAATACCAATGAGAGAGAGGAATTGAGTGATTATATTCTGAAGATTGAAGTGACATCAATACAAGGATCAAGCTACATTTTCTTCCACTCATTTTACGGTATGTCGTGCTTTAGTTACTTGCATTGTTCTTTGTCTTTCATGAGTAGCTAAATCGGTTTTCTGGGCTCACTATTGCTCCTCTCTCTGACCCCTCTTCTTTTCGAATGGTTTTGATGAAAAGACCTAATGAATCAATTGCATGCCTTACTTAAACCTTTCTTCTTGAAAGTGTTCTTGAAGGCACATGAGGATGGGTTTGGATTTTTAAGTTTCTACTTCTTTAAAAAAACGTCTCTTGAACTTGTTTTTATTTCATACTTGAACTTCTTGATGATTTAATATTCAATTCGAGATGATTTCTTAAAGAAAAGAATTAACTTTTCCAACCATCTTATGTGCTTTACTTAAAACTTTCTAAAATCAATCTTAAGTGTTTGCCTATGATCAAGTTGAGGCACTAAGGATTTCAATAGAAGAACATATCATTGAGTAGTGAGATAGTGAGCCCATATTTTCTTCTTTATTAAAAAACAACAAATCTCTTTTTAAACTTTATACAAAATTCACCTTTTCCAAAGCCTTCTCTAAATTTGCAACTTTTCTTTTAATCATCTCCCTTCTCTCCATTTTCTTTTTCAACTTAAAAGCAAGACACCAACTTCACTCTTTGTTATCTAACAAAAACATCGAAAAGCTTCTATCGCATTCCTCCTCGTGGACACGACCCGTTAGCCCAAAGCTACACGGTAATTCTCTTTGCTCTTTCATTTTTCAATCAATACTCATATGTGTTTCTTATATATGTATGCTTCATATTTCAATGAGTATCAATTTCAATTGATATTTTCATTTTCATACATACATATATATGATTTGCTTGTGCTTGCTTTACAATATCTTTACATTCTTAAAGCACAAATTATGTTTATGTTAAGCTTGATTTATTCCAAATGTTAATTGGTATTTATACAAGCTTATACATTGATTTCAATTGGTATTTATTTGATATCAAAATATACTTCATATTTCACCTTCAATTGGTATCAAAATCTACTATTGGTATCTTAAAAAATTTTTAACAAGTGGTACCAACATTTGTTTTTGTCAACTACTATTTAATTTCATTGATATCAAAATTTATTTTGTTGACTTAAGAAATTTCAAAATTTTATTTTAAGTATTATCAAAAATTTTCTTTTAAAATTTGTTGATAATTGCCTATATGCCGGGGGAGCTTAACATCTTCTCTATATATAAATTCATGTTGAGTGTATCCCATATTTAAGAGTTTTGACCTCTCTTCTTTACGTGATACACGTGTGTAGGGGGAGCTTCACATCTTCGCTTATACATTGTATATTATGTTTTATGTGGGTTAGGGTCTAGTCATCCCTTCTCCATGTAATGCATGTATGAAGGTGGAGCTAACTTATTGTCTCTCCTCTTCATGAATGTATATCGCATATATATCTTTATTCTTTGATTGTCTTCACCCCTTTGTTAATGAATTGACAAAAAGGGGAAGAAGAATTTTGAGAGTTTATATATGCATGTTTATATCTTTGTTAATACATATATGTTTGTGTTTACTTTATGCATTTTATTGAATATTTATTTGTTTATTGTTATGCATGAGTTAAGGGGTAGCTTCTATGAAGCTTAACTTTAATCCATGCATATATAACTCCATGAGTTTTGTCATCAAAAAGAGGAGATTGTTGGCCCAAAGGCCCATCACGCTAGTTTTGATGATGATTAACTCATGTAGTTATAGTACTAATGATCTTGTGTTTATATAGTTTTAGTTATTGATCAAGATCTTAGTAGGTGTTTAGCTTCAACAAAGGAGTTTTTGGGAGCTAACACATGCAGATTCAAGAGCTCGCGTATCAAGATCGCATCTAGCACTCGGATGGAGTCAAGCTCTTTGGATCGTATTTGGATTGAGTCGACTTGAAGAAAGAGTTCTATAAGAAGACTTCGGTTTGTGTTTAATTTAGATCTTGTGTAAAGATAGATAGTGATTGATATGCTCAAGTTCACAGACACACACAAGTTCAATATGTTTTGGTTTTCGGTTTAACCGGTTTTGGATTTCCACTTCACATATATATGGTTTTCATGAATAGATAGAATCAAAACAAGTTTACATGGTTTAATGTATATTGGATTTCATCTATATACATCTGTGCTTCACATATTTAGAAAAACTTATTTTGAGGTTCTATTTCATGTGTTTGGAGTTTTGTATTTAAACAAAACCTATTTTGGATTTTATGTCAAAAACATAGATATATCTATTACATGTGTATTGGATACTATCCATATACAATATATTTCGAAAGAGTTTAAATATCATATTTTTGTATTTAGACAAGTTTTGGAGAAAACAATTTTTCATTTCAAAATCTAAGTTTTGAAAAATATGATTTTTGTTTAAGGGCAAATATTTTGTATCACAAAAATAGTTCAAATAGTTTGTAATATGTGTTGAATTTTAATCACACATATTTGTTATTCAAATATCTTACAAGAACATATTTTTTTGGAATTTATAAGATTTTATGGGATTTTATTGGATTTAAAATGTTTAAATTTCAAGTTCTGAAATATTCCAGCCAGATCTGCTAGCGGTCGACCGGACGGTTGACTGGACCAGTGGTCGATCGACCGGACCGGTCGATCGATGTGCACGAAACGTGCACAAGGACCAGCCAAGTAGGCCGGTCGATCGCGTGGTCGACCAACTGAAAAGTACCCACTCTCGGGTACCGCCGGTCGACCGGGTGGTCGACCGACAGGTTGTGCCCCATCGACCAGGCGGTCGACCGGAGGCACAACGTCAAAAATATGACCATTGGGCCGGTCGACCGGAAGGGTATTCTGGACATTTCTGGCTGCAACGACTAGAATTTTTGAGGGCCTATAAATAGGACCCCTTTTGGACTATTTTGGATAATTTTTTAGAGAGCAAATTTTTCATCTATACAAGTGTTTACCAGCAAGTTTTTGAAGAGTTTCTGTGCCAAAAAGATTTATTTTTATTTTGTTTTCAAGGGTTGAAAAAAATCAAGGAAAAATAGAGTATTTGGGAAATTGGTTTTGATCTTCATTTCTATTTCATTCTAGTATTTTTTTTTCCAAGTATTTTTCTTTGTGATTTGTTTTCCAAATACCTTGTTTTCTCTCACTTGAGCTATCATCTCTATCCTATCTATAGGATCTTGTTTATGTGGAAAATATTGTTTGTAGTCTATTGTGATCACTAAGAGTTGTTTGCGGTCTATTGTGATCACCAAGTTGTAATCTTTCCTTTGCTTTGGCTTTGTGTCTATCCCTCTAGTGTAGAGGTAATTGTGCTTTGGGTTTGTGGTCATCCCTCTTGTGTGGAGGTGGTTGTGGTTGAGTTTGGCTTTGTGCCCATCCCTCTTGTGTAGAGGTGATTGTTGTTTTGGCTTTGTGTCCTGCCTCTTGAGTAGAGGTGATTGTGTTTAGAGAGGAGTTGTATACTCTAAGTTTGTAATTGCAAATTCCTCAGTGGAGATTCCTTGTGTGGAAGGTCTTGTGTGGACGTAGTGGAAATCCTTCTGTGAAGGCGGAGACGTAAAATAGTGGCTCGAACGTCGAAACATATCTCGGTGTTTGCGTTTGATCCACTATCTCTAAACTCTCTATCTTATCTTGCATTACTTTATATTGTTCATATCTCTTACATGCTTGGTATTGTTTGTATGCCCATACTTGTGTTGAACCAAGAGAGCTTCATATATCACCTCAATTCTTATTTAGAGGAATCTAGAGGAGATCGTCCAAAGCCCGTAACTGAGAATTCGGCTACACTCTGTGGTTACACATAGTGTGTTGCGTTAAGTTTTAATTCCGCATCATTTGTCTTAGATTAGCTACTACACCTATTCAACCCCCCCTCTAGGTGTATTTTCAGCAAGTTTGCCAATTCTCAAGTATGATTGCTTAGGATGGATTCTATTTCGCTATTTATACCTTTTTTTCACATTTGTGCTTCTGGGGTAGACATAGCCTCTTAAATGTTTGAGGCTCACTTTCAATAGCATATGCTATAAAAATCTGGACCAAAAGATTTTGAGATTCTTGATATCTGACTTTTTCTTGGTTCAACTTCTACATTAACAATTGGTTCATTGGGACTTTCGTCCCTAAATGCCATCTTGTATGTTCTTTTCTTAGAAGTCTTATCTTCTTCTCGTTTGTATATAAATATGTCTTCAAAGAACACAACATCTCTAAATTCGATAATCATGTTTACATGAATATTCGATATTTCTGATTTATGTACCAGAAATCTATAGGCACTACTATTCAAGGCATAGCCTATGAATATGCAGTCCATTGTTCTTACTCCCAACTTAGTCTTTTTAAGCAGTGGTGCTAGTATCTTTGCAAGGCACCCCCATATTTTGAGGTAATGGTAGGAAGGTGCCCTTCCATACCATAGATCAAATGGTATAAGACCAAGATTCTTGTGGGGTACTCTATTTAGAATATAATTTGCAGTTAACAGAGCTTCTCCCCATAAGTTTTGTGGAGCTCTAGAACTTACAAGCATGGAATTGACCATTTCCTTCAAAGTTTTGTTCTACAGTTTAGTAATCCCATTTTGCTGAGGAGTATATGGTGCTGTAGTTTGATGGATTATACCAAATTTAGCACATAACTCACTAAATTCATTTGATTCATATTCTTCGCTGATTGGTCACTAATGTTGCACATTTATTATCATATTTCCATACTTATTATAGAATAAAATCTGCTTTGTCCTAATTAAATGTTTAATTTATTTGCAGGCCCATTCCTTAAGGAGATGAAGAGAAACAAGTCCAAAAGCCCACCAAATTCTGATTAATTCAGAATAAATTTGAAATGAAGAAATCAGGGCAAAATCTTGGCATATAAGGAAGGTTTAGAAGAATCCTCCCTGAATCAAGATGAAGAAATCAGGGCAAAATCTTGGCATATAAGGAAGGTTGAGAAGAATCCTCCCTGTGGGCAAAATCTTGGTATATAAGGAAGGTTGAGAAGAATCCTCCCTGAATCAAGCACAATCAAAGGCTGTTTTGTCAACTTTTGAAGAAAAAACAAGAAAATCAGAAGAAGATACGGGAAATACATCAGACCAGGAGATTCCCCCAATCTTCCTGGGATCTTCTCCTTTAGGTTTTTGCCTATAAATACTGGTTTTAGCTGAGCAAGGGGGAAGGCAGAGATTAGGATTTAGCCTAGTTTTTCATTTCTTAGTTTAGGTTTTTGCTTTTCTTTTTCATGTAATTTAGTTTTCATTTATGTAATTCTGAGGAGATCAACTTTCATCGAAGAACAAGACTGAAGCTTGAGCTAAAAGTGACAATTGGTGTAAGGTTTTATTTCTTTTCTTCGATTGTTATGAAATCAAATCAATGCTATTTCCTTGTATGTTCTTTTTAGTTCTCTTCTTCTTTTCTATTTTACCTTTCTTTTGGTACAACTGTCTTCCAAGTGAGTCTAAAAGCATCGAAAGAGCCTTGCCTTTGCGAGTGCCACCGATAGCTCATGACGATGGAATTGTGAGTCTCTCTGTATCATTTCATGCTTGCGTATCTTGATGATGTAATGTGGAAGAGACCAACACTCGACTCTTATGGGCTATGCGCTAACTGCCTCCAATTCAAGGTAACATTGAAGCTAAGAACTCAAGGTAAGCTTTTGGTGAAAAGAAGGTAAATATTTGTTTTCTTTTCTTTTTCATTTCTGTAAATTAAATCACTACATCTTCCAACTCTATCATCTCCACTTCATTGTACTTAGTCGCTTTTCATTGTTTTCTGATTTTCCACCTTCTTCATCTTCCATTTTCTTTTAACTTTAAGATAACTTTCTTTTTCATTTTCATAACTAAAAACAGAGAAGAACCTTCGTTTTATTTTCTTAAAAGATTTCAATAAAGAACTGTAACGCTTCCATCGCAAACCCTCCTTGTGGATCACGACCCGCATAGCCACTTGCTATAGCGGAAGAATTGAGCACTTGCACATCTTCTTTCTTAAGTTCTATAATCTCGTATTTTGTGTGCAGGTTTAGCATCAATCAAATTTTGGCGCCGTTGCCGGGGAGGGTAAAACGGTTTTTATTGAAATCTGAATTTTTCTTGAAAATTTTTTAGAACTAAACGAATTTTCTTCTCTGTTGCAGGTTACAGGGCAAGCAAAGCAGGAAAATAAGTTTGCAGTGACATACAAGTGGTATTGGGGCTCTGCTCTAGAAAGCAGAGACCCATTGCCCTCTGAATTGTCGCTTTCCATGGTAAAAGTCGCGGATCCGCGGCAATAAAGAGCTGACTACTAACAGGTTTTTGCAGGGCTGCTAGCTTTGCAAATTCTAGTTTGCTGCAATTATTTATTTCTTATATGCCATCACAAAAACCTGCTAATAATCAACAGTAAAATATTTGTTGAAAAGATAAAAAATTGATTAGACATTTGCATTTTAGGCACGTGTCTTTTTAATTCCTTTATTTTTTACTGTTGAAGAGTGCTGGAGCAAGGTACGTATGCATTGCATTTAGCATAGGACTCACTTCTTGGTTGTTTATATCGCTTTGAGTGAATCTTACATATCTTGTACACTTGCACAAAATTATTTTAAGGGCACTAACCCATAACAAGATAAGGTGGGGATTTAATCACCCTTCCTTAGCCCAAAAATCAGATTTCAAGCACTCACTAACCCAAGCCTAACTAAAATTGAGTAGACGTTGGCCCTAGGGACATCTCGGACTCAATTAGGAGATTATCCTAAGGGGGAAAAATGTTAGAATCTGACTCCTGCAAAATCAGTGTCTAGGAAAGGGATTGAGGGCCGAAAGCCCGAAGGTTGGTGGTTATTTAATTAAGGAACGTCTTTGACGGAAAACCTCCCACCAACCTTGCCCTGACCTGGCTAATTAGCTTGTGGTCAAAGTCTACATTAGACCTCTCGTGGACAGTCTAATCAGTTAGGAGTCGTCTAGGTCATAGGTCTACCCTAACTTAGTTAGAATTTTTTCTTTTATTTATTTGCTTATTTGTTTGTTTTTCTTTGTTTATATTCTATTGTGTGATATGGACTATAATAATAATTTTTTCAACTACAATAATAATCCATATTACACACTGACTTCATTTTCGGATATTACCAACCCAGCATATCATAACTTTGACCAACCTAGTGTGCCGGATTGGTCTTATCCGAATCAATATGACCCATACCCCCCATCTAATAACTATAATTTCCATAATGATTTCAATTCTTCACCGAGTCAGTGGGGATTCACCTCCCCCGAGCATAATTTCCAACCACCTTACCCTCCTTCTCCACCCAGTCCACATTATGTTCAAGAATCATACTCAGTTCCACCCGTCCAAAATAGGAAACCATCAATTATGGAAATGAGTATGCGTGAGTCCAAACACAAATCCCAAAATCTGATGGACTCACAATTTCACTACCACTTCCAAGACAATTCTTCATCTTTTCATCAAAACAATGAACCTATCAACTATGAAAAGATGCTTGAAGCCATGACTCAAGCTCAAAACACTCGTAATCGTGACATAGATATGATGGTCGAATCTCTACGTTCCCACCGTCCTGATGTTACTAACTATTCTGTTAGAGCCGAAGAGTCATGTAGTTTTGGAAATCAAGATTCCATTTCAGCACAACCATTTGAACTTGCCCAAACTCCAAATGAAATTGATAATTTGGCAAGTTATCCTTTTCCTGAAATCGAACTTGAAAATGAATATGATCTTGAACCCCAACTTAGTGATTCAATTCTTCTTCCTGATTCAATAATGACTCCGGTATCTTTACCTGACTTCAATCTTTTCCCGGAGTCGACATTGGATCCTGTCCCAATTCATAATGAAATTGAATCACCCATCTTTGAGGATCATATTGAACTTGACCAATTATACACTTTTGAAGATCCTATTGACAAATTGGCAAGTTCTCCATTTTTTGATATTGAACTCAATGAGATATGTGACCTAGATTCTCAAATCAGTGATCCAGTTCAACTTTCTGAATCAATCTTGACTCCCGTTTTGTTACCAAACTTGAGTAATATTTTAGAGTCAGTTTTGATTCCTCCACCTATCATTCCTGAACTGGAATCACCCATATTAGGTCACATTCCATTGTTGGAAAATACATGTGGACTGGAGTTTCAACTTCTTGACTTGGACCCAATTTCTAAACCTATTTCGACTCCTGAACTTTTACTTGACTTAAGTCACCTTCCTGAATCGGTATTAGTTCCTGTCCTTCCTGAGTCCAAGTCAACTGTTCTATCATTTCATACTCCATTCTGGGACGAGGTGGTTGACAAATTTGACTCCGAAATTAGTTGTGGAATATAGAAATTAGATGGGGTCAAATATTTAATAAAAATCCTTCATGGATAATTCTTTTTAATGGGTTATATTAAAGATAGTGCTGGTGGGTTCCTTCGAGACCCAAGAAAAGTTGATTGGGCCGCGTTTCATGGACCAATCAGACCACCACCGGAACCACCACCTTAAGGTAACCTTTTCCTTCCCTTTCTTCTTTTTCATGCATCTATGCATTAATTCATACATTGAGGACAATGCATGAGATAGGTGTGGGGGAGGGTCTAACATAACTTTTCCTTTTGTTTAAAAAAAAAATTAACATTTTTCTTTACTTTTAAAAACTTTTTGAAAAATAGAAACAATATTTTGACTTATTTTTGTAAGAAATTAAGTTAATTTTAAGGAATAGGAAAATCCAAATTAGGACTTCTTATACTTGGTCAAAATAAGATTATTTGTTTGATTTATAGAGTTAGGAAGATAATTTGTCAAAGTAATTTAGTCTTGATCTTTACCTTGATGAAATATGCATACTTCATACACTTACACACTTAGGGTTCAAAAACAAAGATTCTTATGCCTTATAAAAAAAAGAAAAAGAAAAAAATAAACAAATCTAATTATTGATTAGCTAGGTGCTTTGGCCTAAGCAAGCCTTAGTATTTATGCGAAAGATGATTAGATAAGTTTGAAATATATATATATAAACATTCTCTGATTAAGCTGGGTATTTGTGCCTAATAAAGCATAAGTATTCACGCCTAAAAGGGGTTCATATAATAAAATCCTTAGTTTTGTGGCCTTGTTTGCTCGAGTCCTTAAGTCCTTGGGGTGTTTTCTCACCTGGTGCCCTAAGACCGTTTGGTTTGGGAGTCATCGATTAAAGGCTCGTTACATGGGCAGATTAGAAAGCCTATTAGAACTAAGGAATAAAAAAAAATTATATATATATATAATAATAAATGAGGCATAAGAGTTAGAGTTAAAGAATCCTTAGTCAAAATTTTCACAATCACAAAGTGCATATGACTTAGGGTAAAGTAATAGACCAGATGAGAAGTACAATTTGACTCCTTACTTCGATTGATAACAAATTTTTGAACAGAGAATAAGTTTAGGAATGAAAAATTCAGTTTTCCTATAACTTATAGATTGCTTAAATCTTACAATTATATTTCAAATATTTTTCTCTTTCAAAATGCTTTTCGAAAATACTAACTCTTTGTTTCTCTTTCTTTATGGATTTTGTGGGTGTAATCCACTGAAAACCCTCACGAGACAAAACTCGTCCTCTAGGGAAACCTAGAGGTTTAACGGCTTGTTGCACATTCTCAGTGCAATCGCGTGACCTGCGAAAGTGGTCTAATAATCCTTAGTATAGTTTAGTTGTTTTGCTCGAGGACGAGCAAAAGATAGGTATGGTGGTGTGATTGGTCACTAATGTTGCACATTTATTATCATATTTTCATACTTATTATAGAATAAAATCTGCTTTGTCCTAATTAAATGTTTAATTTATTTGCAGGCCCATTCCTTAAGGAGATGAAGAGAAACAAGTCCAAAAGCCCACCAAATTCTGATTAATTCAAAATAAATTTGAAATGAAGAAATCAGGGCAAAATCTTGGCATATAAGGAAGGTTTAGAAGAATCCTCCCTGAATCAAGATGAAGAAATCAGGGCAAAATCTTGGCATATAAGGAAGGTTGAGAAGAATCCTCCCTGTGGGCAAAATCTTGGTATATAAGGAAGGTTGAGAAGAATCCTCCCTGAATCAAGCACAATCAAAGGCTGTTTTGTCAACTTTTGAAGAAAAAACAAGAAAATCAGAAGAAGATACGGGAAATACATCAGACCAGGAGATTCCCCCAACTTCCTGGGATCTTCTCCTTTAGGTTTTTTGCCTATAAATACTGGTTTTAGCTGAGCAAGGGGGAAGGCAGAGATTAGGATTTAGCCTAGTTTTTCATTTCTTAGTTTAGGTTTTTGCTTTTCTTTTTCATGTAATTTAGTTTTCATTTATGTAATTCTGAGGAGATCAACTTTCATCGAAGAACAAGACTGAAGCTTGAGCTAAAAGTGACAATTGGTGTAAGGTTTTATTTCTTTTCTTCGATTGTTATGAAATCAAATCAATGCTATTTCCTTGTATGTTCTTTTTAGTTCTCTTCTTCTCTTCTATTTTACCTTTCTTTTTGGTACAACTGTCTTCCAAGTAAGTCTAAAAGTATCGAAAGAGCCTTGCCTTTGCGAGTGCCACCGATAGCTCATGACGATGGAATTGTGAGTCTCTCTGTATCATTTCATGCTTGCGTATCTTGATGATGTAATGTGGAAGAGACCAACACTCGACTCTTATGGGCTATGCGCTAACTGCCTCCAATTCAAGGTAACATTGAAGCTAAGAACTCAAGGTAAGCTTTTGGTGAAAAGAAGGTAAATATTTGTTTTCTTTTCTTTTTCATTTCTGTAAATTAAATCACTACATCTTCCAACTCTATCATCTCCACTTCATTGTACTTAGTCGCTTTTCATTGTTTTCTGATTTTCCACCTTCTTCATCTTCCATTTTCTTTTAACTTTAAGATAACTTTCTTTTTCATTTTCATAACTAAAAATAGAGAAGAACCTTCGTTTTATTTTCTTAAAAGATTTCAATAAAGAACTGTAACGCTTCCATCGCAAACCCTCCTTGTGGATCACGACCCGCATAGCCACTTGCTATAGCGGAAGAATTGAGCACTTGCACATCTTCTTTCTTAAGTTCTATAATCTCGTATTTTGTGTGCAGGTTTAGCATCAATCATCCGCCTCGATCGGATTTTGTAATCTTTATATTTTTATTGAGTTGATTCTCAACTTCGACTTTATATGTTATAAATATACTGATTACCTCATCTTTACTGTTTAGAAGATACACATAGCAGTATCTTGTACAGTCATCAATAAAAGTAATGAAATATTTTTTCGCCTCTTATTGGCATAAATTTCAAGTCATACAAATCACTGTGAATTAATCTTAAAGGTTCTGTATTTCGATCAATTGAGTGAAATGAATTTTTCGCAAACTTGACCTTAACACAAATCTCACACTTGCGATTTCTTCCAAGTTGAATTTAGGAATATATCTTAAATTAGACAAGTTTGCAATGACTTGTAATTTACATGTCCTAATCTAGCATGCCATAAAATAAGACACTCAAGCAAATAAATAGAAGTTTTTCCTTTATTGATGAGCTTAGGGTACAGATACATAGACTTTTTGTCCATAACAGCAACATTGGCCTTAAATAGGCCACCAATAAAATAACCCTTCCGACATACACCCCACCTTTAGTAAGTACAAATTTATCGAATTCGAAAACTATTCTAAAACCTTTCTTACTAAGGATTGATCCAGAGATTAGGTTCTTGCGGATATCTGGAACATGTAGTACATCGTTCAGAGTTAATTTCTTTCCAGATGTCCACATCAGAATGACCTTCCCTTTCCCTCAACCTTGGAGACGACTGAGTTGCTCATGAAGAGTTACTCATCATGCTCTAGTGTTTGATATTCAGTGAATAATATTTTTTCAGAGCAGATGTGCCGAGTAGACCCAGTGTTTACCCACCAATTCCTATTGTTGGTTGTCAGATTCACTTTTGACACCACAGCTGATAGGCTTGGCGACGCATAGTCGGTCAGGTTTGCTTGTGGATGGTCCTTCTTGTTCTTTTTGGAACGACTGCGACACTCATTCGCCTTATGTCTCCCTTTGTTGCAGATATAGTAAGTTCTCTTGAAGCACTTGTTCTTGCCATTTTCGTCCTTGCCTTTGTACCCCTGGGCAGTCTATTTTCGCTTCAAGCCTTTGGAAGTAAACGCTTTCCCCTTTGAGTCTTCGATCACATTGGCCTTGGCTTCATAGGAGTTCTTGTTGCTCCTTTTCTCAGACTTTCAGTTGTCCTCCTCAATTCAAAGCCTCACAATGAGATTTTTCAACTTTTGTTTTTTGCGCTTGTGCTTTAGGTAGTTCTTGAAATCCCTCCACGCAGGTGGGAGTTTCTCCACTATAGTTGCAATCTGAAAAGTTTCAGGTAGAATCACATTTTCAGCCTCTATCTCATGCAAGATAAGTTGAAATTCTTGCACCTGACTGATCACAGTCTTGCTATCCACCATCTTGCACTCCAAAAATCATCCCACAATGAACTTCTTGGTACCGGCATCCTCGATTATGTACTTCTTATCGAGACTTGCCCATAACTTCTTTGTTGTTTGAATAGGACTGTAGACATTGTACATAGAGTCATCCAATCCATTTAAGTTATAGTTCCAGCTAAGGAAGTCATCTTGTGTCCATGCATCAACTACAAGAATAGAGTCCCGATCAGTTTCGGGTTTCGGTGGATCCTCTTGCAGGAATTTGGCCAAATACAGAGTGGTCAAGTAGAAAAGCATCTTCTATTGCCACCTCTTGAATTCAGTGCCATCAATTTTTTCTAGCTTCTCTGGCTTCGGGTTAGGAAGTGGAGCAGGCACCAATGTCTGAATTTACATGTTTGGTGCCTTACTGGTATTATCTTGATTAGTCTCAGACATCTTCTGTAATTTCAAGCAGAGTAGAAGTAACTTCAAGAAAATAATTGTCTTAAGAATGTTAGATGTAGGAATAGATCTGACAACTAATCACTATCACCGATCTAATTGACCAGATCGGTGAATATCAGGTGAGAGGTTTTCTGTTCAATAGAATGTTCCTTTATTATAGAACCACCTTTCAATTACCTCCCTTAGTTAAACACCAATTAGGCTGGAATAGTTAGTCTCAATATATAGTAATATTTTTGAGCATAAGTATTTCAGTATAACCCCTATAAAAAGAACGTTAGTTCAATTATACAGCAATTGGAGTGAGGTACACATGTAGTGAATCTCCGTAAGACAATTATATCCCCCGCTACGGTGCCAACGGGTTACTGGATGATGGTCTCCTAAGATACTACATTTCTTCACGGTATTTGGATAGCACTACCAAATCACCGTACAGTCGAACTGTAGTTAATCAGTACCTTCACAAGAAATTCAATGTAGTTGGACAAAGACAAATTTCAGGAAGAATATTTGTCTTAAATTTGGAGGAATATTTACTGTAGAGAAAGGAGGGAGAGAGAAGAATTTATGTCTTAGGAAGACACAGATTCAGACAACAATTCTGCTTCTCAGAATCTGTTGAATTTTCTGCTCTTCTTTCAGAACGAATCTTTTAACAGCTATTTATTCTAAAATATGTTCTGTAGAGTAGAGAGGAGAGGAAGAGAAGATTCTACTTTGTTGTTTTTTTAGAATGACTGAGGGAAGCACTTTTTATAGCGTTCCCGAGAGTCCCGTTGGAGGGAACGGCGTGACGATTTTGTCAGAACTGTCATACCCATTTTTCAGATAGAACCGTTTCTGAACGGTTCTGTGTCCGTTGGAGTAACCGCTTGCTTTTAGAAGTGGGTGTGTATCTGGTGGGTCGGGTACATTTCCATATCCGGAGACCCATACCAGTGTGACCCGGTTCAAAAAGAACTGGACCCAACCTACAGCTGTACCTCTGTAATACCCCTCTCCCGGAATACGTACCTAGTTACGTATTCAGTCTTTCGATCGTATTTTCTGATTTACCATCCGTATTTGACCAATTTCAATTCCAAATATCATTTTCCAATATTTTAGATTTTATGTGATTTTCTGGAATTAAAATGAATTTCTCCGAAACCGGTGTCGGCCAGTGCCGCTGACCGATTCCAGGATTTTTAACTCACAAACAGTTAGGAATTTCTAGATGGTCCTTTAGGCATTATTCCTTAGAATCATATTTTCAACCTACACTCTTTTTCTGGAGATTTTATAAATTTATGAAAATTCCAACTGAGTCGGCAGGTGACTGATTCCGGGATTTTTAATTTTAAAACTACAAATTATTTCTTCAAACGAATTTCACCATGAGTCTTAAAATCTTATTCTTGATTTTTGGTAAAATTTTCAGACCAATCCGAGATACTTGAAATTCGGACCTTTTTCAAAAATTGCAAAAATCCAAATTCCACTTCATTTCCACCTCATTTCCCACTCATCACTTCACCTAACCCCACTCACTCTCTCCCTCTCCCACAGCCGGCCAAGTGGCCAAAGAGAGGACACTCACCTCACCCCTCCTTTTGCAAGATAACCCCTCACATTCACCAAAATGTCAACCCCTTCACATAAATCCCAACATATAAATTCCTTCAATTGCAAATTTCCCCTTTCCTTCTCATTTCTTCATCAAGAGAGGAATTGCAAAATCCCCTTCTTCTTCATCTTCAACCAAACCCTAACTCCAAGCACCCAAATCCCTTCACTTCCACCTCAAGATCACAAGAGATTCACCCAAGGCTTCATCAAGGCAACTCCAAGGGAGAATCCTTCAACCTAGCTTCAACTACAAGTTGTGGATTGGAGCCAACACCTCCATCCTTGGATCAAGCTTCAGATTTGACCCCTCCAAGTGAGTTCTTACTCACCAAGACCTAGCTCACACATCACATACTTGAAGTAGAAACCTTTGTTCACTTGCACACTAAAAATCCTATTTTTAGGTCATCTAAGCTCAAATCCAACCATTCCAAGGGAGTAATTCACTCACCAAGACTTGTATTAGCCTTAGAGCACTGTATTTACACTTCTTGTACACTTAGGTCACCTAAAACCAGGAATTTAGCCATCAAACACGTTTCCAGAATTTCTGTCCTGTACACTGATTTTCCCCACTATTAGTCGACTTACCATAAGACCTAGTCGACTAGAACACTTAGCTGAAATTTAGTTTTTCTGGAAAACACAGCATTAGTCGACTTGCCCAAAATATCAGTCGACTAATAAACTCTCTGGAAACCCATATTAGTCGACTCCTGAATCCACCTAGTCGACTAATCCATCCTGGACCAGAAAACCCAACTTTCTGTATCACAGACCTAGACGACCGAAATATCTGTTAGTCGACTAGTGCTTCCTATTAGTCGACCAACCCTCTTACCCTAGTCGACTAGCATGCACTGAAACAGAATTCCAACACTCTGTATCCCAGTTTTAGTCGACCAATCCAAACTCCTAGTCGACTAGAAACCCTATTAGTCGACTAACCATTACCCCTAGTCGACTAATCATGGCTGTGGGTCATAGTTAATTTCTGTTCTAAATCTAGTACTTATACTTGTTACATGTGTATTATTTCCTGCTTGTTCATGCTTCAATACTAGCACTACATGACATATAACTGAATGGATGCATCTCCTATTGCCTCATGACTTGTTATTGTATATATTCGTTTCATGGCATGTTAAATAGCAACATCACCACCTATCATGCCATCTCTTATAACAAAGCATGATACACCGGACTTTTACATAAAATGCACCAACTTACACATGGGTCAGGGGGAAATATGCGGATATCGATATGTGTTCGTGTTTACAGTGGTATTAGGATGTGCACCATGTTTCCGGTCTTACCTGTGGTACTCCAGGGGACCGAGGGGAGTGCTTCCTCCCTTTCCTGTTTACTGTCATGACAAGGGCATACATAAGACCCTCCTGTAGCCTAGCGGCAGGTTCCGTCTTCAAGCAACGGAACAATACTGGGCCGTGGTCCCGGGCATGCACGGGACACACTGTAAACATAGTTCGTCGATACAACCGCTGTTTCCAATAACAACCTTGTCATACTAGGATATGGATCTATGTGCTCTGGGACGCTGGGTCACATAGCTAGATATCACAGTAAGACAAGTAATAATAATAAGACATTCATTGTAGATTTATGGCATATGTCTTTATCTTATTTAGCTTACATATCCTGTTATGCATTGTTACTTAGTGCTACTTCTTCATCTCTATTCATGATCCTTGCCACTTGGCTATCTTTTATTTGTTGTATTGTGTCTTGACCCTTTGGATTTGCATATTCAGCTTCCGTGGCCTGGAACGAAGTGGAGCCTTCCACAGAGGACTTGGCTTACCTAGGAGAGCAGGCTGACCAGCTCTAGATCTACCCTGCCCGACACTTCTTTTTGGTTCACGGATCTCCATCCTTGCGTGAGCACTTTTGTATTTTTGATTGTATATCGCTCCTTCTGGACTTGGGTTGTGATAAAGGACACTTGTAAAGTGATTTTGCTTATCATAACTTGTATAGCTTTGTATTTATCTTTTGTAAGTTGGCATATGAATATACCACGCTGTGTGTTGTACTCTGATACTTGTTGTACTTATGCTTAGCGTATATACGTGGGGGCACCATCTGACCTACGTATATGCGTTGCAGTGACGTTCCGTATCCGTGGGATCGGGGCGTTACAACCTCGGACCCAGGCTCGGGCTCTAGATCCTCCAGGTCGGGCGAGCTGCGGCGCGCGTGCGTGTGGGCATGATTTCCCCAAACGTGCGCGAAAACTCCAAGTACCCAAAGGGCATACCCTTTGTTCTCATTTTTATCTATTTAAACACTTCAAATGTCCACTCCATATTCAATGTAAGACCAAATGTTTTAGCTAACTTTAGTCCCCTTTGGTTATTGAATACTTTAGTCCCCTTTGGTTATTGAATTAGGCTAACTTTTGACTTGAATATCTCATTAATTCCAAAACGAAATTGAACATGTAAATATACCACGTTCATTCCCAATGGAAGGAGAACACACCCCAACTATTATCCGGTTGATTCTTTCAACGGATCTTGCCATAATTCAGCTCAATTATTCACTTAAATTCTTTGTTTTTCTAGCACATACTTGGCTGTCGACAGTGCATTCGAAAGTCTTTTCGACAGCCAGTTTAAAACCTATTTGATAGATCTGACTTCAAATCATCATATCTCTCTTATTTCTTATCAAAATTTGATGATTCAAAAATAACTGAAAAGATCTTCGAGTTACCTACGACTTTTATGTGGAGATCAAATTCATCTGAGATCTCTGTTTAAGTCTGCCAATAATATCAAGTGAGTCATGCATTGCCGATATGAAACTAATATCAATACTCCCTCCAACCCTTCAACAACAGTTCTTTTGCTATATATTAATGCTAAATATATAGATCTTAATATTTTATTCAGATTATTTGTACCCGTTCACATCCCTACTACACGAACCTCTCCGACTATTCAATGGTGGCAGTAGACACAGATATCTAAAAGGGAAGGTCAATATACATGGGTGGGAGAGGCTCAAAGTCACTGGCACAAGATGACAAGCAAAAGATAGCCCAGCCCATCATAATCGTTATTGATTAGGACTAAACCTTTTTGAGGGGTGGTGTGACTCAACAAGAGCTTGTGGCTCACAAAAGTTGCTCTCATTTGTAGTACATCCTTTGATTAATATGTGTCACACTTCACATTTGTCCGCCATGGTTGAGATTTGAGGTTCAATATCATCTCGCTGTGAGTCATAATCAATCAATATCCTGTTATAATTATGATTCAATATGTATGTAGCTAACATTATATCTAGTCTATATCGTACCCTTAAGAATAATATAGTACGCATCTATAGTCAACTAGCGAGTCAACATCTGTCTGATAAGGAAAAAAAAAGCCTTTTTCTATAAATCTCTTTTTATTATAATAAATATAATCCTATTTTTAACCACTATATTGGGTATTTATCAGCCTTGAACGTGCCATATTCTCTTAAAGGGGAAAAAAAATTGGGGAAAGAAAGGGAAAATTGGAGAGAAAGATGAGAGACAAAGGAACAAAGAAGATCCCACCAAGAAGTCAACATGCAGTAATCCCATCAGTACAAAGCAAACAGAAGGAATATGCCACATATAATTAATCCTCTTGATTTAGTAATTAGTAGAACAATTGGTTGCTTACAGTGGTCCTATCAAAAGGCACATTTTGTGGTATGCAGGGAATTAGAGAGCCAAAGGACAACAGGAACCCTCATCCATGACCTTTTAATCAGTGGCAAGGGATAACCTTCCATCAAGCACATCAATCAGTTTCAGGAAAGGACTAATGCTAGGGCCAAGCACTTTGGACGGCCAATTGAAATGGTCCAGCTTTCAACATGTCCAAACCTTCTTTGGTCCAGAGTTTAGATGCCAAAATTTGAATAATATTTAGCTAAGTTTCTTTTGTACTTGTCTTCTGCGGTCCCGGAGTAGGGTAACATGCAAAAAAAATGTACTCTAACATAACAATATGTTGTCGCAAATTCTTATGAAATATGGCGATGTAGGTATTTTGTATTTCCGCCCGGTGGGAATCTATAAAATATCTATTTTTTTTAAATATCTTTAACCTTATGTTTCTTCTTCTTTCTCTTCTTTTTTTTAACATTATCTACATTGGCCCGCCAGTGTCACTATCTGTTTATCGTCATCGCGCATCCACTACCAGTAATGTAACTGACACCAACAACTATATCAGTAATGCCACTTTCACGTCACCCCTGTCATCATCACCACCGCTATCGTTGTTGTCACTGCCATGGCCCCTAGTATCGCCACTGTTGTAACCACCATTGGCTCATCAATGCCACTCCCGTCACCAATATCTTACCGCTGGTGTCACCATCACCACCATGCCGATGGACATCTACCACCACCACTGGCACGTCACCAACCCTCAGCTATAACAATGCCATCACTACCAACCCACCATCGCTACAACCACTATCGGAACAGCGCTCCCATCGCCACTGCTATTGCAATTGGCCTATTATTTGCATGCTTACCATCATTAAGTGCGTGTTGTGACCGTAGTCAGGATTTCTGCAAACTGAATGGAAGCAAGACCTCGAGCTTTTAAGTGGACATCGAGCTTGTACAATATTACACATTAAAAAAAACAAGGAAACAATAATTTACGTAGGTCGAACTTAGCCTACATCAAGTGAGAGATCATTAAGAGATGTTATAATAACATGGAGTAAAAAAGAGTAATCATACACCAAAACCATCTTTTCCCAATAAAACATAAACGATTGAGCATTCACTTCATCAAAGATTAAAATCAGCAAAAAAATCCTTGTGTTTCTTCAAAGTCCTCCGAGGTGCGACGAAAGAAAAGGATAAGGAGAAGAGCAAGCTTATCACATGGACCAACGAGTGTAATTGAGCCTTCCAACAACTGAAGGAGTACCTACGAACACCAACATCCCCCCCCCCCCCCCCCCCCCCCCCCACCCCCCAACAACAACAACCAGACCAGAAGAAATGGAGTAAGGAAGGACAACAACCAATCTATTACATGAGCATAGTATTGAAGGATATCGAGTTAAATTATGTAAAGATTGAGAAGATGACTTATACAGTCCTGATTGCGGCCTGAAAGCAATCACCATATTTCAAGCTCATAGAATTAAGGTCCTCACTGACCAACCCGCTTTATCCTTCATGAAGATGAGCCAGCTCGGCATACAAATTATACCGCTCCAGGGCCCAAGCAGTGACATCCATCCCGAGCTTTTGCTTATTCTCAGACAATTGACGAACAGTATCTCGAGCCACCTTGTCTGCCTCTGACCTGGCGACCTGAAAAGCCTCTTTATCCTTCACAGGCTCCTCCACCGAGGACGAACTTCTTACGCTGAAGCAAGCTATTCTTCTAGGCCGGCAAACCTATTCACGCATTCTCCAAAGAGAATATGTGGTCGTTCAACCCTGTCGCGAGGTTAAGATCTTACGAGGAGAACACCAATAAAAAACCAGAGAAGAAATAAAGGAGTGAGTGAGGAAGCTACTACTTGAAAAGCTAAAACCAAAGGAAACCCTTACCCAAAAGATCGTGACAATAAGGTTTGAGGTGAGGGCCTCGGTCGAACTCTCGATCAGGCCGAACCAATCCGTTGGCGTGTACACGTTTTGTGCCGCCATTATGCTAAGGCCAGCCTTGCACATGGGGACGCCATCCCCAACCAGAAGAATAAAGGAGAGAAGCTCTGACCTTTGGAGACTATTGTTGCGTGCCAGGCAATAACCAATGAAGAATCTACCAATAGAGATAGATGCAGGAAAGAAGTATCCAGAAATAACAACAAAAAAAACAATAGAGAAAGTCAGCACAATATTTAATGAGGTTCGGCAATTTGCCTACGTCCTCGGGGCAAAGGATGAAAAACACCAAGAGGGGGGGGGGGGGGGGGTGAATAGGTGTAATTGCTAATCTAACAATCTTTTTAAAATTAAGATGGATGAATGATGCAACGATCTCTCAAATAAGACTAAGAACCGAATACCCCATGAGAGGTTCTGAACTCCTTCCTCCCAATTCTCCTTGAATGAGTTAGAGGTGCGCAATGCAACCTTATTATATGAGAATTGATCGACAAAATATCAATGAATGAATAATAGGCAATGATGAAGAGCACACAAGATATCACAAGTAGAGGAAGCAAAAATACTTGAAACAATAAGCAATAGAGAGCAATTGAAAGTAAAGAGAAATAGAGAGCAAGAGCAAAAGACAATCGCAAACACAAGTATTTGTTTCGAGGTTCGAGCCACCGCTCTACTCCTCGCCTTCACCTCCGTGAAGGGTTTCCACTATCCACCGAGGACGATTACAACGGTCTACCGAAGACCCGAGCACCGAGCTCCACCAAGTACAATAACCTCTACCGAAGAGGTGTCTCTACAAGAACAAGAAGAAGGAACAAGTAGCCAAAGTGATCACAACAAGATCACTAAACTCTTTTACAAACTCTCACTCTTTTACAACTTCCTTACAGAATGAGTAAGGAAATTTTGGCTCTAAGAAGTGTAGTGAGAAAACTCAGTTGTAGAGATGATTTTTTCTGAAGAACACAACTGAAAAACAAGCTCAAGAAAGAGTTGGAAATGAAGAGCTTAAACACTTTTCTTCTCTTTTGAAAACTATGAAAACTTGAGGATTTTTCTTGGTATTTTGTAAGAGACTCTTCTCCTCTATTTATAGGGAGAGAAATAGGTTAAAAACAATTTATTTTAATCTTATTTGACCTGAAAAAGATCTGTAAAACCCTGAAAAAGTCTGCCAAAAAATAGTCTAAAAAACAGATTTCAGAATTGCACAAAAGAGGAAAGAGCCGTTGGGCTTTTGCAGGCTTGGCGGTCAACCGGGCCGGTTGGCCGCCAGCTCAGCTGGCAAAGAGCCGTTGGCTCGGGTCGACCGGTCCGGTCGACCGTCCTCTAAGAGAAAACATAGTTTTCTTCGGGCGGTCGACCGGGGCGGTCGACCCAGAAAACCCGAGAGCAACTACTTACAGTCGGTCGACCCGGGCGGTCGGCCGACAGACGTGCACAAACGTGCACGTCCTGGCACTGGCGCCGGTAGACCGTGCCGGTCGGCCGGTCAGCCTGAAACAGGAAAAACAGTAGGATTTTGATGTTGAAAAATTTTGTAAAAAATGTTTTAAAGAAAGGAAAGCTAAGCAATATGCTGGAAAGAGTATACATACATGATCTAAACATGATATGAGTCTTTGTAAAACTTGGAGTCATGTATAATTATCAAGTCATGAGAAAAACTTAGAAATAAAGACTTGAAAACTTGTATTGTTGAAAATGTGTGTGTGTATCCTAGAGCCAATTTCCAAAACTCAAACTTTAACAATCTAATTCTTATATTGGTTCAAAGTACTACAAGTGCTTCAAGAAGGCTTTTCACCATAATGTCTTCAACACTTGATTTTTGAGCCCAATTTGAGTTGACTTGAGTCCAAAACATTTGCTTATAAGGAATAAACCTTCTAGATGAGTTAGATCCCTGAAACACACTTAACCAATAAATAATATTAGTACAAATAACTAATATGTTTTGTAATCATCAAAACATACTAAACATGGGTGATTGTAACCTTGGGCCAACAATCTCCCCCTTTTTGATGATGACAAAACATATAGGTTATTTAAACAAAAATGGAAGAAGAGCTTGGAAAGCTCCCCCTCAAATAATGCTATGTATCAAAAATGTCAATGAAGAGCTAAATACATAAGGCATTGAAAACACATAGTTTTGTTAGAAACTCAAATGCATCTCAAATACACAATAAACAAACAAAACAACAAACACACTTATACTTTACTTATACTATTTCTTCCCCTTTTTGTCATACATCAAAAGGGTTAAACAAAACAAAAGAGATTTTTCTTTAAGAATCTATAATGCAAACATTCAACTCACCACAAATAAAGAAAAATCTAGCATAATCTAATGGTTTAGTAAAAATATCGGCAAGTTAAAAATCGGTAGAAACATAATCAATATCAATATCACCTTTCTCATAATGATCTCTAAGAAAGTGATACCTAATGTTAATGTGTTTGGTTTTACTATGTTGATTTGCATTCTTTGTCATGTGAATTGTACTAGTATTATCACAAAATATTTTAACATGATCAAAGTGTAAATCATAGTCGAGGAGAGTATGTTTCATCCAAAGAACTTGTGCACAACAAGCTCCGGCTGCAACATACTCCGCCTCGGCGGTTGATAGGGCTACCGAATTTTACTTTTTGGAAGACCAAGATACAAGACAATTACCTAAGAATTGACATGTTCCACTTGTGCTCTTCCTATCTACCCTACAACCCGCATAGTCGGCATCCGAAAAACTCTTCATATCAAATAGTCCGGTTTTCGGATACCACAAACCCATTTCAATAGTGCCCTTAAGGTATTTAATAATGCGTTTTACCGCTACTAAATGAGACTCCTTAGGACATGATTGAAAACGAGCACAAAGACAAACGGAAAACATGATGTCCGGCCTACTAGCCGTCAAATACAATAAACTACCTATCATGCTACGATAAAGTTTAATGTCTACACTTTTACCTTGTTCATCCTTATCAAGCTTGGTAGTTGTTGCCATGGGAGTTTTGCTCACTCTAGCGCCTTCAAGTCCGAACCTCTTGATGAGTTCCTTTGTGTACTTGGCTTGATTGATGAAGATCCCATCCTTCCTTTGCTTGATTTGGAGTCCAAGGAAATAGTTGAGTTCCCCCATTATAGACATTTCAAATTCATCCTTCATGCATGATTCAAAAGCTTGGCAAAGAGATTCATTAGTAGAACCAAAAATAATATCATCTACATAAATTTGCATAATAAGAATATCATTTTCCACATGTTTTGTAAATAAAGTTGTGTCAATTTTACCTTTCTAAAAACCATTTGAAATTAAAAATGAGGAAAGTCTTTCATACCAAGCCCTAGGGGCTTGTTTTAAACCATAAAGAACTTTATCTAATTTAAACACAAAATCCGGATGTGTAGGATCAACAAACCCGGGGGGTTGTTCAACATACACCTCCTCTTCAATAAAACCATTTAGAAAAGAACTTTTGACATCCATTTGAAACAATTTAAAATCTTTATATGAGGCAAAAGCTAGTGTCATCCGTATGGCTTCAAGCCGTGCTACGGGTGTAAAGGTTTCTTCAAAATCGATTCCTTCAATTTGAGTGTAACCTTGGGCAACTAACCTAGCTTTATTCCTAACAACGTTTCCCGATTCATCCAACTTGTTCTTAAAGATCCACTTAGTACCAATTGTTGGTCTATCGTGGGGCCTAGGAATAAGGTGCCAAACTTGGTTGCGCTCAAATTGATTGAGTTCCTCTTGCATTGCTAGCAACCAATATGAATCGGCCTCGGCTTCGAGGACGTTCTTGGGTTCAACATGAGAAATAAATGCATAATGTCCACAAAAGTCATGAAGTTTAGAGCGAGTGGTTACCCCTTTTTATACTTCACCTATGACGAGGTCCTTGGGATGATGAGGATTGTATCTCCAATCCTTTGGAAGTTGTTGAGTAGGCTCCACTTCATTTGTTTGATTTTCATTTCTTGAACCTTTTCTACTTTAGCTTCACTTCCTTCATCATCTTTTGACTTGTCTCCCATAGTAGGTGTATCCTCCAAGGTCACTTTCTCCAAGCCTTCATCCAAAGCATCTATTTTTACAACATTCTTAACAAACAAGTTAGATTCTTCAAACTTAACATGTATAGATTCCTCAATAGTCAAAGATGATTTATTGAAGATTCTATAAGCTTTACTAGTATTAGAATAACCCACAAAATTGCCTCATAAGCTTTAGCATCAAATTTTCCTAAATTATCTTTTGTATTTAAAACAAAACATTTGCATCCAAAAACCTTGAAATATGAAACATTTGGTTTTCTAGAAAAGTACATTTCAAAAGAAATCTTTGAAGTATTTTTACACAAGAAAACACGATTTGATATATAGCATGATGTATTTACGGCCTCGGCCCACAAATAATGTGGTAGACCATATTCACTTAGCATTGTCCTAGCCATCTCTTGTAAAGTTCGATTTTTTCGTTCAACTACTCCATTTTGTTGTGGAGTTCTAGGACAAGAAAGTTCATGCTTAATTCTATGTTCTTCACAAAAAGTGATAAAGGGTAGGTTAATGAATTCACCTCCTCTATCACTTCTTATTCTTAAAATTGAAACATCTTTTTCTTTTTCAACTCTTTTCTTAAAAGATTGAAAATATGAAAATGCTTGATTTTTGTGTTCAAGAAAGAAAACCCAAGTAAACTGTGAAAAGTCATCAACCAAAACAAATGAAAATCTATTCCCACTTAGACTTTTGGTTTATGTAGGGCCAAATAGATCCATATGAATTAGCTCCAAAGGACGTGATGTCATGATATCCTTAATTGACTTGAAAGAAGACTTAGTTTGTTTCCCAAATTGACATGCGTCACAAACTCGGTCCTTTTCAAAACTCAAACAAGGAATACCTTTCACCATTTCCTTTGTGTTTAACCTAGATATATGGTCAAAAGAAATATGCCCTAATCTTCTATGCCACAACCAAGAGTCATCATCGAGGGCTTTTAAACAAGTAATATTACAAGACATATTAGACATATCTATCATATAAACATTACTTTCACAAAAACCGAAAAACACACAAGTATTAGAAATTCTGTCAATTACTTTACAAGCTACATTATCAAAAACTACATCAAAACTTTTATCACAAAGTTGACTAACACTCAAGAGGTTATGCTTGAGGCCATCAAATAAAATAACATTCTCAATTAAAGGGGATGTGCCGAGTTTTACATTACCAATACCGATGATTTTACCCTTGGCATCATCTCCGAAGGTGACGGTGCCACCTTCATGGTATCTTGATAGGGTTGCAAAGTTGTTGATGTCCCAAGTCATGTGCCTTGAGCAACCACTATCAAGATACCACAATCCTCTACTTCTTTGGGCCTTGGATGGTACCTTGCTTGTGCTTTCATTGGCCATGAAGCACATGTTAGCGGTGTCGATTTCCTCCTCGGATTCGCTCTCAGAATTCCATGTAACTTTCATTGCCTTCTTCTTGTAGGGCTTCTTGGAGGTGGAAGGCTTTACTTTATCCGGACACTCCGCCACTATGTGTCCCGGCCTTTGACAATTGAAGCAAATAATCTTCCTTTCTTCTTTACCTCCTTGCCATCTCCTTCTTCCTTGAAATTTAGCCTTGTTGTACATCCTCCGGACGTTCTTCATAAGAAGTGAGAGCTCTTCGTCATCTTCTTCTTCTTCATCATCTTCGTCGGAGTGTGTGGATTGACTTTTGAAGGCTATAGTCTTCTTCTTGGAAGGAGCCATTTCTTCCCTTATCTTTCTCTCCATCTCATGGGTTTTGAGGTTCCCAATGAGACTAATTAGTTCCATCTCCTCCTTGTCATTGAGTTCCTTCAAGGTAGTTGCTTTTACTTCCCATGAAGGAGGAAGAGCCCGGATGATCTTTCTTACTCTTTGATCGTTGTCGATAGCATCACCTAGAGAAGAAAGTCCATTAGTGATCTTTGTAAATCTTGTAACCATATCATCTATGGTTTCATTTTCTTGCATGCAAAAGTTCTCATATTGGGACCGAAGAAGGTCTATTTTAGCCCTCTTCACTTGTGAAGTCCCCTCATGTGTAACTAGCAAATGTGTCCAAATTTCATATGCGGACTTGCAATGAATAACTCTAGCTATATCATCATCATTAAGGGCTTGAAGGAGTGCATAGTGAGCCCTAGCATTGGCATCAAATTCTTTAGTCTCTATTTCGGACCAAGTGGATTCATCACCGGGGGGTGCACTAAAGGGTTTGGTCACGGCCTTTGCAACTCGACTTCCTAGAGATTGCAAGAAAACGGTCATCTTAACCTTCCATATGGGAAAGTTAAGTCCATCAAACTTAGGGGGTGTCTTAATACCATCGGCCATTTTTACTAAGTGAGAGTGTATGAAAAAAATGAATGAAGTGATTAGCAAAATTAGGATCTCTCTAAGGTTGTTAAGCCAAGAGCCTAGTAACCAAGCTCTGATACCAATTGAAAAACACCTAGAGGGGGGTGAATAGGTGTAATTGCTAATCTAGCAATCTTTTTAAAATTAAGATGGATGAATGATGTAACGATCTCTCAAAACAAGACTAAGAGCCGAATACCCCGTGAGAGGTTCTGAACTCCTTCCTCCCAATTCCCCTTGAATGGGTTAGAGGTGCGCAATGCAACCTTGTTGTATGAGAATTGATCGACAAAATATCAATTAATGAATAATAGGCAATGATGAAGAGCACACAAGATATCACAAGTAGAGGAAGCAAAAATACTTGAAACAATAAGCAATAGAGAGCAATTGAAAGTAAAGCGAAATAGAGAGCAAGAGCAAAAGACAATCGCAAACACAAGTATTTGTTTCGAGGTTCGAGCCACCGCTCTACTCCCCGCCTTCACCTCCGTGAAGGGTTTCCACTATCCACCGAGGACGATTACAACGGTCTACCGAAGACCCGAGCACCAAGCTCCACCAAGTACAATAACCTCTACCGAAGAGGTGTCTCCACAAGAACAAGAGAAGGAACAAGTAGCCAAAGTGATCACAACAAGATCACTAAACTCTTTTACAAACTCTCACTCTTTTACAACTTCCTTATAGAATGAGTAAGGGAATTTTGGCTCTAAGAAGTGTAGTGAGAAAACTCAGTTGTAGAGATGATTTTTGCTGAAGAACACAACTGAAAAACAAGCTCAAGAAAGAGTTGGAAATGAAGAGCTTAAACACTTTTCTTCTCTTTTGAAAACTATGAAAACTTGAGGATTTTTCTTGGTATTTTGTAAGAGACTCTTCTCCTCTATTTATAGGGAGAGAAATAGGTTAAAAACAATTTATTTTAATCTTATTTGACCTGAAAAAGATCTGTAAAACCCTGAAAAAGTCTGCCAAAAAACAGTCTAAAAAACAGATTTCAGAATTGCACAAAAGAGGAAAGAGCCGTTGGGCTTTTGCAGGCTTGGCGGTCGACCGGGCCGGTCGGCCGCCAGCTCAGCTGGCAAAGAGCCGTTGGCTCGGGTCGACCTTCCTCTAAGAGAAAACATAGTTTTCTTCGGGCGGTCGACCGAGGCGGTCGACCCAGAAAACCCGAGAGCAACTGCTTAGAGTCGGTCGACCCGGGCGGTCGGCCGACAGACATGCAGAAACGTGCACGTCCTGGCACTGGCGCCAGTCGACCGTGCCGGTCGGCCGGTCAGCCTGAAACAGGAAAAACAGCAGGATTTTGAAGTTGAAAAATTTTGTAAAAAATGTTTTAAAGAAAGGAAAGCTAAGTAATATGCTGGAAAGAGTATACATACATGATCTAAACATGATATGAGTCTTTGTAAAACTTGGAGTCATGTATAATTGTCAAGTCATGAGAAAAACTTAGAAACAAAGACTTGAAAACTTGTATTGTTGAAAATGTGTGTGTGTATCCTAGAGCCAATTTCCAAAACTCAAACTTTAACAATCTAATTCTTACATTGGTTCAAAGTACTACAAGTGCTTCAAGAAGGCTTTTCACCATAATGTCTTCAACACTTGATTCTTGAGCCCAATTTGAGTTGACTTGAGTCCAAAACATTTGCTTATAGGGAATAAACCTTCTAGATGAGTTAGATCCCTGAAACACACTTAACCAATAAACAATATTAGTACAAATAATTAATATGTTTTGTAATCATCAAAACACACTAAACATGGGTGATTGTAACCTTGGGCCAACAAAGGACAGAGAGATTTTATTGACTCAACAACCAATACAACTTGTACCTTGCATACAATTCAAGAGGTCTCTACTCCTTTATTTATAGCCAGAGAAACCAGGATTTTAGGAAACCCCAATTGGATTTGACTCCAATTCTGAAACAAAGTCGGAATCCTGAAAGGAGATGCAGATCCGTCCAGATACGCCTATCAGCCGATTGGACGGTTGGCCAACCCATCCGCTTGGCCGACAGGTCGCTCGACCGAGTCTAACCGAGACTCTTGGATGCCAGTCGGTCGATCGTTTGGTCGACCGTTCTCCTGCTACGGTCGACCGGGTGGTCGAACGTGTACGTTTGTGCACGCCGGTCGACCGGGCAGTCGGTCGGCCTTATTGATGGCCTGCAATCGATGCGTCCTCGCTTTCATTTTGCTTTCGATCTCTGCACTATTTCTCCTAACGAGTTTAAAAAACTCATCCATAGCTTTTTATCTCCTCTCTCCCTATAATTCTCCACCTCGGTGAAGATTTCTCAAATCTGAGCTGAACTCATCACAGTACCTGTCGACTCGAAAGTGGCTACACCTGTGTGGCTGCCTACTATCTTGCCCAAGGGATCAAGCCAATCCTTAGTTCATCTAAACGAGCTCCACCGAGCTCAAGCAACTCTTTACAATATGTAAATTTCACTCCCGACACCACCGTGGTAAGCATATCCGTGGGATTCTCCTTTTTGTGAATCTTTAGCAACTCAATGTCACCTTCATCAAGAATCTCCCGAACAAAGTGAAACCTGGCGTCAATGTGCTTCATCCTTGCATGATACACCTGGTTCTTCGCCAAATAGATAGGACTCATGCTATCACAGTTCATCTTCATTAGATCTTGATTAATCCCCAAGTCATCGAGTAACCCTTGAAGCCATATTACCTTATTCATAGCCTCTGTCATGGCCATGTACTCAGCCTCTGTAGTAGACAATGCAAGGTAGACTATAGAATAAAGCGCCAACTCACCAGTTTTTGGGACAATGTAAACACATACCCCGTTGTAGACTAACATTTGTCGAGATCTCCTGCATAGTTGGAGTCAACATATCTGATACACTCCTGCTTACCCATGAAATCCTTCTCGAATACCAATCCAACATGTATGGTACCTTTAATGTATCTTAGAGCCCACTTTATTGCCTCTATATGACCCTTTTCAAGATCATACATGTATTTGCTGATCATCGAGACAGCTTGTGACAAATCTGGTCTTGTACACACCATTACATAAATCAAACTGCTAACTGCGCTGGCATATAGCACGCGAGTCATGTACTCACATTCTTCAACATTAGTAGGAGACATAATGGTTTTTAACTTGAAATGAGGAGGCGGTGGTGTACTTATAGATTTTGTATCACCGTCGATGTTCAACCTCTGAAATATCTTTTATAATACCCCTTTTGTGTCAAGCTGACCTTGCCACTCATTCGATCTCGCTAAATCTCCATGCCTACCACCTTCTTCGCTTTACCAAGATCCTTCATCTCAAACTTGAAAGAGAAGTTTTTTTTTCAATTATCAATTGCGGATCTGCTCTTAGAAGCAATGAGCATATCATCTACATATAACAGTAGATAGATGTACTCTCCTTCAGGTAGCTTGTTGTACTACACACATGGATCATAATGGCTGCGTGTGTACCTTTTTCTCTGATGAAGCTGTCAAAACGCTTGTACCACTGCCTAGGAGACTGCTTCAATCTATACAACAATTTTTTCAGCTTGCATACCATATTCTCCTTTCCTGCAGTTTTGAACCCCATCGGCTGAGACATATAGATCTCCTCATCAAGATCGCCATGGAGAAAGGCGGTCTTCACATCGATCTGGTAAAGGTCCAACTTATACTATGCTACCAGCGCTAGCAAAATTCGAATTGACGAGTACTTTACAACAGGGGAGAATACCTCGTTGTAGTTAATGTCTTCTCACTGTGCGTAGCCTTTAGCTACCAATCTGGCTTTGTTAAACTAAACAATACAGAAGCATTCTTAATGTACGAAGACCCTGGCACTAATATAACCCCAACTACATCAAATTATATATCTATAATGGTGGGGGCGTTGACTGGCAAATGGGACACATGATGCATGAACATTATTCAAAGGCAGACTCCTGTGGTACAGAGGCGTATTCTTTTCGGCATGCTCACCTGGCATTTGATGGAATGTCTAGGTGGGGCAATTGTAGTGCTGGGTGCTTTGCTTCACCGCAGGGAGGCCTGGATGCCCGATCAGAGATCAGAAGGCCAGGACGGAGGGCTTTGAGTGATAGTTGCCACCTATGTGGCCAGTTGGGCCACTGGAAGGTCGAGCCCGCCGTGGGCTTGCTCTGTTTCGTGTGTCGTCGGCCAGGCCACAGGGCCAGAGGGTGTCCAGATCGGCCACCGTAGGGTGGTTGTTCTGATCAAAGGAAGTCGACGTCGGGGGGTGGTTCTTCTCAGAGGCAGTCGGGGGTGGCTTTGGTCAGCTGTCGCAGGTTGTCGAAGGAGTTGACTAGACGGTCATGACGATGCGAGTCAGGCTGACGAGAGAGGCATTTTTCGGACTACTCACCGGCAAGAAACTACGGCTCTGCTTCTTGTTAGACATAGGCGAGGACGAGATAGGTTCTGTGGCCAGGATGACTTTTGCTGATGACGTTAGCAGGGGTTCGGCTAGTTCGTCAGGATCATTTGAATCCCCAATACTCACGAGCTCCTCACCAATGGCGATGAGTCAGGAAGACAGTGAATTCCCTGCTATCGTCGGGTCCTCCAGGACGTCGAGAGGGGAGTTTGGGGAGAGACGGTCGTAGGAGCTCGATGCTTAGGTATCCTCTGCCATGGGGAAGAGGTCGTGGGGGGAAGTGTTGCAGAACAAAGAGGGAATGAGGGACTGTTTGCAGCCTCTACCATCTCCATCACCGGCGGCGAAGCCTGTCGGCGTGGTCGATTCTGTCCCTGAGTCAGAGCCATTGCGCAGTGACATCAGCGTCGTTGGCGGATTCGAGGCAAGCGTCAATTCGACGCTAACATGCAACGGCGAAGATAGCATGACACTTGAGGGGGATTTGAATAAAAACAATTTCGTAGATGGGGCCACTATGTTGGGTTGTGAATCTGGTGAAATGGTTATTATAAGTACACGTAGAGGGGGTGAATAGGTATACTAGCTAATCTAAGACAAATTATGCAGAATTAAAAACTTAATTGCTAACACACTATGTGTAACCAAGAGTTAGCCTAAATTTCCTGTGAAAGGTACTGAAATTACTCCTCTAGATTCCTCTAAACTAAGAGTTGAGGTTTCTTAAAAGCTCTCTTTATTGAACACAGGTGTTGGCGCACAAGCAATATCTAGCATGTATATGAATGAGCAATAAAGACAATGCAAGATATAAAGAGAGAGAGAATAGATCAAACACAAACACAGTGATATGTTTTGAGGTTCGAGCCACTGCTCTACATTCCCGCCTTCGCATAAAATGATTTCCACTATGTCCACATAGGACCTTCCACAAAGGGACCTCCACTGAGGAATTACAACTCAACACTTGGAGTACACAACTCCTCTCTCAAACACAAACACATCTACACAAGAGGGAAGGCACAAAGCCTAGTATAAAGCAAAGAAGAAATAAAACTTAGTGATCCAATGATCACAAACTCTCTCTTGATGATCTCAAAGAATCACAAACAATTTTCTCATAATACAAAGATCCTAAAAATAGATATGAGATGATAGCTCAAATATGTAAGAAAACAAAGTGTTTTGGAAAAGAAACAACAAAAAAAAACACTTGGGAAAAACTTCTAAATAGATAAGAAAATGAAGATCAAAACTAAATTCCCAAAGACTTGTTTTTTTTTATTTTCCAAAGACTTTGAAACAAATAAAGATAAGAGTTTTGGCACTAAAACTTTTTTTAAAAACTTTGTTAAAAACACTTGAGAAGGTGAGAAAAATTGCTCTTGAAAATCTTAGGAGAAACAGCCCCCTAAGACCTATTTTTATTGGGTTCTGAAAATATAGCCATTGGGGTTCAGAACTTGTCAGAAATGACCTGTCAGTCGACCGCCTGGTCGACCGGCGAATGATCAGATTTCTGACCGTTGGGGTTACCGGTCGACCGCCGCAAGGCAATTTGCTTGTCAGCCGATCGCCCGGTTGACCGAGGCCCAGAGAGAAAACTCTCTTGTCGGTCGACCGATCGTCGACCGAGGCCAGATCTAGAGAGCAAGTTCTCTGGATTGGTCGATCGTGTGATCGACTGGTCTAAGTCCATGGCAGTTGTGCACGTCCTGTGCACATCGGTCGACCGACCGGTCGATCGTGCTCTGGTCTGGTTGACCGGTCCGCCAGCAGGCTCAGGACTGGGATTATAGGGTTTGAAATGTTAGCTTTTAATTACCTATAAATCTCATAAAATCACATAAAATCTACAAAAATAAGTTCTTATAAATATTTGTAACAAATATGTATGACCAAAAATCAACACATATTACAAACTATTTGAACTATTTTTTAGGTATAAAAATTTAGCTTTAAACCAAAAATGGTATTTTTCAAAATTTAGATTTTTGAAATGAAAATACATTTTCTCTAAAACTAGTATAAATACAAAAACATGATATAAAAATACTTTTTGAAGTATAGTGTGTATGGATAGAATCCAATACACATATAAAAGATATATCTGTGTTTTTGACATTAAATCTAAAACTGAGTTTTCATAAAACAAAACTTAAAACATGAACTAGAATCATCAAAATAAGTTTTTAAACAATATAAACTAAACAATGTATTGGATGAATCCACTATACATATAAACCATAAAACCATATGTGTATTCTTGAAATTCAAAACGGTTAAACCGAAAATCAAAACTATTGAACTTGTGTGTGTGTGTGTACTTGAGCATATCAAGACTAATTTATTCTTATACATGATCAAAACAAAACTAAACTAAGAAAACCAAAGTTTTCTCGTCGATCTTCATCTCCAAGACGACTTGATCCAAACTTGATCCAAAGGAGTTAGATGTGATCGTTGCGATGTGAGCTCTTGAATCAAAACTTATTTTCTTCAACACTTTGACTGTGAATCTCTTGTTGAAGTCAAATCTCTACTAAGATTTTGATCAATATCTGAAACTTATTAAACAAAAGATCATTAGCAAATTAACCTTCATAAGTTAGTCATCATCAAAACTAAGGTGAAGGGCCTCTGGGCCAACAGTTATGAGTTGCGGGCCCAATTTGGATATGAATTCGTTTAGGGGTTTTACCCCATCTGATGGGCTGGGAAATCCTGGCCCAACTATTAACTCTGGCCCTTCTAAAAATACACATGTTTTCCCATAGATGGGCTTGGGGGCTCTTGGGTTTTCTAATTGCACCAAAGGATCTCCCAGTGGTGGGTCGGGGGTCTTCTAGAATGTGCAATTCTCAAGGATGATGCATGAGTGGGGTCGGGGGTTCTGGGATTTCCAACCCACGTGTAATGTGAAATACACCTAGAGGGGGGGTGAATAGGTGTAATTGCTAATCTAATGCTCTTTTTAAATTTTACTTAAGTGAGTGATGCAACGATCTCTCAAAACACGACTAAGAGCCGAATACCCCTTGCGAGGTTCTGAACTCCTTCCTCCCAATTCCCCTTAAATGGGTTAGAGGTGCGCAATGCAACCGTGTTGTATTGAGGTGTGATCGAACAATTCCAAGTATGAAATGCGATGATGAAATGCACACAAGTAATATAGCAAGAAATATTGAAAGCAAGTAAAATAAACAAGTAAGGATATCACAAATAAAAGTTAGTTCACAAGCAATAGATTGGAAGTAATTTAAAGCAAGAAATTAAGCAAGAAGAACGCCAAGCCAATCGCAAACAAAGTGATTTGTTTCGAGGTTCGAGCCCGTAGCTCTAGTCCCCGCCTTCACCTCCGTGAAGGGTTTCCACTATCCCTTAGGATCCCGTACAAGTTAGGCCTCCAAAGACCTCAAGCCCGTAGCTTCACCTTACAAAGAAATTCCCCTTAGGAACTTGTCTCCACAAGAACAAAGGATTACAAATTGGTGATCTCAACTAGACCACAACACTCTTTCTCTTTTACAAACACTCTCACACTTTTACAACTTCACCTATAGAAAGAATATGAAATTTTTGGCTCTATGAAGTGTGGTGAGAAAAGCTTCAGTTGTAGAGTGATATTAAGAATCAAACAACAACTGAAAAATCAAACTTAAAAGAATGGAAATGAAAGCTTTAAACTATTTTTCTCTTTCTCTTGAAAAACAATGAAAACTTGTATTTTTCTTGGTTAATAACTAAGGCCTATTTCCCACTGTTTATAGGGAGAGAATAGGTTAAAAACTCTGATTTTTCCAGCTAATATCACCTGCAAAAGCACCCCAACAACCCTCTAAAAAGTCTGTTAAAACAGAAAATAAAACAGATTTTCAGAACAGCCCAAAGAGGAAAGAGCCGTTGGAGGTGTTGCAGGCCTACCGGTCGACTGCCGGTCGACCGGGACTCTGCTGGCAAAAGAGCCGTTATGGCTCCGGTCGACTGCCGGTCGACCGATCATAAGAGAGGAAACACAGTTTCCTTCTACCGGTCGACCGACCCAGTCGACCGGAAAGATACAGAGAGCAAACGTCTGTTTTCGGTCGACCGGTATATAGGTCCGGTCGACCGACAGACATGCACAACCTGTGCATGTCCGGGCACAGCAGCCGGTCGACTGGGCCGGTCGACCGGTCTGCCTGGAAAACAGTTTTTCTGGGCAGATTTTAAGATAGAAAATTTTGTATAAAATCTTTAAAAATCTGAAGCTAAGTTTTATGCTGAAAATAGTTTATATACATGTATTTAAACAAGTTTTTGAAGATGTAAAGCTTTGGGTACATGTATGTATAAACTAAGGCATAAACCTAGAAATAAATATTTTGAAAACATAGGAACATACAAAATAAATGTGTGTGCAAATCCTAGAGCCAAATTTCACATATTCTATCTTTACAAAACTAAACTTACAAACTACAATGGTCTTCAAGACTTCAACTTGAGCTATCTTCTCTTGATCTTCAATATTGCAATTTGAGCCCAATTTGACTTGTCTTGAGTCCAATAGCTTGTATTTGAGTCCAAAAACTTTGTATATGAGTGAGAGTACTTTTAGTATGATAATAAACCTGAAACACACTTAAACAACAAATAATATTAGTACAAATAACTAATATGTTTTGTAATCATCAAAATACACTAAACATGGGTTGATTGTAACCTTGGGCCAACAATCTCCCCCTTTTGATGATGACAAAACATATGAGTTATTAAACATAAAAGAGGAAAGAGCTTGGAAAGCTCCCCCTTAAACAATGCTATGTATTTAACATGAATATGAGAAACTATGTAATCATACATAAAGCATTGAAAAATATCATCACAAAAATAAACTATCATAAGGAATAACAAAATTTAAAACAAACAACATATTTTTCTTTCACATATTTTTCCCAACCTTATATTTCTCCCCCTTTTTGTCATACATCAAAAAGGGTTAAAAAAAAAATTGAAGACAAAACAAAACAAACATATTAGAAACCAAAACAAAACAAACAAGATATTTAAGTATCAATTTTACATACATTCAATTCACCACAAATAAATGAAAATCTTGCATAATCTAAAGGTTTTGTGAAAATATCTGCAAGTTGAAAATCGGTAGAAACAAAATCAATATCTATGTCACCTTTTTCAAAGTGATCTCTAAGAAAGTGATATCTAATGTCTATATGTTTGGTTTTACTATGTTGATTAGCATTTTTGGTCATGTGAATAGCACTAGTATTATCACAATAAATCTTAACATGATCAAAATGTAAATCAAAATCGAGAAGAGTATGTTTCATCCAGAGTACTTGTGCACAACAAGCTCCGGCTGCTACATACTCCGCCTCGGCGGTTGAAAGGGCTACACTATTTTGCTTTTTGGAAGACCAAGACACAAGACAATTGCCCAAGAATTGGCAAGTGCCACTTGTGCTCTTCCTATCTACCCTACAACCGGCATAGTCGGCATCCGAATAACTAGTCATGGTAAATTGGTTAGTTTTCGGATACCACAAACCTAAATCAATTGTGCCCTTAAGATACCTAATTATGCGTTTTACCGCTATTAAGTGTGATTCCTTAGGACATGATTGAAAACGTGCACATAAACATACGGAAAACATTATATCCGGCCTACTAGCCGTAAGATAGAGTAAACTACCAATCATGTTACGAAATAATTTGATGTCTACTTCCTTACCTTGTTCGTCCTTGTCAAGTTTCGTAGTGGTTGCCATGGGAGTCTTTGCTACTTTGGATCCTTCAAGCCCGAACCTCTTGATGAGTTCTTTGGTGTACTTGGCTTGGTTGATGAATGTCCCCTCACTACGTTGCTTGATTTGAAGTCCAAGGAAGAAGTTGAGCTCCCCCATCATAGACATCTCAAATTCCCTTTTCATGCATGATTCAAAATTCTTGCAAAGTGAAACATTAGTAGATCCAAAAATAATGTCATCAACATAAATTTGAACTATGAGGATATCTTGATCTATATGTTTGGTAAATAATGTTTTATCAACTTTTCCTTTCTTAAAATCATTTGAAATCAAAAATGAAGACAATCTTTCATACCAAGCCCTAGGGGCTTGTTTTAAACCATAAAGTGCTTTATCTAATTTATAAACATAATTAGGGTGTGTAGGATCAACAAACCCGGGGGGTTGTTCAACATACACCTCCTCATCAATATAACCATTAAGAAAGGCACTCTTTACATCCATTTGAAATAACTTAAAATCTTTAAATGAGGCATATGCTAAGGTCATCCGTATGGCTTCGAGCCGTGCTACGGGTGCAAAGGTTTCTTCAAAATCGATCCCTTCGATTTGAGTGTAACCTTGGGCAACTAACCTAGCCTTGTTTCTAACTACATTACCCGATTCATCCAACTTGTTCTTAAAGATCCATTTAGTGCCAATAGTTGGTCTATCTTGGGGTCTAGGAACAAGGTGCCAAACTTGGTTGCGCTCAAATTGATTGAGCTCCTCTTGCATGGCAAGCAACCAATATGAATCGGCCTCGGCCTCGAGGACATTTTTAGGTTCTATGTGTGAAATAAAAGCAAAATTACCACAAAAATCTTGAATCTTAGAGCGAGTGGTTACCCCTTTTGATACTTCACCTATGACGAGGTCCTTGGGATGATGAGGGTTGAATCTCCAATCCTTTGGTAGTGGTTGAGAGTGCTCCTTTTCATTTGCTCGATGTTCATTTCCTTGAGCCTCTTCCACTTTGGCTTCACTTCCATCACCATCCTTTGGCTTGTCTCCCATGGTAGAAGCATCCTCCAAGGTCACTTTCTCCAAACCTTCATCTAAAGCATCAATTTCTACACAATTCTTAACAAACTTGTTAGATTCCTCAAATTTAACATGAATAGATTCCTCAATAGTCAAAGTTGACCTATTGAAGACTCTATAAGCCTTACTAGTATTTGAGTAACCTACAAAAATAGCCTCATATGCTTTTGCATCAAATTTTCCCAAATTAATATTTGTATTTAAAACAAAACATTTGCAACCAAACACTTTGAAATAAGAAACATTAGGTTTTCTAGAAAATACATCTCATAAGAAGTCTTAGTAGTATTTTTACATAGGAAAACACGATTTGCAATGTAACATGAAGTATGAACGGCCTCGGCCCACAAATAATGTGGTAGACCATATTCATTTAACATTGTCCTAGCCATCTCTTGTAAAGTACGATTTTTCCGCTCAACTACTCCATTTTGTTGTGGAGTTCTAGGACAAGAAAGTTCATGTTTTATTCCATGTTCCTCACAAAAGGTGGTAAAGGGAAGGTTAATGAACTCACCTCCTCTATCACTTCTTATTTTAATTATTGAGGAGTCATTTTCCTTTTCAACTCTTTTCTTAAAGGCTTGAAAATGTGAAAAGGTTTGACTTTTGTGTTCAAGAAAATAAACCCAAGTAAAACGCGAAAAATCATCTACTAAAACAAAAGCAAATCTACTCCCACTTAAACTTTTGGTTTGTGTAGGGCCAAATAAATCCATGTGGATTAGCTCTAATGGACGTGATGACATGATATCCTTAATTGATTTGAATGAGGACTTAGTTTGTTTCCCAAATTGACATGCGTCACAAACTCGGTCCTTTTCAAAGTTCAATGAAGGAATACCCTTCACCATTTCCTTAGAGTTAAGCCTAGAAATATGGTCAAATGAAACGTGGCCTAATCTCCTATGCCACAACCAAGAGTCGTCATCGAGGGCTTTTAAACATGTTATATTACAAGACATATTTAACATATCAATCATATAAACATTGCTTTCACGAAAACCGGAAAATACACAAACATTGGAAGTTCTATCAATTACTTTACAAGCAACATTGTCAAAAACTACATCAAAACCTTTATCACAAAGTTGACTAACACTCAAGAGATTATGCTTGAGGCCATCAACTAAAACAACATTTTCAATTGAAGGAGAGGTGCCAAGTTTTACATTACCAATACCGATGATTTTACCCTTGGCGTCATCTCCGAAGGTGACGGTGCCACCTTCATGATATCTTGATAGGGTTGCAAAGTTGTTGATGTCCCAAGTCATGTGCCTTGAGCAACCGCTATCAAGATACCATAAACCTCTACGTCTTTGAGCTTTGGAAAGTACCTACATCATTTAAAACAATAGTTGACTTTGGTACCCAAACTTTCTTGGGTCCTTGAAAGTTAGTGTTACGAACCCAAACATTATGATGTGATGCACTTAGTCTATCATAACAAAAATTAGCTAAGTGTCCTTTCCGTCCACAATGTGAACATGAGTACACTTTTCTATACATAAATGCATGGTGTATATGTGAAGTGTGAGCATGCTTTGGGGGTTTACCATGATGCATAGGTGTGTAGCATGTACATGAGCATGAGCATGAGCATGATGAATATTTTTCTTAGGAGCTTGTTTCTTAGGAAACATATTCTCCATCTTCTTTTTATCAAACTTACTACACTTTTTCAAAACAACATCTAATGAGTCTAATCTTTCCTTAAGCATGGCAATCTCATTAGAGTCTACAAATGGGGTCTTTCCTTTACAAGCAATCTTATATTTTTCAAAATCATTTTTAGTGGAAACTAAAGAAGAATGTAAATCATTATTTTCTTTAGAAAGATTTACAATTTGAATATTAAGTGATTCATTGTCCTTTTTCATTTTTAAATATTTCTTCTTTAAGAAATCATAATTACTAGAAAGTTCCATAAAAGCTTCTCCTAGCTCATCCATGGATAAATCATCATCAAGAAGAGTTGAGGGGGTTACCTTGCTTGTGCTCTCATTTGCCATGAAGCACATATTGGCGGTGTCGATCTCCTCCTCGGATTCACTTTCGTCATCCCATGTTGCTTTCATAGCCTTCTTCTTGTATGGCTTCTTGGATGAAGATGGCTTCACTTGTTCCGGACACTCCGCTACTATGTGTCCCGGCTTTTGGCAATTAAAGCAAATGATCTTCCTTTCTTCCTTGCCTCCTTGCCATCTCCTCCTTCCTTGGTACTTTGCCTTGTTGTACATCCTCCGGACATTTTTGACTAGAAGTGAGAGCTCCTCGTCATCTTCTTCTTCGTCATCTTCGTCGGAGTAGGTAGCATGACTTTTGAAGGCAATGGTCTTCTTTTTGGTAGGTGCCATGTCCTCCCTTGCCTTTCTCTCCATCTCATGGGTCTTCAAGTTCCCAATGAGTCCAATGAGCTCAATCTCATCTTTGTCATTGAGTTCCTTCAATGTAGTAGCTTTCACTTCCCATGATGGTGGAAGAGCCCGGATGATCTTTCTCACCCTTTGGTCATTGTTGATTTCTTCACCTAGAGAAGCAAGACCATTAGTAATCTTTGTAAACTTAGTAAGCATATCATCTATGGTTTCATTCTCTTGCATGCAAAAATTTTCATATTGGGACCGAAGAAGGTCTATCTTGGCCCTCTTCACTTGTGATGTCCCCTCATGTGTTACTAGCAAATGGGTCCAAATCTCATAGGCGGATTTGCAATGGATGACTCTAGCTATGTCATCATCATTGAGGGCTTGTAGGAGTGCATAATGAGCCCTAGCATTGGCATCAAACTCCTTGGTCTCAATTTCGGACCAAGTAGATTCATCACCGGGGGTACACTAAATTGTTTAGTCACGGCCTTTGCAACTCGACTACCTAGAGATTGCAAGAAAACGGTCATCTTAACCTTCCATATGGGAAAGTTAAGTCCATCAAACTTAGGGGGTGTCTTAATACCATCGGCCATGTTTACTATGTGGAAATGAATGAAATGATTAGCAATATGAGGATCTCTCTAAGGTTGTTAAGCCAAATCCTAGAGTCCAAGCTCTGATACCAATTGAAATACACCTAGAGGGGGGGTGAATAGGTGTAATTGCTAATCTAATGCTCTTTTTAATTTTACTTAAGTGAGTGATGCAACGATCTCTCAAAACACGACTAAGAGCCGAATACCCCTTGCGAGGTTCTGAACTCCTTCCTCCCAATTCCCCTTAAATGGGTTAGAGGTGCGCAATGCAACCGTGTTGTATTGAGGTGTGATCGAACAATTCCAAGTATGAAATGCGATGATGAAATGCACACAAGTAATATAGCAAGAAATATTGAAAGCAAGTAAAATAAACAAGTAAGGATATCACAAATAAAAGTTAGTTCACAAGCAATAGATTGGAAGTAATTTAAAGCAAGAAATTAAGCAAGAAGAACGCCAAGCCAATCGCAAACAAAGTGATTTGTTTCGAGGTTCGAGCCCGTAGCTCTAGTCCCCGCCTTCACCTCCGTGAAGGGTTTCCACTATCCCCTTAGGATCCCGTACAAGTTAGGCCTCCAAAGACCTCAAGCCCGTAGCTTCACCTTACAAAGAAATTCCCCTTAGGAACTTGTCTCCACAAGAACAAAGGATTACAAATTGGTGATCTCAACTAGACCACAACACTCTTTCTCTTTACAAACACTCTCACACTTTTACAACTTCACCTATAGAAAGAATATGAAATTTTTGGCTCTATGAAGTGTGGTGAGAAAAGCTTCAGTTGTAGAGTGATATTAAGAATCAAACAACAACTGAAAAATCAAACTTAAAAGAATGGAAATGAAAGCTTTAAACTATTTTTCTCTTTCTCTTGAAAAACAATGAAAACTTGTATTTTTCTTGGTTAATAACTAAGGCCTATTTCCCACTATTTATAGGGAGAGAATAGGTTAAAAACTCTGATTTTTCCAGCTAATATCACCTGCAAAAGCACCCCAACAACCCTCTAAAAAGTCTGTTAAAACAGAAAATAAAAACAGATTTTCAGAACAGCCCAAAGAGGAAAGAGCCGTTGGAGGTGTTGCAGGCCTACCGGTCGACTGCCGGTCGACCGGGACTCTGCTGGCAAAAGAGCCGTTATGGCTCCGGTCGACTGCCGGTCGACCGATCATAAGAGAGGAAACACAGTTTCCTTCTACCGGTCGACCGACCCAGTCGACCGGAAAGATACAGAGAGCAAACGTCTGTTTTCGGTCGACCGGTATATAGGTCCGGTCGACCGACAGACATGCACAACCTGTGCATGTCCGGGCACAGCAGCCGGTCGACTGGGCCGGTCGACCGGTCCTGCCTGGAAAACAGTTTTTCTGGGCAGATTTTAAGATAGAAAATTTTGTATAAAATCTTTAAAAATCTGAAGCTAAGTTTTATGCTGAAAATAGTTTATATACATGTATTTAAACAAGTTTTTGAAGATGTAAAGCTTTGGTACATGTATGTATAAACTAAGGCATAAACCTAGAAATAAATATTTTGAAAACATAGGAACATACAAAATAAATGTGTGTGCAAATCCTAGAGCCAAATTTCACATATTCTATCTTTACAAAACTAAACTTACAAACTACAATGGTCTTCAAGACTTCAACTTGAGCTATCTTCTCTTGATCTTCAATATTGCAATTTGAGCCCAATTTGACTTGTCTTGAGTCCAATAGCTTGTATTTGAGTCCAAAAACTTTGTATATGAGTGAGAGTACTTTTAGTATGATAATAAACCTGAAACACACTTAAACAACAAATATATTAGTACAAATAACTAATATGTTTTGTAATCATCAAAATACACTAAACATGGGTTGATTGTAACCTTGGGCCAACATAATGTACGTGTCGCTGGCTCAAGGAGGAAGGGGAGAGGATCTGAGGGCCTTAAGAAGGTTTTTATTGGCGTCATGGGTTAATAGGGCCAAGGATGGGGAAGATAACAGTGGAGCCGAAGAAGGGGATGGATGCTCTTTTGTTGAGAGTTCTGACTCGGGTTGGAAGAATACTCTAAGTCAAACTTTCGCCTAGATGGGTTTAACTTTGATGAGGCGGTTAAAGGAGGTGTATTGAATAAAGATTCACGTTGCACACGTAGGTAAGAGAGTGCAAGAGTACTTCCTGAGCGAGTTTGATAGCTTCATGGGAAGCTTCCCCCAAGTGATCAACCTAAGCAGAAGGTTAAGAAGAAATAAACAAAGTGAATCAGAAAGGTTCAGCGGAATCATTTGAGGTTTCTTCTTTTAGAGGAGTTTTCTGCTGAGAAGTGGATGGTCGACAGTTGGACAGGAAGGGAGCTGCAGGTGAAGTTCATCGGTTCTTGTAGGGCTGCATCTAGCTAGTAGAAGGTGGATGGTTAGCATTAGAGAAGAGTACAACGTATTTGGTCAAACTGATTTTTGCAACATCAGAGTCTCTATGGCGCCTAATGACTTGGCATTGACGTTGTTATAACATTTGGACGTCAATGACCTCATGTTGGAATTTTTTCTTGAAGGATCAACTTTGTATTTTTACATCTTTGTACCCTTCCTTCTTGGGATTGTTTCATTAAGTGCTTATTAATGAAACGTCAGGGGGGGGGGGGATATTCGGCCTCACGATTTTTTTTCTCCAAAAATATCTATAATGTGTTGCCCAAAGGCCCACCACTCTAGTTTTGATGATGCTTAACTCATGTAATTATATTACTAATGATCTTGTGTTAATTAAGTTTCAGATATTGATCAAGATCTTAGTTCGGTGTTTACCTTCAATAAAAGATTCATAGTCAAGTTTTGAAGCCATCACGTGATGATTTAAGAGCTTGAGCATAAAGATCATATCAAAAACTCAAGAAAGAATCTAGTTCAAGGAATCAAGTTTGGATCAAGTCAAGATGGAGAAGAAGATCTATTCAACAAGGAGACTAGAATTTTGTATGTCTAGATCTTGTGTAAAGTTTAGATTAGACTTGATAGCTCAAACACATACACAAGTTTAATATTTGTTTTTAAGACTAAAAGTTTTGGTGTTGGTGTTTCAGTTTAACCTGTTTCAATTTAATTAGAATATGTGTTTAGTTTTATGAAGGAATTTTCTTTAAAACAAGCTCACATTTTATATGTGTATATGATTTCATACATACACATTGTGCTTCAAGTGATTTTAACAAACTTGTTTTTTGTATTTATACAAGTTTTGAAAAAATTTATCTTTCAATTTAAAGTTTAGTTTTGGAAAATCAATTTTTATATTTTAAAGATGATATTTAACAACTCAAAAATAGTTCACATGTTGTAATATTGTGTTGAATTTTTGTTCACATATATTGGTGCTTTAATATATTTACATAAACTTATTTTTGTAGAATTTACAGAAATTTATTGGATTTAAAGATGTATTTAAAAAAGATTTAAAATCAGAATTTAGGGCTGAGCCGGTCGATCGTCCGGAAGACCGCTAGCCAGAGCTGAGTGCTCTGTCGGTTGACCGCCTGGTCAACCAGATATGCACAGCTTTGTGCGTGTGCATGTCGGTTGATCACATAACATTGCGTGCTTTCTATTTCTATTCTCGGCCGACCACCCGGCCGACCGCTAGAGTAGCAAAGCTCTATGTTTGCGCTTAGTCGACCGACCAGTCAACCACGATCTCCAACGACTATTTTATAGCCGTTGACGGTCGACCACTCGGTCGACCGGACTCTGGCAAAACAGCCAGAAACAGCTAGTTTTCTATTTGAATGTTTTTGTTTTATTATCAAACTGACATATTTTACTTTATTTGAGTATAATCACTGTTTTAACAGCAGAGTTTTACTCTATAATCATTCCTATCCTATTCCTGTAAATAGGGGTCATTGGAGAGATTTCTCAACAAAAATTTAGAATACTTTTAAAGATTTTTTATTGAAAATTTTGTATTTAAATTTTGAAAGATCAAGAAAATAAGTTTTCGGAAAATTCAAGTTTCAAACTTCAAATTTCTATTTCTTCAAGAAAATTTTCCCAAGTGTTTTCTTAAGAACTTCATTTCAAAACTTCTAGTTTTCTTACAAACTTGAGTTCTCATTTCTATCTATCCTTTTAGGATTTCTTGTTTTTATGAGATTTCTAATTTGTGATTTTTGTGATTACTAAGTGGTGTACTTCCTCAAATTACTTTGTGCTACCTTTTGTGTAGAGGTGTATTTGTTTTGTACATTGGCTCTGTGCCTTGGCTTTGTGCCCACCTAGAGGTTCATTGGCTTTGTGCTCACCTCTTGTGTAGGGTTCTTTCTTTGTAGAGTTCATTTATGGAGATAGTGAAAATCCTTTTAGGTGAAGACGGGGACGTAAAGCAGGTGGCTCGAACCTCAAACATATCCTTGTGTTTGCATTTGCTCTCTCTCAATTTAACTCTACTTGTTTATATTTTGTATTGCTATTATTGCTTATGATATGTGCTTGATATTGTGCATACACTCGTTATGATTCAAAAAGCTGTTGAAGCACTTCAACTCTTATAAAAGAGAAATTTTGAGAAGAGATTCTAGAGCCCTTCATCTTCACCGGAATTTGTTTTCACTCTTTGAAAATCTCTTGTGTGTTAGTTTTGTTAGCTTAATTTTTATAATACCTTATTTTATTTGCACCTCTCTAGGTGAATTTTCATAATGGTGCGCACGTACGCACTCAGAACTTCAAATTAATAAAGAAGATTCTAGAATTTGGACTAATTTGAAACCAAACACTTATATATCAATCATTCATGCGCTCATTTTCCACAATGGTTATTTCTTAGTCACTTTCTCATTCCTTCGAGAAAATACATTATGCTTGGCTATTCGAGGTTTTTTAACTCCACTACGAGAAAGGAGAAACTCAACTCACTTATTTGCAGTCTAAAAGAACTCAATAACTATCACATAAACAATAATATCCACCATTGACCTTAGACTAAATAATTAATAAATGTAAGTAGAAACTTTGAGGTCAAATTAAACATTTAATTATTCTGTCTCCTTCATTGTTCCGGCCAAAACCATCTTGCTATTTTCTTATATGGTGTCGCATCCCACAAAAAGTGCCAATTTATCAACGTGAAGAGATTGGGCACGACTGTCCTCCAAAAGAGAAATTAAACAAATAAGGGACATTGCAATCCAAGGTCAAGACGCAAAAAGTTTCATATGAGGTGCATTATCAAGATAACACATTGATGGTTGATGATCAAAGCTTCTCTATATATGAGAAATTTCTGCTTAAGCACTCAAAATGCTTGCCTATCCAATAAGAGTAATTGAAAAGCTGAGATGATGGATGAAAGTGCAAATTAACTCAATCTCATCAAGGCAAGTATAATGCCTCTCTCTCTCTCTCTCTCTCTCTCTCTCTCTCTGTCTCTCTCTCTCTCTTCACACACACACACGCGCGCGAGCGCGCGCGCGCACACACAGAGCAAGCATTCTACGTTTAGTTTAGGTCATCACGAGTTTGAAGTTGAAACCCTCGTCAATTAATCTAAGTTTTGTTTTTAGAGAAAGGTTAGTACCTTTACTATCAGAGCTTTGATAGTCTGTAAAAGAACTCCACAGCAGGAAAAGAACTGATCATGAAAGAGAATGAAATGTCTGGTGTGAACACATGAATCTCTCTCTGTCTCTCTCAAAGCAAGCACTCTATGTTTAGGTCACGAGTTCAAAGTTGACACTCTCTTCAATTAATTTAAAGTTTTGATTTTAGAGAAAGGTCAGTAGCATTACTATCAGAGCTTTGATAGTGAGCAAAAGAACTTCATAGCAGGAAAAAGAATAATCATGAGAAAGAATGAATATCTAGTGTGAACACATGAATCATAAAGCTGCTAGTAAATTTTATGCACGGTTTATGAATACCATGACATGATTAACTATTTAGTAAAGCATAATGCTTTTTGGACGCCGTGAAGTTGAACCTGTTGGGATTTGGGTCGACAAATAGTCCCACATCGGCTAGACATGGGGATGGTCTTAGGAATATAAGGATTTGGGCAACTCAACCTAAAAGGCTAGTCTTTTGGGATGGAGCCCCGAGTCCTTCAATTGGTATCAGAGCCATGCCCCGGACTTAGTAGTGTGTGTGGGTGATGTTCGACGATGTAGATCCCCCAATGGCGCAAAGGCGCAATGAGCCTGCCCACACCCACTGGCGCTGTGAAGCTAATGTTTGGCTCTCGAGAAATTTGGCAGCGGTGCTCCTTTGCAATGGGCGTGGCGCAGCACGCGGTGTAGAGGAGTGACCGACTGCGCACTACTTCCCAGCGTGCCGTAGCCTCACGCAGTGAAGAGTTGGATCTCGATTGTAACACCCTGAAATTCTAAATTTGATTAATATTACAATCCGTGATCTATTGGATCTCGATTGTAACACCCTGAAATTCTAAATTTGATTAATATTACAATCCGTGATCTAAGAGATTATACAGAATTACTAGGGATGATGATTAAGTTAGTTCCTTAGTAAAGTTATTTTATTTTCAATTTGTATGGATAATTTCAAGTGGATGAAATATTGATAACTGCAAATACGTGTGTACGTACGGGTGCATGGTTAAATGGGATTTATCATACATAGATATTTATATACCAAGTGCATGTAATATGGATATGTAATTAGAGGCATGTATGGATGTATATAGGTGTAGGTGTGTATATGTACTAATATGTGGAATTGAATACATACCCATGTTTGAATTAAATACATGCAAATACCCCTTTTACCTAATACAAGATTTTCTTTATTCTTTAGAGAGAGAGTAAGTGGAGGGGAGTAGGTGGAGTGATAGGAGATGAGGACAAGTGGCATATGGCAAGTTTAATGTATTTAGATATTTGTGTATATTAGGAAAGTGGGAGAAATACATTTATTTTCTCACCAAATTTTCCCTTTCCCAAATTACCTCTCCCCCTCACGCAATCTCCCCCAAAAAAAAAAAAAAATCTCTCTCTCTCTCTCTCTCTCTCTCTCTCTCGCGGGTGGCCAAGGCCGGGCGGGCCGCGGCCGCGCGCGGCCAGGCCGCGGCCAGAGCGCGGCGGCGCGACGGGCGGCGACCGGCCATGGGCCATGGCCGGCCGGCGGAGTAAGGTGAGGGGAGTTATCTTGAATCTATTTCTTTCTTGCCTTGTTGAATTCTGAAATTTTATTGATTTAGTAGAGAATTCCTCTCATACCAAGTGTATATCTAGATGCCACTAATTGGTGGGAAATGGGAAAGTCTATATTACTTAGGGTTGAGGAATTTAAAGCCATGTTCTTGTTCCCTCATGTTGCCAAACTAGAGTAAGATGAAATTGATGACTTGATTAAGGAAAAGGAGGTGAGGTGGGGGACCTTCCGTTGATCTTTTTTTTTTTTTTTTTTTTTTTGCCCTAGGATATTTCATGAAGTCCTTAAGCATGAGAAGGTATGATTTTAGGCTTGATATTAATGGGTTAATTCGATTGTACTTATTAATTAATGGAAGGTGAAAGATTTCTATAGTATTAATAATGTAGTGGAGGAGATCTTAATTTGACCAAGCTTATCTTGTTTTTAAATTTTCAAATTCGGAGAAATTCTAAGGCACATATAATGATCAATTTGTGTCATCTAAGGGAATCCCCAATCTATGATTCCCCCATATTTTCTTTTACAAGTTTCTGAATAAATTATTTATTTTGAGTGAATAGAGAATACCCCTTATAGGTGCAGGAATCTGTTCAGGATCATAATCTGTAAATTCGGATGTAGATCATCAGTATGTTGGGGTTTAATGGTATCATATTTTATACCGTTGGAAAGATAATCGAGTCTACTTTCCAACGGTTCATACCATGCCCTCATCAGATACCTGTAACTTAAGCTATGACTGAAACAATGAATGTTGGTCAAAACTGTCATGCTGCAGAATTCAGCACAGCTGATAGGTTTTTGAATTTCTGGAGCAGTTTGGTTAATCAAAACCTATCATGTAATAGATCATTGGAAAGGTAGTGGAGTCTAGTTTCTAATAAATCCTTCCTCATTCTATTCCTATACGTAGAATGCAAGTTATTATAAAAACTCCGTTGGTTATCCGGAAAGATCGAGCCATAAAACTGTGTCAACAAAAGGTTCATGACTGGTGGTCACTGCGACATCAAACCACTTATAGTATGTGTTATATTGTCTAAGAGATATATATAGAGCTATACGAGTCCACCTCCCAGCAGTTTATTTCACATTCCGGTTTGTAATAATGAGGAATACCTATTCGAAAGTTTTATGAATTTATTGGGTTTTCTTGTAAACTTTTAGTTCCAAATAGCTAGCTGGTTGTTAAATTTCAGATAGATCAAGAATTTATAATTTATCCTTTTGATGCTTAGTGCTGTGGGGTCCTAGTATACACAAATTTTGTCACCAAGAAATTTAGTTAGAGCATAACATATTGTCGATACATTTTTGGTACTTTAATAGATCTTCTTAACATATAGGTATTATTCACATTTTCATCTCAGCACGAAGTGGGTGTTCTTAGGACATTTATGCACCAGCTTTGTCCATATTTATTTTTACTTGAACTACACCTTCTCCTCTAACATCTTCATAGTATATTACTATTGAGAGGACTGTATCTTGGTCAATGCATTTAAACATTGTGACAATCGAAATGATGAAATCATAATTTATTTACAAGTGTTCTCGATAGGTTCCACATCCTCCTTACCATGCGTTTCACTTTTCTTAAGGAGAGATATCTGTGTAAGATGGGTAATTTAAGTTAATCTACTCTCTACAGTTGTATTCTGAATACTCTTTCTCCTCTTGAGGGTTCACCTTATACTTCTGTGTATGTGTTGTTGAGATGCATCCAAGTCCTAGTCTACCCTCCTAACTGTATATCAAATTTTCAATACTTGTTTGTGTTATGGTAGTTAGGCGGTCCTTTGCTACCACTGGGAGTTGAATAAACATAATGTATTAGATAAAGTTGGGATGACAGAAACTTTCAGTTAGACTTGTGAACCATATCTTTAATTTAAATTACCTATACTTTTGTGCGCGTGCGTGTGCGTGTGATGGTTATTTATGAATTTTTGTTGCGTTCTCAAAATTGTGAAATAAGACACGCGTATATATATCTCTAAACTCAATTGGAAGCTACGTGATATCAGACCAGATTTTTTGAGCACCAATAGTGGTAATTATAGCATGTTCACTGGACAGGTGATGAAGGCATTGACCCTATTCAAACAAAGCGGACTTCAAGAAAAATATGAGCATTAAGACAAATGAATAAAATTGTATACAACTCAAATTGGCGAGTCCATAATTAATTGAGACGATAAGAACTCTCAGAATCTGTCTTGAAAGGAAAATGAATGGGAAATAAGATATATTAACTAAGGCAACGGTAACCAGAAGTGGACTGTCTATAGTTGCAACTGTACTAAAACTAGGAACATTGTTGGTAGATTAGGTAACTTCATTAACCAAATATCGTGTATGAAAGAAGAAACATGACTAACTATAAGACTAAATCATGTGATTAAATAATGAGTGGGGTTTTTAATAAATTGGATTGCATTATATTGACTACAAAAACGAATAATAACTTGTCTGATATAGCATTTTACCTATTTGCATATGTGGCTTGCATTTTGAAGTATGGTGTACAAGGTCATTGACATGCATGTTACGGAATAGAATTCATTATTATTGACATGAATATGATTGGTATATGTTACTTGATTTGTACATATATATATATATGTGTGTGTGTGTGTGTGTGTGTGTGTGTGTGTGTGTGTGGTGTGATATGCTTGGGTAAGACAATTGTGCGGATATTGCATAAGAATACAAGGTAGCGAGCAAGTATTAATTGAGAGTATCATTCCATATAGGAAATGATGTACTTTATACATGGGTCTTATGAAATTGAATGTGCCGATATTGTGTGCATTTAGATGTATGTGTATATATATACCATATTGAAAGGAGGAAGGGACCCGTATGCAGGGCGGAGTGCGAAGACGGTGCTATATAAAAATATGTATATATATAAGGAGGAAGGGACCCGTATGCAGGGCGGAGTGCGAGATGGTGCTATATAAATATGTGTATATATATCAGGAGGAAGGGACCCGTATGCAGGGCGGAGTGCGAAGACGGTGCTATATAAATATGTGTATATATGGAGGAAGGGACCCGTATGGCACGGGCGGAGTGCGAAGACGGTGCTATATACATATATTTGCATCTTTACAAATGATTGAGAATGAATGGCTACGTGTGATATATATATGTGTGTGACACTAGGGGCATGTTGAATATGTTATTGCATATGATAATGAAAGCATCAGAATATAGATTTAACTGATTGTAATGAAATAGTATATATTGGGTGAAAGTATACAGTTTAATTCATGCATTACTTGAAGTGTGATGCGATATACGATATATATATATATATATATATATATATATAATATATATATATATATATATATATACACACACACACACACCACATATGCACATAATTGTATGTTTGTCTGTTATTTCGAATCTGAATGGGTGAAGACAGGGTATGAGACGGACCGTATATTATGATATAATGATGCGCTTATTCTAATGCCTAGTGATGTATGCTTGTCCCTGATGTGGGACTGCCTTGTTATAGGAGATAACAAAATATTATATGAAGTGCGTATGTTTACGAGTTTATTCTTATAGCACTTGAAATGTGATGCGATACACATAAGCATGTTTGTGTTATATGTAGTATGAAATTAACTTATTGTCATTAGAGCATCATTGTGAATGGTACATGAGGTACATATAAAAAAAAAAAGAAAAAGAAAAATATTGGATGTATCATAACTCTGTGAATACAGTTCAAAGATTTGAGTTATGGAATCAATGGCCAAAAAGGGTCAAGCCTTTGCAGAGCGTAGAGATTGTTTGAGTTGACTATTTACTGTGATATCATTGTTTATTTTTCTTATCCACGCTCGTTTGATATGTGAAGAAAAGCATGTTCCTTTCTATTTCGACAAATATATCATTCCTAAATCTTCTTTTCTCTCCTCACTGAGCTGTTGAGCTCACTCCCTCCCAGTTTCATGTTTTCAGGTTGCGGTGAGATGGAGGCCGAATTTAGGCTTTGGGCGGTTTGTGAAGAAGTTTCATTAACAGTAAACTTATTACAGATATAGTGATGTGTTATTACTTTATAAGAGTTTGTTGTACATAACCGAAATTTTAGTTGACATGTACATGTAGCATGTATTATTCTTGTTAGAGATATTGATGTAAGGATAAGTTAGTTTGTTATGACTATGATTATGTGGAAGTTATGGGAAATTCTGAGTTATGTTCTGCATGCCGAGAGGGGTATTCTCGGGCATATGTTTCTTTGTCTCCATATAAGTAGGTGATGTCAAGCCGAAATTGTTATTTAGAGAATACTGGCCGTTGTGAGCCAAAATATTATTATGACTGCATGGACGATTGTTGATCTTGACTTATATGTTTGGATTTATGATATGTAGGCTGGTGTTGGCCGAAATTATTGTGACGTGAAATGTACATTTGGGATATATCATTATTTACAAAGGAGATGCTGCCAGAATTTTTAAGAATATTGGAGATTAATTTGATGATTTGTTGATCAATATAGACATTTGTGTCAATTGAGATTATTAAAAATCTGGGACCGTTACAGTTGGTATCAGAGCCAGGTTATAGAAAGAGGATAGACTTAGAATGAGTAGTAGAAAGAGGATTGGATTAATAGGGCTGATTGTTATGATTGATATGCATGATTATGCCTTATTTGTATGTGAAAATATTGCTTGATATGATTGTTTTAAGGGGGTAGGAGTTCTTACGTGTATGACTAATCCTGAAGCGCGGGATATTTGGTCACTACCTTATGTTCGGATTATGGTACCCACATGCCATAATTCGGATGTGTTCGGCTGAGGGTGTGGGCCCTCAGTACGAGCTGCTAGTGGTATGGGACACTGGAGTAAGGAAATGATTAAAATATCAAGCGAGTTAAGATTAAGTTGGATCGTAAGAACATAGTGTAGAAAGTTGTTCAAGAGATAATAAGTTCTCGAGGAACAGGATTGAGAGGGATATTATATGTAAGTAAGATTTTGAAGTATATAGGAGGAATGAGAAGGTTTGGTACTTATCTGTTTCAGGCATGCCAAGTTTCGAGGACGAAACTTTTGTAAGTGGGGTAGAACTGTAACACCCTGAAATTCTAAATTTGATTATATTATAATCCGTGATCTAAGAGATTATACAGAATTACTAGGGATGATGATTAAGTTAGTTCCTTTGTAAAGTTATTTTATTTTCAATTTGTATGGATAATTTCAAGTGGATGAAATATTGATAACTGCAAATACGTGTGTACGTACGGGTGCATGGTTAAATGGGATTTATCATACATAGATATTTATATACCAAGTGCATGTAATATGGATATGTAATTAGAGGCATGTATGGATGTATATAGGTGTAGGTGTGTATATGTACTAATATGTGGAATTGAATACATACCCATGTTTGAATTAAATACATGCAAATACCCCTTTTACCTAATACAAGATTTTCTTTATTCTTTAGAGAGAGAGTAAGTGGAGGGGAGTAGGTGGAGTGATAGGAGATGAGGACAAGTGGCATATGGCAAGTTTAATGTATTTAGATATTTGTGTATATTAGGAAAGTGGGAGAAATACATTTATTTTCTCACCAAATTTTCCCTTTCCCAAATTACCTCTCCCCCTCACGCAATCTCCCCCAAAAAATCTCTCTCTCTCTCTCTCTCTCTCTCTCTCTCTCTCTCTCTCGCGGGTGGCCAAGGCCGGGCGGCCGCGGCCGCGCGCGCGCGGCCAGGCGCGGCCAGAGCGCGGCGGCGCGACGGGCGGCGACCGCCATGGGCCATGGCCGGCCGGCGGAGCAAGGTGAGGGGAGTTATCTTGAATCTATTTCTTTCTTGCCTTGTTGAATTCTGAAATTTTATTGATTTAGTAGAGAATTCCTCTCATACCAAGTGTATATCTAGATGCCACTAATTGGTAGGAAATGGGAAAGTCTATATTACTTAGGGTTGAGGAATTTAAAGCCATGTTCTTGTTCCCTCATGTTGCCAAACTAGAGTAAGATGAAATTGATGACTTGATTAAGGAAAAGGAGGTGAGGTGGGGGACCTTCCGTTGATCTTTTTTTTTTTTTTTGCCCTAGGATATTTCATGAAGTCCTTAAGCATGAGAAGGTATGATTTTAGGCTTGATATTAATGGGTTAATTCGATTGTACTTATTAATTAATGGAAGGTGAAAGATTTCTATAGTATTAATAATGTAGTGGAGGAGATCTTAATTTGACCAAGCTTATCTTGTTTTTAAATTTCAAATTCGGAGAAATTCTAAGGCACATATAATGATCAATTTGTGTCATCTAAGGGAATCCCCAATCTATGATTCCCCATATTTTCTTTTACAAGTTTCTGAATAAATTATTTATTTTGAGTGAATAGAGAATACCCCTTATAGGTGCAGGAATCTGTTCAGGATCATAATCTGTAAATTCGGGTGTAGATCATCAGTATGTTGGGTTTAATGGTATCATATTTTATACCGTTGGAAAGATAATCGAGTCTACTTTCCAACGGTTCATACCATGCCCTCATCAGATACCTGTAACTTAAGTATGACTGAAACAATGAATGTTGGTCAAAACTGTCATGCTGCAGAATTCAGCACAGCTGATAGGTTTTTGAATTTCTGGAGCAGTTTGGTTAATCAAAACCTATCATGTAATAGGTCATTGGAAAGGTAGTGGAGTCTAGTTTCTAATAAATCTTTCCTCGTTCTATTCCTATACGTAGAATGCAAGTTATTATAAAAACTCCGTTGGTTATCCGGAAAGATCGAGCCATAAAACTGTGTCAAACAAAAGGTTCATGACTGGTGGTCACTGCGACATCAAACCACTTATAGTATGTGTTTATTTGTCTAAGAGATATATATAGAGCTATACGAGTCCACCTCCCAGCAGTTTATTTCACATTCCGGTTTGTAATAATGAGGAATACCTATTCGAAAGTTTTATGAATTTATTGGTTTTCTTGTAAACTTTTAGTTCCAAATAGCTAGCTGGTTGCTAAATTTCAGATAGATCAAGAATTTATAATTTATCCTTTTGATGCTTAGTGCTGTGGGGTCCTAGTATACACAAATTTTGTCACCAAGAAATTTAGTTAGAGCATAACATATTGTCGATACATTTTTGGTACTTTAATAGATCTTCTTAACATATAGGTATTATTCACATTTTCATCTCAGCACGAAGTGGGTGTTCTTAGGACATTTATGCACCAGCTTTGTCCATATTTATTTTTACTTGAACTACACCTTCTCCTCTAACATCTTCATAGTATATTACTATTGAGAGGACTGTATCTTGGTCAATGCATTTAAACATTGTGACAATCGAAATGATGAAATCATAATTTATTTACAAGTGTTCTCGATAGGTTCCACATCCTCCTTACCATGCGTTTCACTTTTCTTAAGGAGAGATATCTGTGTAAGATGGGTAATTTAAGTTAATCTACTCTCTACAGTTGTATTCTGAATACTCTTTCTCCTCTTGAGGGTTCACCTTATACTTCTGTGTATGTGTTGTTGAGATGCATCCAGTCCTAGTCTACCCTCCTAACTGTATATCAAATTTTCAATACTTGTTTGTGTTATGGTAGTTAGGCGGTCCTTTGCTACCACTGGGAGTTGAATAAACATAATGTATTAGATAAAGTTGGATGACAGAAACTTTCAGTTAGACTTGTGAACCATATCTTTAATTTAAATTACCTATACTTTTGTGCGCGCGCGTGTGCGTGTGATGGTTATTTATGAATTTTTGTTGCGTTCTCAAAATTGTGAAATAAGACACGCGTATATATATATCTCTAAACTCAATTGGAAGCTACGTGATATCAGACCAGATTTTTTTGAGCACCAATAGTGGTAATTATAGCATGTTCACTGGACAGGTGATGAAGGCATTGACCCTATTCAAACAAAGCGGACTTCAAGACAAATATGAGCATTAAGACAAATGAATAAAATTGTATACAACTCAAATTGGCGAGTCCATAATTAATTGAGACGATAAGAACTCTCAGAATCTGTCTTGAAAGGAAAATGAATGGGAAATAAGATATATTAACTAAGGCAACGGTAACCAGAAGTGGACTGTTTATAGTTGCAACTGTACTAAAACTAGGAACATTGTTGGTAGATTAGGTAACTTCATTAACCAAATATCGTGTATGAAAGAAGAAACATGACTAACTATAAGACTAAATCATGTGATTAAATAATGAGTGGGGTTTTTATAAATTGGATTGCATTATACCTGACTACAAAAACGAATAATAACTTGTCTGATATAGCATTTTACCTATTTGCATATGTGGCTTGCATTTTGAAGTATGGTGTACAAGGTCATTGACATGCATGTTACGGAATAGAATTCATTATTATTGACATGAATATGATTGGTATATGTTACTTGATTTGTACATATATATATATGTGTGTGTGTGTGTGTGTGTGTGTGTGTGTGTGTGTGTGTGTGTGTGTGTGATATGCTTGGGTAAGACAATTGTGCGGATATTGCATAAGAATACAAGGTAGCGAGCAAGTATTAATTGAGAGTATCATTCCATATAGGAAATGATGTACTTTATACATGGGTCTTATGAAATTGAATGTGCCGATATTGTGTGCATTTAGATGTATGTGTATATATATACCTTATTGAAAGGAGGAAGGGACCCGTATGCAGGGCGGAGTGCGAAGACGGTGCTATATAAAAATATGTATATATATAAGGAGGAAGGGACCCGTATGCAGGGCGGAGTGCGAAGACGGTGCTATATAAAATGTGTATATATATCAGGAGGAAGGGACCCGTATGCAGGGCGGAGTGCGAAGACGGTGCTATATAAATATGTGTATATATGGAGGAAGGGACCCGTATGGCACGGGCGGAGTGCGAAGACGGTGCTATATACATATATTTGCATCTTTACAAATGATTGAGAATGAATGGCTACGTGTGATATATATGGTGTGTGACACTAGGGGCATGTTGAATATGTTATTGCATATGATAATGAAAGCATCAGAATATAGATTTAACTGATTGTAATGAAATAGTATATATTGGTGAAAGTATACAGTTTAATTCATGCATTACTTGAAGTGTGATGCGATATACGATATATATATATATATATATATATATGCACACTAATTGTATGTTTGTCTGTTATGTCGAATCTGAATGGGTGAAGACAGGGTATGAGACGGACCGTATATTATGATATAATGATGCGCTTATTCTAATGCCTAGTGATGTATGCTTGTCCCTGATGTGGGACTGCCTTGTTATAGGAGATAACAAAATATTATATGAAGTGCGTATGTTTACGAGTTTATTCTTATAGCACTTGAAATGTGATGCGATACACATAAGCATGTTTGTGTTATATGTAGTATTGAAATTAACTTATTGTCATTAGAGCATCATTGTGAATGGTACATGAGGTACATATAAAAAAAAAAAGAAAAAGAAAATATTGGATGTATCATAACTCTGTAGAATACAGTTCAAAGATTTGAGTTATGGAATCAATGGCCAAAAAGGGTCAAGCCTTTGCAGAGCGTAGAGATTGTTTGAGTTGACTATTTACTGTGATATCATTGTTTATTTTTCTTATCCACGCTCGTTTGATATGTGAAGAAAAGCATGTTCCTTTCTATTTCGACAAATATATCATTCCTAAATCTTCTTTTCTCTCCTCACTGAGCTGTTGAGCTCACTCCCTCCCAGTTTCATGTTTTCAGGTTGCGGTGAGATGGAGGCCGAATTTAGGCTTTGGGCGGTTTGTGAAGAAGTTTCATTAACAGTAAACTTATTACAGATATAGTGATGTGTTATTACTTTGTAAGAGTTTGTTGTACATAACCGAAATTTTAGTTGACATGTACATGTAGCATGTATTATTCTTGTTAGAGATATTGATGTAAGGATAAGGTAGTTTGTTATGACTATGATTATGTGGAAGTTATGGGAAATTCTGAGTTATGTTCTGCATGCCGAGAGGGGTATTCTCGGGCATATGTTTCTTTGTCTCCATATAAGTAGGTGATGTCAAGCCGAAATTGTTATTTAGAGAATACTGGCCGTTGTGAGCCAAAATATTATTATGACTGCATGGACGATTGTTGATCTTGACTTATATGTTTGGATTTATGATAAGTAGGCTGGTGTTGGCCGAAATTATTGTGACGTGAAATGTACATTTGGGATATATCATTATTTACAAAGGAGATGCTGCCAGAATTTTTAAGAATATTGGAGATTAATTTGATGATTTGTTGATCAATATAGACATTTGTGTCAATTGAGATTATTAAAAATCTGGGACCGTTACAGTTGGTATCAGAGCCAGGTTATAGAAAGAGGATAGACTTAGAATGAGTAGTAGAAAGAGGATTGGATTAATAGGGCTGATTGTTATGATTGATATGCATGATTATGCCTTATTTGTATGTGAAAATATTGCTTGATATGATTGTTTTAAGGGGGGTAGGAGTTCTTACGTGTATGACTAATCCTGAAGCGCGGGATATTTGGTCACTACCTTATGTTCGGATTATGGTACTCACATGCCATAATTCGGATGTGTTCGGCTGAGGGTGTGGGCCCTCAGTACGAGCTGCTAGTGGTATGAGACACTGGAGTAAGGAAATGATTAAAATATCAAGCGAGTTAAGATTAAGTTGGATCGTAAGAACATAGTGTAGAAAGTTGTTCAAGAGATAATAAGTTCTCGAGGAACAGGATTGAGAGGGATATTATATGTAAGTAAGATTTTGAAGTATATAGGAGGAATGAGAAGGTTTGGTACTTATCTGTTTCAGGCATGCCAAGTTCGAGGACGAAACTTTTGTAAGTGGGGTAGAACTGTAACACCCTGAAATTCTAAATTTGATTAATATTATAATCCGTGATCTAAGAGATTATAAAGAATTACTAGGGATGATGATTAAGTTAGTTCCTTTGTAAAGTTATTTTATTTTCAATTTGTATGGATAATTTCAAGTGGATGAAATATTGATAACTGCAAATACGTGTGTACGTACGGGTGCATGGTTAAATGGGATTTATTATACATAGATATTTATATACCAAGTGCATGTAATATAGATATGTAATTAGAGGCATGTATGGATGTATATAGGTGTAGGTGTGTATATGTACTAATATGTGGAATTGAATACATACCCATGTTTGAATTAAATACGTGAAAAATACCCCTTTTACCTAATACAAGATTTTCTTTATTCTTTAGAGAGAGAGTAAGTGGAGGGGAGTAGGTGGAGTGATAGGAGATGAGGACAAGTGGCATATGGCAAGTTTAATGTATTTAGAAATTTGTGTATATTAGGAAAGTGGGAGAAATACATTTATTTTCTCACCAAATTTTCCCTTTCCCAATTACCTCTCCCCCTCACGCAATCTCCCCAAAAAATCTCTCTCTCTCTCTCCTCTCTCTCTCTCTCTCTCTCTCTCTCTCGCGGGTGGCCAAGGCCGGGCGGGCCGCGGCCGCGCGCGGCCAGGCAGCGGCCAGAGCGCGGCGGCGCGACGGGCGGCGACCGGCCATGGGCCATGGCCGGCCGGCGGAGCAAGGTGAGGGGAGTTATCTTGAATCTATTTTTTCTTACCTTTGTTGAATTCTGAAATTTTATTGATTTAGTAGAGAATTCCTCTCATACCAAGTGTATATCTAGATGCCAGTAATTGGTAGGAAATGGGAAAGTCTATATTACTTAGGGTTGAGGAATTTAAAGCCATGTTCTTGTTCCCTCATGTTGCCAAACTAGAGTAAGATGAAATTGATGACTTGATTAAGGAAAAGGAGGTGAGGTAGGGGACCTTCCGTTGATCTTTTTTTTTTTTTTTGCCCTAGGATATTTCATGAAGTCCTTAAGCATGAGAAGGTATGATTTTAGGCTTGATATTAATGGGTTAATTCGATTGTACTTATTAATTAATGGAAGGTGAAGATTTCTATAATATTAATAATGTAGTGGAGGAGATCTTAATTTGACCAAGCTTATCTTGTTTTTAAATTTTCAAATTCGGAGAAATTCTAAGGCATATATAATGATCAATTTGTGTCATCTAAGGAATCCCCAATCTATGATTCCCCCATATTTTCTTTTACAAGTTTCTGAATAAATTATTTATTTTGAGTGAATAGAGAATACCCCTTATAGGTGCAGGAATCTGTTCAGGATCATCATCTGTAAATTCGGGTATAGATCATCAGTATGTTGGTGTTTAATGGTATCATATTTTATACCGTTGGAAAGATAATCGAGTCTACTTTCCAACGGTTCATACCATGCCCTCATCAGATACCTGTAACTTAATTATGACTGAAACAATGAATGTTGGTCAAAACTGTCATGCTGCAGAATTCAGCACAGCTGATAGGTTTTTGAATTTCTGGAGCAGTTTGGTTAATCAAAACCTATCATGTAATAGGTCATTGGAAAGGTAGTGGAGTCTAGTTTCTAATAAATCTTTCCTCGTTCTATTCCTATACGTAGAATGCAAGTTATTATAAAAACTCCGTTGGTTATCCGGAAAGATCGAGCCATAAAACTGTGTCAAACAAAAGGTTCATGACTGGTGGTCACTGCGACATCAAACCACTTATAGTATGTGTTATATTGTCTAAGAGATATATATAGAGCTATACGAGTCCACCTCCCAGCAGTTTATTTCACATTCCGGTTTGTAATAATGAGGAATACCTATTCGAAAGTTTATGAATTTATTGGGTTTTCTTGTAAACTTTTAGTTCCAAATAGCTAGCTGGTTGCTAAATTTCAGATAGATCAAGAATTTATAATTTATCCTTCTGATGCTTAGTGCTGTGGGGTCCTAGTATACACAAATTTTGTCACCAAGAAATTTAGTTAGAGCATAACATATTGTCGATACATTTTTGGTACTTTAATAGATCTTCTTAACATATAGGTATTATTCACATTTTCATCTCAGCACGAAGTGGGTGTTCTTAGGACATTTATGCACCAGCTTTGTCCATATTTATTTTTACTTGAACTACACCTTCTCCTCTAACATCTTCATAGTATATTACTATTGAGAGGACTGTATCTTGGTCAATGCATTTAAACATTGTGACAATCGAAATGATGAAATCATAATTTATTACAAGTGTTCTCGATAGGTTCCACATCCTCCTCATCATGCGTTTCACTTTTCTTAAGGAGAGATATCTGTGTAAGATGGGTAATTTAAGTTAATCTATTCTCTACAGTTGTATTCTGAATACTCTTTCTCCTCTTGAGGGTTCACCTTATACTTCTGTGTATGTGTTGTTGAGATGCATCCAAGTCCTAGTCTACCCTCCTAACTGTATATCAAATTTTCAATACTTGTTTGTGTTATGGTAGTTAGGCGGTCCTTTGCTACCACTGGGAGTTGAATAAACATAATGTATTAGATAAAGTTGGGATGACAGAAACTTTCAGTTAGACTTGTGAACCATATCTTTAATTTAAATTACCTATACTTTTGTGCGCGCGCGTGTGCGTGTGATGGTTATTTATGAATTTTTGTTGCGTTCTCAAAATTGTGAAATAAGACACGCGTATATATATATATCTCTAAACTCAATTGGAAGCTACGTGATATCAGACCAGATTTTTTGAGCACCAATAGTGGTAATTATAGCATGTTCACTGGACAGGTGATGAAGGCATTGACCCTATTCAAACAAAGCGGACTTCAAGACAAATATGAGCATTAAGACAAATGAATAAAATTGTATACAACTCAAATTGGCGAGTCCATAATTAATTGAGACGATAAGAACTCTCAGAATCTGTCTTGAAAGGAAAATGAATGGGAAATAAGATATATTAACTAAGGCAACGGTAACCAGAAGTGGACTGTTTATAGTTGCAACTGTACTAAAACTAGGAACATTGTTGGTAGATTAGGTAACTTCATTAACCAAATATCGTGTATGAAAGAAGAAACATGACTAACTATAAGACTAAATCATGTGATTAAATAATGAGTGGGGTTTTTAATAAATTGGATTGCATTATACCTGACTACAAAAATGAATAATAACTTGTCTGATATAGCATTTTACCTATTTGCATATGTGGCTTGCATTTTGAAGTATGGTGTACAAGGTCATTGACATGCATGTTACGGAATAGAATTCATTATTATTGACATGAATATGATTGGTATATGTTACTTGATTTGTACATATATATATATGTGTGTGTGTGTGGTGGTGTGTGGTGTGTGATATGCTTGGGTAAGACAATTGTGCGGATATTGCATAAGAATACAAGGTAGCGAGCAAGTATTAATTGAGAGTATCATTCCATATAGGAAATGATGTACTTTATACATGGGTCTTATGAAACTGAATGTGCCGATATTGTGTGCATTTAGATGTATGTGTATATATATACCATATTGAAAGGAGGAAGGGACCCGTATGCAGGGCGGAGTGCGAAGACGGTGCTATATAAAAATGTGTATATATATAAGGAGGAAGGGACCCGTATGCAGGGCGGAGTGCGAAGACGGTGCTATATAAAAATGTGTATATATATCAGGAGGAAGGGACCCGTATGCAGGGCGGAGTGCGAAGACGGTGCTATATAAATATGTGTATATATGGAGGAAGGGACCCGTATGGCACGGGCGGAGTGCGAAGACGGTGCTATATACATATATTTGCATCTTTACAAATGATTGAGAATGAATGGCTACGTGTGATATATATATGTGTGTGACACTAGGGGCATGTTGAATATGTTATTGCATATGATAATGAAAGCATCAGAATATAGATTTAACTGATTGTAATGAAATAGTATATATTGGGTGAAAGTATACAGTTTAATTCATGCATTATTGAAGTGTGATGCGATATACGATATATATATATACATATGCACATAATTGTATGTTTGTCTGTTATGTCGAATCTGAATGGGTGAAGACAGGGTATGAGACGGACCGTATATTATGATATAATGATGCGCTTATTCTAATGCCTAGTGATGTATGCTTGTCCCTGATGTGGGACTGCCTTGTTATAGGAGATAACAAAATATTATATGAAGTGCGTATGTTTACGAGTTTATTCTTATAGCACTTGAAATGTGATGCGATACACATAAGCATGTTTGTGTTATATGTAGTATTGAAATTAACTTATTGTCATTAGAGCATCATTGTGAATGGTACATGAGGTACATATACAAAAAAAAAAAAAAAGAAAAATATTGGATGTATCATAACTCTGTAGAATACAGTTCAAAGATTTGAGTTATAGAATCAATGGCCAAAAAGGGTCAAGCCTTTGCAGAGCGTAGAGATTGTTTGAGTTGACTATTTACTGTGATATCATTGTTTATTTTTCTTATCCACGCTCGTTTGATATGTGAAGAAAAGCATGTTCCTTTCTATTTCGACAAATATATCATTCCTAAATCTTCTTTTCTCTCCTCACTGAGCTGTTGAGCTCACTCCCTCCCAGTTTCATGTTTTCAGGTTGCGGTGAGATGGAGGCCGAATTTAGGCTTTGAGCGATTTGTGAAGAAGTTTCATTAACAGTAAACTTATTACAGATATAGTGATGTGTTATTACTTTGTAAGAGTTTGTTGTACATAACCGAAATTTTAGTTGACATGTACATGTAGCATGTATTATTCTTGTTAGAGATATTGATGTAAGGATAAGGTAGTTTGTTATGACTATGATTATGTGGAAGTTATGGGAAATTCTGAGTTATGTTCTGCATGCCGAGAGGGGTATTCTCGGGCATATGTTTCTTTGTCTCCATATAAGTAGGTGATGTCAAGCCGAAATTGTTATTTAGAGAATACTGGCCGTTGTGAGCCAAAATATTATTATGACTGCATGGACGATTGTTGATCTTGACTTATATGTTTGGATTTATGATAAGTAGGCTGGTGTTGGCCGAAATTATTGTGACGTGAAATGTACATTTGGGTATATCAATATTTACAAAGGAGATGCTGCTAGAATTTTTAAGAATATTGGAGATTAATTTGATGATTTGTTGATCAATATAGACATTTGTGTCAATTGAGATTATTAAAAATCTGGGACCGTTACACTAACTCTTTCTCTCTCCTCTTCACTTATTATATTTATGGCGCGTACGCGAGTTCCATGGATTTCAGAGTTTTCAGCTATTCCAGAGATTTAGGCGAGTGTCCTCGCTCTTGCCTCCATTTGGGTTTTCCCGCCTTGTCGGGTCGACATGTATTTTATTCCATGTTTATATGTATTTTTTGCTTTATACTATGCGTGGCCGACCCTTCGTGCTCGTTGAACTCTGGGTTTTTGCCCACTCCTGGGATGGCTGGTAGCCACCGAGAGTGCGCTTAAACCCTGAGCGTTCTTGGTCCCTCAGCCTTCAGCCTCCGGTCTCTCACTATCTTGAAAGGGAAGTGATTGGGACCGTCAGGTCTCTCAGCCTTTCAGCCTCCGTCTCTCACTATCTCGAAAGGGAAGTGATTGGGACCGTCAGGTCTCTCAGCTCCGCCTGGTTATCATGATCAGCGTTCAGCGCTTTGCCACTAGATTCGTCTAGGCGAGATGCTGCCGGAATTCCTACTCGCACCTTAAACCGAGTTGTCCCGGTAACCTTGCCAGACGCTCCAGTGTTAAATACTGTTTGCTGTCTGTACACTCCAGCTTGCTCAGCTTCGCTTGATTGTGCTCAACTACTATTCTATCACATGCCATGTATTCACCTGATATGTCAACACCTGATGTGTTATCACCTGACGCCCGTCCTGTTACTACTTGACAAGACCCCTTGTTATGACATGACTTACCACCGGACTAATATCAATCTCTTGACATGACTGGTTACCTGTCTAATATCACCATCTTGTCATGCTATCCCTTGACACCCCCGCATGATATACTTGACCTGTGATTATCTCATTTACGGGAATACTATACTTGTTATCCTGCATTACATGCAGTGACTTGAATCTTGTACTTGTTATCCTGTATTATATATACAGTGACCTGAATCTGCAGTACTCATGTACTCCTGAATTCCGGATCATGTCCTGTTCTTGTTATTTTCCCGTAAATTGATAATCACATATTAAATTTTAATAAGACAACTTGCACCTGGTTTGGGGGAAACTGATGGGCCCTGATTAATCATGTTTATGGTGGTCTTATCGAGCCGCGCGTGGCCACATTCTTGAGGGATCACCAGGCGGCCATCAAGGATTCCGTGGGGTGTGCTGGCACCCCTACTCCTGTCTATTCTTGCCGGTATGCACACGCCCTAGGCCTATTTCTATGGGATCTGCGATACTTTATTCCTGTTCGGGCGTAAATAAGTCCCGGTACCTAGCGGTACGTTCCGGCTCAGCACCGGATACTCCTGGACCGTTGTCCCGGGCATGTACGGGGCCCATCCGAAACATGATTCATCGAACTTTATCAGTTTCCAAATAACTTGCTATATAAGTTGTTAGTGGAAGTATGTGGAATGGGACACATACTGAAGCCTGGAACTTAGACGGCTCCAATTATAATAAGATGCTAATATACAATTTGATGTGCCGTTTTGTAACTCGAGTTGTATGTGCTTGGATTACGGTGACATGGGATAAAGGTATATAGATGAGGGTTTCCTTATTTGGATTATTCCTTCGAGGTACTAATCTCATGGGGCCGTGACCTAAGCTTATACAATCGGTTTTGCTCGTAATCGGTTTTATTCAGTTTTATCGGTTTTATCTGTTTTATGTTAGTTTAGGAGATATCTGGTGTTGCCCTATCTACTTTACTTCTCATCTCTTTACCTTCTCTTATCTTATCATATCATGAGTAGTTCCTACTTGATATCACTTGTTTTATATCTACTTGCTCCTGCATGCTTACCTATGCTCGCCACTTGGCATTCGTATCACCACTCGCCTGGGGAGTTCTATCTGACTCCCCTGGATCCTCATGTCCAGGTCATGGAGCTTGGAGCGTGTGGATTCCCCCAGTTGCTATCAGAGTGGCGCAGCTTAAGCGTGGATCCCCAACAGACCGTCTGGAGCCTTATCCTTCCAGGCCCCCTGTGTGCCTCTCGAGTTTTCCTTTTGTAAACTCGTAGTGCCTATTGTACTGTTCATACTTGTACACTTCTTTGTATTCTCGCAATTGCGAATGTCAGCGATGTAATATTCATGTAATATTAGATCACCTGTGGTGATAACTTTGTAATTGTACTCATGTGTTGGAATGTATAATGCACCACTTGCTTCCGTACTCTGATTCTTGCCTGTACTGATTCTTAGCGTATATACGTGAGGGTATTTCGGACCTGCGTATATACGTTGCAGTAACGTCTCTGTACCCGCAGGATCGGGGCGTTACAGGATGGTATCAGAGCCTAGGTTCTCACATCCTCAGTACGTCCAGACAGCAAATTAATGGTAAAGAAATTTGCAACTGTAATGCATGAGTCCTGCTTATACAGTCAACTACAAGTATAGAGTTATCTATTCATTCTTGATCATCCTTCCTTTGATTCCTAATCCCTTCCATCTTTCCCCTGTTTTGGTTTTTCGAAGCCTTTATGCAACCCTAAGATATGAATAGACTAGAGAAGTAGCGGCTGGTTCTGAATGAAGCGATTATATGATCTCTTTGGCCAACTCTTTGAAGTTCGGGTATTCTCAGGATTGATCCTAATCGGGTTATCTTTCAGGAGTCAATAGTCAGAATTCTCTACGGATATTCCACATTCTCGGCTATATCTTTCAGAGTGATTGATGCCTGGTATTCAGAATTCTCAATTATTGGTCTTCTTTATTATGCTCATGACTATCAGGGTTTCCTATATCTTCAGTATTCTGACTTATTCTTGGAGGGCTATCAAGTATCCAACTCTATTGCAAAGTAACGACATCAGATCAGTATTATTTGGTACCGTTCAAAAACTTATACAGCCAGAGGTGCAGAAGATATCTATATTCTGATTACTGTTTCGTCAACTTGAGAGCCCTACATATAGTACTTCATATCTTGAATGGTATAAATTCCACCCATATCCCCTTTGTGTTCATTTACCCCTTATCAAAATTGCGAGGACGCAATTTTTTGTAAGGTGGATGGAATGTAACACCCCGCTCCCGGAATACGTACTTAGTTGCGTATTCAGATTTTTCGATCTTATTTTTCGATTTACTTCCAATATTTATTTTGTATATGAATTATTTATATGATCGTTTTGTCTTGGATCAGGATTCGTGACTCAGAGTCTGCTCTTCTCTGAACCAGGGACCCGATCCTAGTGTATTACTCAATTTGATCTTTCTGGTATTCCGATTTGATTGATTTCAGTTTAAACATCATTTCCCAATATTTTAGATTTTCTATGATTTTCTGGAATTTTCCTGAATTAAATGGAAAATCTTCAAAACCAGTGTCGACCAGCACCGCTGATCGATTCCTAAATTTTTAATTTACAAATGGAGTCAAATTTTGAGAAACCGCTTTCACTTATTTTCTTAGAATAATATTTTCTATCTTAATATATTTTTTGGGAATTTTCAGAATTTATCAGATTTCTGCCAGATTGGGTGTCGACCGATATTGGCGGCCGATTTCAGGATTTTTAATTTAAAAATTATAAAGAATTTCTTGAAACGAATTTCACCATGATTCTTAGAATAATATTCTTGATTTTTGAGAATTTTTGCGGGTCATTCCGAGATACTTAATTTCGGACGATTTCGGTATTTTTCCGAAAGTTTTTCCGCATCCGCAACTAAATCCCAGAAATCCGCTACTCTAATTATTTTCACTTTTTCTTCCAAGAGAATATCTTCCTTTTTTAATTTCTTTTCCTTTTTTTCCTTTTTCTTTCCTTCCTTTCCTTCCACCAAATTCTCCATTCTTCCATTACTTTCTACAACTTCCACCAAAAATATCTCCTCCACCAAAAATATCTTCTCCAAAAATATCCCAAAACACTCAAACACCTCTCCCATCACCATGGCCGGCCAAGAGAGCCACCTCACCTATCCATTTTACAAAAAACCCCTCCCTAAACATTTTTACATCACCTTCACAATTCCAATTCCTATATAAACCTTTCCTTCATCTTTCCACTTCATTTTTCTCTTCACCAACACCTTAACCACCACCAACTCCTCCTTCATCTCCACCACAATAACAATCACTACAACTTCTCCAACTCCTTACCTTCATCTTCTTCCTCCTCCATCTCCATGTAAACCACCACAAATTCCAACAACTCACCAAAGCCTCCACCTTCTCCTTTACCTTCTCCAAAAATACCACCACCATCAAAACCCTCCACAAAACCACCACCCCATCACCACATCAAGAGCCGACCACCTCCTTTGGATTGGGCCGAGCTCTTCTTCGTCGGTAATATCTCCGATGATTATTCCGGTAATCGTTCGCGATTATTCCGGTAATCATTACGGTGACGATTACAACGACAACAACTAACCTCACCATCACCTCTACTATTTTCCACCACCATCTTCACTTCCACCATCACTTTCACCATCACAACACCACCTCCATCTCCACTACTTCAACCTCCAATATCACCTCCTTCACCTTCTTTTTCATTACTCCATCAAAATTCAACTCCTCCACCAAATAAGACCACCACCAAAGCAAGCACCTTTCCCTTTCTCTCTCCCTCCTCCTCTCTGTATATTGCTGACGCGGATCTCACCCCCGCGTCCAGGCAACGCCTTAACGCGGATCTTCGCGTTCTTGGCATCTGTTTAAACGCGGCCTTCGTGTTCTTGTACCGACGCAACGCGGAGTCCATGCCCGCGTCTGTGTCCCTTTCATGTCTGCACGACGCGGAGCTAATGCCCGCGTCTGTGTTCTTCTCATGCTAACGCGACGCGGAACCATGACCGCGTCCGCATTCTTCTCGTGTCCTGACTTGAACGCGGGTCTCGAACCCCGCGTTTGTGGCACCTTTGCGACGCGATTCTCGCGTCTGTGACTCCCGCATCTGCGACTCCCCGCGTCTCACTCTCAAAACCCGCGTCTCCCTGTGCACTCTCTCCTTCCATATACTTCTCTCTCTAGTTTTCTCTCTCTTTCTCTCTAACTCTTTCTCTCTCCTCTTCACTTATTATATTTATGGCGCATACGCAAGTTCCATGGATTTCAGAGTTTTCAGCTATTCCAGAGATTTAGGCGAGTGTCCTCGCTCTTGCCTCCATTTGGGTTTCCCGTCTTGTCGGGTCGACATGTATTTTATTCCATGTTTATATGTATTTTACTGCTTTATACTATGCGTGGCCGACCCTTCGTGCTCGTTGAACTCTGGGTTTCTGCCCACTCCTGGGATGGCTGGTAGCCACCGAGAGTGCGCTTAAACCCTGAGCGTTCTTGGTCCCTCAGCCTTCAGCCTCCGGTCTCTCACTATCTCGAAAGGGAAGTGATTGGGACCGTCAGGTCTCTCTCAGCCCTTCAGCCTCCGGTCTCTCACTATCTCGAAAGGGAAGTGATTGGGACCGTCAGGTCTCTCAGCTCTGCCTGGTTATCATGATCAGCGTTCAGCGCTTTGCCACTAGATTCGTCTAGGCGAGATGCTGCCGGAATTCCTACTCGCACCTTAAGCCGAGTTGTCCCGGTAACCTTGCCAGACGCTCCAGTGTTAAATACTGTTTGCTGTCTGTACACTCCAGCTTGCTCAGCTCCGCTTGATTGTGCTCAACTACTATTCTATCACATGTCATGTATTCACCTGATATGTCAACACCTGATGTGTTATCACCTGACATCCGACCTGTTACTACTTGACAAGACCCTTGTTATGACATGACTTACCACCGGACTAATATCAATCTCTTGACATGACTGGTTACCTGTCTAATATCACCATCTTGTCATGCTATCCCTTGACACCCGGCATGATATACTTGACCTGTGATTATCTCATTTACGGGAAATACTATACTTGTTATCCTGCATTACATGCAGTGACTTGAATCTTGTACTTGTTATCCTGTATTATATATACAGTGACCTGAATCTGCAGTACTCATGTACTCCTGAATTCCTGATCATGTCCTGTTCTTGTTATTTTCCCGTAAATTGATAATCACATATTAAATTCTAATAAGACAACTTGCACTGGTTTGGGGGAAACTGATGGGCCCTGATTAATCATGTTTATGGTGGTCTTATCGAGCCGCGCGTGGCCACATTCTTGAGGGATCACCTGGCGGCCACCAGGGATTCCGTGGGGTGTGCTGGCACCCCTACTCCTGTCTATTCTTGCCGGGTATGCACACGCCCTAGGCCTATTTCTATGGGATCTGCGATACTCTATTCTGTTCGGGCGTAAATAAGTCCCGGTACCTAGCGGTACGTTCCGGCTCAGCACCGGATACTCCTGGACTGTTGTCCCGGGCATGTCGGGGCCCATCCGAAACATGATTCATCGAACTTTATCAGTTTCCAAATAACTTGCTATATAAGTTGTGAGTGGAAGTATGTGGAATGGGACACACTGAAGCCTGGAACTTAGACGACTCCAATTATAATAAGATGCTAATATACAATTTGATGTGCCGTTTTGTAACTCGAGTTGTATGTGCTTGGATTACGGTGACATGGGATAAAGGTATATAGATGAGAGTTTCCTTGTTTGGATTATTCCATCGAGGTACTAATCTCATGGGGCCGTGACCTAAGCTTATATAATCGGTTTTGCTCGTAATCGGTTTTATTCGGTTTTATCGGTTTTTATCTGTTTTATGTTAGTTTAGGAGATATCTGGTGTTGCCCTATCTACTTTACTTCTCAACTCTTTACCTTCTCTTATCTTATCATATCATGAGTAGTTCCTGCTTGATATCACTTGTTTTATATCTACTTGCTCCTGCATGCTTACCTATGCTCGTCACTTGGCATTCGTATCACCACTCGCCTGGGGAGTTCTATCTGACTCCCCTGGATCCTCATGTCCAGGTCATGGAGCTTGGAGCGTGTGGATTCCCCCAGTTGCTGATCAGAGTGGCGCAGCTTAAGCGTGGATCCCCAACAGACCGTCTGGAGCCTTATCCTTCCAGGCCCCCTGTGTGCCTCTCGAGTTTTCCTTTTGTAAACTCGTAAGTGCCTATTGTACTGTTCATACTTGTACACCTCTTTGTATTCTCGCAATTGCGCATGTCAGTGATGTAATATTCATGTAATATTGGATCACCTCTGGTGATAACTTTGTAATTGTACTCATGTGTTGGAATGTATAATGCACCACTTGCTTCCGTACTCTGATTCTTGCCTGTACTGATGCTTAGCGTATATACGTGAGGGTATTTCGGACCTGCGTATATACGTTGCAGTAACGTCTCCGTACCCGCAGGATCGGGGCGTTACAAGAAAGAAACGAGGAGGGAGCGAAATGGAGAAGGTGCAGGGAGAGAGAACCAGGGAGAGGGAAAGGGAGTGGGTGGAGAAATTGAGATTTTTTCCATCCTTTCTTTTTTTTTTTATTTATTTTCATCTCCTTTCAATTAATACCAAAGTGACAACTCACCTTTCCTCTATCCCCATGCTACTCTCCCATCCACCACGTCAAATGCAAGTACCCATGCTCCCACCAACCCCCCATGGTCAAAGAAATCTAGCATTAGGGTATAATTACTGTTAACAAAATTTATTATACATAACACCCTTAAATCTATCATACACATATATAATTATTTCATTTGAAATTTATTTTATTCCAATTCCTTATAAATCAAAATTTATAACTTCATAGATTATCGAATTCTTATTATAATATTAATTAAAAATATCCAACTGCTTCATAACTTGTACTAGCCAATCATAATAACTAGAACAAAAAATATTTATTTCTCGTTAATCATGTAACTTAATATTTTACCGGTCTCAGATATAATAATCCAGATTAATTAGAACAAGTATTATCTCATAATTATATGTTAAACCGGAAATTAAAAAAAATCAGGTTGTTACATTCTACCCCCTTATGAAAGTTTCGACCCCGAAACTTATTGCAATTGGAATAGGGTTGGGTCAAATATTTGTAATTCATCTTCCGGTTTCACGTGGCTTTTACAATTTTACACCTGATTTAAAATCTGCATAGGCTTCTAACTGTAGAATATATCCCTTTCGAATTTCAGCTCACCTTTTGTTTGTATGAACATTGCCAGCTCAAAACTTCCAGGTATGTAAGGAATATAAAAATTCTATGATGAATTGGAACAAGGATTCAATCCTTCCCACGCGGATGTTGCTGACTGTCCCATGCTTAATATAAAAATTTTCTTCATAACCAATAGTTGTTCGTTTAAAACAGTTTCCCATTTTTATTCAAGGTCAAATCCTTTCTTAACGTCAATCTTGACCTCAGAGCTTTGTAATTCTGAATGTTTTCCCATAGTGAAGTCAGTCAGTATTAACAGATCCAATATAAACTCGGATATTCAACTGGACCAAAGCGTTGTGGATTCAAACTACTTTTCTTTCCGATTCGTGTCACAATTATATCGGATATGCCTTAATAACAACTGAATTTTCTAGAGAACTCCAATATTAAATCCTATGTCATGAGAAGTGGGTGAGTTAGGGTCTCTATATTTCATCTTTCTACTCTTTTATAAATCTTCGACTCGCAGACTCTCGGCTTTACTATTATCAGAGAAATACTTTACATTTTAATTACTTTACTTTGTAGACTAGAACTTGCATCAGTTCTTCCACAAAAATATATCTGTATTGATCCAACAAAATAGATAACAAAAACTCAAAATCTCAGTGGCTTTAAATTTAATAGACTGATTAACATTTAATACTTTATTGACTAGGCGAAGTTAATTCAATCAAAGAATGCTAAAATCATGCCCTTCCATCCACTTATTCATGTATGTGATGATTACACTATTATCTGATCATCCTCTTTTTCTGGATTAGTTTCCCACCACAACTTTACTAATTATAGGCAATTTAACAACCCTTGTATAAAGTTCACACTTATTCATTAAACTGGACATGTGGCAATCATTTTAACTCGTAGGATGTGCTCCTTCGGATTTGTAATGATTTACAAAAGATGTATCATTGCTTTACAGTCTTATTCAAGAATTATCACATAATTTATGAGGAAACGAAACGAACTTACAATCCTTCTTTTACAGAAGTCACTGGGTGTTTTAATATTTCAGCAACTGTAACACTTTACTTTATGCTCGTTGATTTCTAAAATAACAAGAATATTCTCTAATCATGATAAATTTCAATTCCAACATAATATACATTATCAAAGTTTCATTATTCTGTGCATACTTCTGGGGGTAAAGTTAATCGATATTCAATAGATCTAATTTGATTTGTTGTATCGAATAGTTAAATGCATCAGAGATCCAAATTTACTTTTCATTGTGACTTGAGTTTCCCCAAGAATATTATGAGAATTGCCAGAGTCATTGGTTCACCCCATTCTTATCTGCCCTGATATTCCAACTTTCATTCTTCTCAAATATTCGAATTTCTTCAAAATTTCCTGATTTATTATGATTATTATTTTTGAGACATTGAATATATAAGGATTACTTCATGCTTCCCATTATAATCTATTGCATTTAATATCTTCTCCACTTTACGAAGCCATCCCTCTTTACTTACAAAAGATGAGAAGTTTGACCCTGAATTACCTCTTAACTTTATATTTAACTCCATTACTAAACAACAGAATAGGTTCCCCACCCTATTCATATGTTCGATGAATAAGTTATAACCACTGATATCATATCCACTCTCTATTTTTTTTTCAACATAAACATTATGGTTTCCACATTAGAGATCATACTGTATCAAATTTCAATTTCACAAGTTTCAAGAGAATTACAGTGTGTAAATAATAACTACTGTAACACCCCGTTCCTAGAATACGTACGTAGATACGTATTCTGATTTTTCTAACATATTTATTTGATTTATCTTGTATTTATTTTTGTTTTATGATTATTAGTGTGATTGTTTTCTATTGGATTTCGATTCGTGGACTCGGAGTCAGCCCTAGTCTGAACCGGGGGTCCGAACCTAGTGCATTGCTCGAATTGGCATTTCTGATAATCCGATTTGACCGATTTTAGTTTTAACATCGTTTTCCAATATTTTAGATTTTTCATGATTTTATGAAATTTTTCAGAATTATTTGCAAAATCTCCAAACTGGTGTCGGTCGGCATCGCTGACTGATTCCCAGATTTTTTGTTTTCAAATGGAAATGAATTTTTGAAAACGGCTTTCACAGTACATCTTAGAATATCATTTTCTAGTTAAAAATATTTTTTGGGATTTTTCTAAATTTATCGAAAATCGACCGGTTTTGGTGTCGACCGTACCGCCGGAAGATTCTAGGATTTTTAATTTGAAAACTACATTATATTTTTCGAATCCAATTTCACCGAGTATCTTAAAATAATATTTTCTATTTTTGAGAATTTTTCGGAACGATTCTGAAACAGTCAAATTTTTGCCTTATTAAAATAATAATATAAACTGTCGTTCTTTCTTTTTCTTGTTTTTCCCTCACAACTCCTCTACTTATTACTCCCAGAATATTTTATCAATTTTATTATTTAATAAAATATTTACTTATAAAATTTTAACTATTTCTTTTCATCTCTTTTTAATTTTTCAAATTTCTTTTCATTTTCTTTCATTTTCTTCCTTTCTTTTCTTCTCCTTCACTCCAACTCCCATCCTTCCCAGAGCAGCAGCGGCAGCAGGGGAGCAGGGAAATGATGGCCTGAGCAACCCATCTCCCCCCTCACCTCCATTCATCATCACCACTTCCCTCTTCTATTAAACAACATTTACACTTCCCTTTTCAATTTTCATTTTCAAAACACTTCATCTTCTTCATAACACCAACCACTCCAACTCACGCATCCACTCACGAACGCCGCCTCCACCATCACCACCGCCACCTCCGGCGCCGCCCTAGCCGCCGCCGCATCCCCCATCACCCCACCACCCTCCCACAATTCCTTCAACCCCAAATTCCATCTCCTTCCCTCCAATTTCAACCAAACCCAACACCATTACAAACCTCATCTTCTCCAAAATTCACCACCTCCTCCACAAATTCCTCCACTCCAACCAACCCATCACCATCTCCTCCTCCTTCTCCAACTCCCCACACCACCAAACACCACCAACCACCACCACAACCACCACCACCACCATCTTCCACCTCCACCACATAACAACCACAACATCAAAACTAAACCCAACACCTACCTCTCCACCCGCGCGCGCGCGCGCCGCCCACCACCGCCGGCGACGCGCCGCCGCCGCCAGGCCGCCGGCGCCGGCCGGCCGACGGCCACCCCCCTCTCCTCCTCCCTTTTTCTTTTTCTTTCTTTCTTCTTCTTTCTTTCTTTTCATCTCTTTCTCTTTATTTCCTAAATAAAACAAAGAAATCCTACATTCCCTAAATACCCCCCACCATTCCCTAAAACTACTTCTCCATATTTTCCAACATACCCCTCTTTTATTCCTTATTTCTTTCTTTCCTTTTTTTTCCATTTTCTTTTTCCTTTTTTAAAAACAATTCCAACAAAACTCTTTCTTTCTTTCTCTCTCTCTCTCTAACTAATCCTCTCTCTCTCTATCCTCCCTTATTCTCCCAAAAAAATATATATATTCTACTACTACTACTACTATTATTATTATTATTATTATTATTATATATATGTATATATGTTTATTTGGATTGTTGGCTTGCACGTGGTGTTCGTGGATTTCCCAGATATTACTCGGTATAGCGTTTCGGTTTTGAGGCGAGTACAGTTATTTTTAGCATGCATTTATTTTGCTACTATGCGAGTACAGTCCTTTTGATATTCCATGTTCCATGTCTAACATCTGTTATCCTGCTTTTATACATGATATGGGAGTTGATATGTATAACACCGACACTGATATGTTACACCGGTATTTGCTATGCTATATTTGATACCACACCGGTATTTACCATGATATAATTGACACCGATATTGCCATGTTGTATTTGACACCGATATCTTTCATGCTATATTTGATACTTGCCATGCTATATGTGATATGTGACACCTGATACTGATACTTGCCATGCTATATATGACATGTGATACCCGACCCCGGTACTTGTCTTGTTACACTTATCACTTGATATTAGAACTGATTCTTGATATGTCATACTTGACACCTGCTCTTGACACACGGTATATGATATGCTTTCATGTGTACAAATACCTGGACCTGACATCATGACTCCTGACCGGACACTACCATACCTGATACCTGTGGCATATTCATGGCTACCACTTTTACGGGGACTTGATTATTATTTTATTACCATATATTTGGTACTCCTGAACTCCTGTACTCCTGTATACTTGACCCCCTGAAATAGGGGAGGCTCCTGACATTACTCCTGATATTATACTCCTGTTGATCCCCGTAATAGGATAACCATGAATATGGGTTTACTATGAATACTCTGTGGACATTATCACTGGATAAATTATAATAATTGGACAACTTACACCTAGTTTGGGGGAAATTGATGGGCCCTGATTAATCATGTTTATGGTGGTCTTATCGAGCCGCGCGTGGCCACATACTTGAGGGATCACCTGGCGGCCACCAGGGATTCCGTGGGTGTGCTGGCACCCCTACTCCTGTTTATTCCTGCCGGGTATGCACACGCCCTAGGCCTATTTCTATGGGATCTGCGATACTCTATTCCTGTTCGGGCGTACAATAAGTCCCGGTACCTAGCGGTACGTTCCGGCTCAGCACCGGATACTCCTTGACCGTTGTCCCGGGCATGCACGGGGCCCATCCGAAACATGATTCATCGATCTTCATCAGTTTCCAATAACTTACTCCTCGGTCTGTATGTTGAGGTATGTGGGATAGGACACATACCGATGTATACAAATCAGATGAGTCTTAATAATTAATAATGACCTGCTCCTGATATATGACCAGCTATACTCTTGACCTATACTGCCCACCACTTATACTTGTGCTTCCATATTGCTTCATTATTATATTATTGTGAAGGAAAAGTCAGGTTATATAAACTCAGACTACAGTGACGTGAGGTATAGGGTATATATATGAGGGTTTCCTTGTTTGGATTATTCCTTCGACGTACTAATCTCACTGATCGGTAATGTGAGCTTATATAACTGACTTCCTGTAGTTACTTTACTTACTGTCTTATTTCATGTCCACACTTATTTATCGCGTGTTTAGTGTATTTATCACATGTTGCCATAATTGTCGCATGATTATGTATACCTATGCTCTCTATACCGTTTTCCATGCATGTTTTCCAGCTCAGAATTATTGATATACATATATTTACTTGATCTCGGATTTACTGTCATTTTCCTTTATGTTACTTGTCATTTCCTGTACCTGCGTGCCTGGACCACATCACTTGATCATGTACACGTGTGCCTGTTATGCACGCCATCTGGCTTTATTCTTTGTACTCGCTGGGGTTGCTAACAACCCTGGATTCTCATGTCCAGATCTTGGAGTCTGGACCTTAGCCTTGCTGTACCTGATCAGAGTGCGCAGCAGGAGCGTGATTAGCAATAACCTGTCCAGACCCTCCTTCCAGCCTCTTCTTGATCGGCTCGCGAGATTTTCATCTTGCCACTCGTGAGTACTTTCCAGTATTTCATATTGTACATCCTACTTTTGTGCCTCTTAGTGATCATATATTCTTCAGATATTATATCATGCCTTGTGATAACTATGTACTGGTGTTATTATTACTGGATTGTATATCACCACTGTGCTTCCGTACTCTGACCCCTGCCTGTATTGATGCTTAGCGTATATACGTTAGGGTATTTCCGACCTTCGTATATACGTCGCAGTAACGTCTCCGTACCCTCCGGATCGGGGCGTTACAGGGTGATATCAGAGCCTAGGCTCTCACATCCTCGGTACAATGCATGAGTCATGGTTATACAATCCAACTGCAAGTACAAAGTTACCTATTCCTTCTTGATCGTTCTTCTCTTGATTCTTGAATCTCTTCCATCCTTTTCCATTTCCGGTTCCTTTCATTCTTATACCAACTCAAGATATGGATAAACTGGTAGGGTAGCAGCAAGACAGATGTGATTCGCTATCATTATGTTCTGGTATTCTTTGACTCTGGTGCATCACCTGATCTTATATTGGATGGTCCTTCAGCCTCGCATTCTATTCTTTTACTTATGGATATATCACGGGAAATCGGCACAGTAAGTGGGGTAGTCATCACTTATATAATCAGACAGACCGTATCATTGCATAAGGAACATCGGTATGGAACAGTATTTCAGATTTAGGGCTTCTGCCAGACAGAGTTATGGAGACAGCCTTCGGGACTCGTTTCGGTTATTGTGATTCTTGATTGTGTTCTCAGAGCCACCAACTTCTGGCAGTTTTTATTGATTTGATGGACTACGAACCCCGCTAGCCTCGCCAAGCGAGGGTTGTGTTCTAGTCACCCGTGGACCTAACTAGGCGTTGGCTTCGCTGCACCCTGGTGCTTAGCATTTAGCGTTGTGTTACGCGCTGGCTTCGCTGTGTGAGCTCCGCCAAGTGCGAGCCTCGCAGAGCGTTAGCTCCGCTGCACCCTAATGCTTAACGCCTGAGATGTGTTACGCGATGGCCTTACCTAGGCTTGGTTCCGTCCGTGGCTAGTCCTTCAGTGCTTAGCACTCTAGCCGTTCCTCGGACTTCTTCTGCCTTGTATGTTTTCATGGTTCCGATGTACAGAATTTTCTCGCTGTATCTGAGCTATTGCCATAATCTTTATGAATGATCCATTCGACCAACCTTGCAGAGATTGAGTATTCTTTAATGTTTCATGTGCAGTCAGGTTGTCATTCAGAAGTCAGTATTCAGAATTCTTTATGGTTATTCTATATTCTCGGTTATGCCTTTCAGAGATTGCAATGCCAGTATTCAGGAATTCTTAATTATTGGTCTTCTTGATTCATGCCAGTATTATTCGGGTTTTCTTTATCTTTGGTATTCTGGAGAAATAGTGTGTATGCAGTATCGGTAATTCTACTATAGATTCCTTGTCAAGGACAGCTTCATGCCATGCGAGACTTTATATTATATTATAGATTTCTATGGATTTCCAGAGATTTTATATTATGGATTTCAGCACTATGGATTTTTATGGGTTTATCAGCTTTGCTTCGCAGTCCGAAAGAGCAGACATCAGGTCAGTATTATTATGGCACCGTCAGAGGATATATACGGCAGAAGTGCAGAAACGTCTCAGTTTTGAGTTTATCATTCAGTCATTTGTGGGATTACCCTCAGTTACTCATATCTTGATTGGTACAGATCCTCATTCTTATTCCTTCTGTGTTCATCTTCCCCTTATCGAAATTTCGAGGACGAAATTTTTGTAAGGTGGATGGAATGTAACACCCCGTTCCTAGAATACGTACGTAGATACGTATTCTGATTTTTCTAACATATTTATTTGATTTATCTTGTATTTATTTTTGTTTTATGATATTAGTGTGATTGTTTTCTATTGGATTTGGATTCGTGGACTCGGAGTCAGCCCTAGTCTGAACCGGGGGTCCGAACCTAGTGCATTGCTCGAATTGGCATTTCTGATAATCCGATTTGACCGATTTTAGTTTTAAACATCGTTTTCTAATATTTTAGATTTTTCATAATTTTATGGAATTTTTCAGAATTATTTGCAAAATCTCCAAAACTGGTGTCAGTCGGCATCGCTGACTGATTCCCAGATTTTTTGTTTTCAAATGGGATTGAATTTTTGAAAACGGCTTTCACAGTACATCTTAGAATATCATTTTCTAGCTAAAAACATTTTTTGGGATTTTTCTAAATTTATCGAAATCGACCGGTTTTGGTGTCGACCGATACCGCCGGAAGATTTCAGAATTTTTAATTTGAAAATTACATTATATTTTTCGAATCCGATTTCACCGAGTATCTTAAAATAATATTTTCTATTTTTGAGAATTTTTCGGAACGATTCTGAAACAGTCAAATTTTCGCCTTATTAAAATAATAATATAAACTGCCGTTCTTTCTTTTTCTTGTTTTTCCCTCACAACTCCTCTACTTATTACTCCCAGAATATTTTATCAATTTTATTATTTAATAAAATATTTATTTATAAATTTTTAATTATTTCTTTTCATCTCTTTTTAATTTTTCAAATTTCTTTTCATTTTCTTTCATTTTCTTCCTTTCTTTTCTTCTCCTTCACTCCAACTCCCATCCTTCCAGAGCAGCAGCGGCAGCAGGGGAGCAGGGAATGATGGCCTGAGCAACCCATCTCCCCCCTCACCTCCATTCATCATCACCACTTCCCTCTTCTATTAAACAACATTTACACTTCCCTTTTCAATTTCATTTTCAAAACACTTCATCTTCTTCATAACACCAACCACTCCAACTCACGCATCCACTCACGAACGCCGCCTCCACCATCACCACCGCCACCTCCGGCGACGCCCTAGCCGCCGCCGCCGCATCCCCCATCACCCCACCACCCTCCCACAATTCCATCAACCCCAAATTCCATCTCCTTCCCTCCAATTTCAACCAAACCCATCACCATTACAAACCTCATCTTCTCTAAAATTCACCACCTCCTCCACAAATTCCTCCACTCTAACCAACCCATCACCATCTCCTCCTCCTTCTCCAACTCCCCACACCACCAAACCCACCAACCACCCCACAACCACCACCACCACTACCACCATCTTCCACCTCCACCACATAACAACCACAACATCAAAACTAAACCCAACACCTACCTCTCCACCCCGCGCGCGCGCGCGCCCCCACCACCGCCGGCGACGCGCCGCCGCCCCGCAGGCCGCCGGCGTCGGCCGGCCGACGGCCACCCCCTCTCCTCCTCCCTTTTTCTTTTCTTTCTTTCTTCTTTCTTTCTTTCTTTTCATCTCTTTCTCTTTATTTCCCTAAATAAAACAAAGAAATCCTACATTCCCTAAATACCCCCCACCATTCCCTAAAACTACTTCTCCATATTTTCCAACATACCCCTCTTTTATTTCCTTATTTCTTTCTTTCCTTTTTTTTTCCATTTTTCTTTTTCCTTTTTTAAAACAATTCCAACAAAACTCTTTCTTCTTTCTTTCTCTCTCTCTCTCTCTCTAACTAATCCTCTCTCTCTATCCTCCCTTATTCTCCAAAAAAAATATATATATTCTACTACTACTACTACTACTCTATTATTATTATTATTATTATTATTATATATGTATATATGTTTATTTGGATTGTTGGCTTGCACGTGGTGTTCGTGGATTTCCCGGATATTACTCGGTATAGCGTTCCGGTTTTGAGGCGAGTACAGTTATTTTTAGCATGCATTTATTTTGCCACTATGCGAGTACAGTCCTTTTGATATTCCATGTTCCATGTCTAACATCTGTTATCCTGCTTTTATACATGATATGGGAGTTGATATGTATAACACCGACACTGATTGTACACACACACGGTATTTGCTATGCTATATTTGATACCACACCGGTATTTACCATGATATAATTGACACCGATATTGCCATGTTGTATTTGACACCGATATCTTTCATGCTATATTTGATACTTGCCATGCTATATGTGATATGTGACACCTGATACTGATACTTGCCATGCTATATATGACATGTGATACCCGACCCCGGTACTTGTCTTGTTACACTTATCACTTGATATTAGAACTGATTCTTGATATGTCATACTTGACACCTGCTCTTGACACACGGTATATGATATGCTTTCATGTGTACAAATACCTGGACCTGACATCATGACTCCTGACCGGACACTACCATACCTGATACCTGTGACATATTCATGGCTACCACTTTTACGGGGACTTGATTATTATTTTATTACCATATATTTGGTACTCCTGAACTCCTGTACTCCTGTATACTTGACCCCCTGAAATAGGGGAGGCTCCTGACATTACTCTCTGATATTATACTCCTGTTGATCCCCGTAATAGGATAACCATGAATATGGGTTTACTATGAATACTCTGTGGACATTATCACTGGATAAATTATAATAATTGGACAACTTACACCTGGTTTGGGGAAACTGATGGGCCCTGATTAATCATGTTTATGGTGGTCTTATCGAGCCGCGCGTGGCCACATACTTGAGGGATCACCTGGCGGCCACCAGGGATTCCGTGGGGTGTGCTGGCACCCCTACTCCTGTTTATTCCTGCCGGGTATGCACACGCCCTAGGCCTATTTCTATGGGATCTGCGATACTCTATTCCTGTTCGGGCGTACAATAAGTCCCGGTACCTAGCGGTACGTTCCGGCTCAGCACCGGATACTCCTTGACCGTTGTCCCGGGCATGCACGGGGCCCATCCGAAACATGATTCATCGATCTTCATCAGTTTCCAATAACTTACTCCTCGGTCTGTATGTTGAGGTATGTGGGATAGGACACATACCGATGTATACAAATCAGATGAGTCTTAATAATTAATAATGACCTGCTCCTGATATATGACCAGCTATACTCTTGACCTATACTGCCCACCACTTATACTTGTGCTTCCATATTGCTTCATTATTATATTGTTGTGAAGGAAAAGTCAGGTTATATAAACTCAGACTACAGTGACGTGAGGTATAGGGTATATATATGAGGGTTTCCTTGTTTGGATTATTCCTTCGACGTACTAATCTCACTGATCGGTAATGTGAGCTTATATAACTGACTTCCTGTAGTTACTTTACTTACTGTCTTATTCATGTCCACACTTATTTATCGCGTGTTTAGTGTATTTATCACATGTTGCCATAATTGTCGCATGATTATGTATACCTATGCTCTCTATACCGTTTTCCATGCATGTTTTCCGGCTCAGAATTATTGATATACATATATTTACTTGATCTCGGATTTACTGTCATTTTCCTTTATGTTACTTGTCATTTCCTGTACCTGCGTGCCTGGACCACATCACTTGATCATGTACACGTGTGCCTGTTATGCACGCCATCTGGCTTTATTCTTTGTACTCGCTGGGGTTGCTAACAACCCTGGATTCTCATGTCCAGATCTTAGAGTCTGGACCTTAGCCTTGCTGTACCTGATCAGAGTGCGCAGCAGGAGCGTGGATTAGCAATAACCTGTCCAGACCCTCCTTCCAGCCTCTTCTTGATCGGCTCGCGAGATTTTCATCTTGCCACTCGTGAGTACTTTCCAGTATTTCATATTGTACATCCTGCTTTTGTGCCTCTTAGTGATCATATATTCTTCAGATATTATATCATGCCTTGTGATAACTATGTACTGGTGTTATTATTACTGGATTGTATATCACCACTGTGCTTCCGTACTCTGACCCCTGCCTGTATTGATGCTTAGCGTATATACGTTAGGGTATTTCCGACCTTCGTATATACGTCGCAGTAACGTCTCCGTA
>JAVJIF010032097.1:0-229938 GCA_038442645.1 Agave tequilana | reverse complement strand
CTTTCTTTCTTTCTTCTTTTCTTTCTTTCTTTTCATCTCTTTCTCTTTATTTCCCTAAATAAAAACAAAGAAATCCTGCATTCCCTAAATACCCCCACCATTCCCTAAAACTACTTCTCCATATTTTCCAACATACCCCTCTTTTATTTCCTTATTTCTTTCTTTCCTTTTTTTCCATTTTTCTTTTTCCTTTTTTAAAAACAATTCCAACAAAACTCTTTCTTTCTTTCTCTCTCTCTCTCTCTAACTAATCCTCTCTCTCTCTATCCTCCCTTATTCTCCCAAAAAATATATATTCTACTACTACTACTACTATTATTATTATTATTATTATTATTATTATATATATGTATATATGTTTATTTGGATTGTTGGCTTGCACGTGGTGTTCGTGGATTTCCCGATATTACTCGGTATCGCGTTCCGGTTTTGAGGCGAGTACAGTTATTTTTAGCATGCATTTATTTTGCCACTATGCGAGTACAGTCCTTTTGATATTCCATGTTCCATGCCTAACATCTGTTATCCTGCTTTTATACATGATATGGGAGTTGATATGTATAACACCGACACTGATATGTTACACCGGTATTTGCTGTGCTATATTTGATACCACACCGGTATTTACCATGATATAATTGACACCGATATTGCCATGTTGTATTTGACACCGATATCTTTCATGCTATATTTGATACTTGTCATGCTATATGTGATATGTGACACCTGATACTGATACTTGCCATGCTATATATGACATGTGATACCCGACCCCGGTACTTGTCTTGTTACACTTATCACTTGATATTAGAACTGATTCTTGATATGTCATACTTGACACCTGCTCTTGACACACGGTATATGATATGCTTTCATGTGTACAAATACCTGGACCTGACATCATGACTCCTGACCGGACACTACCATACCTGATACCTGTGGCATATTCATGGCTACCACTTTTACGGGGACTTGATTATTATTTTATTACCATATATTTGGTACTCCTGAACTCCTGTACTCCTGTATACTTGACCCCCTGAAATAGGGGAAGCTCCTGACATTACTCCTGATATTATACTCCTGTTGATTCCCGTAATAGGATAACCATGAATGGGGTTTACTATGAATACTCTGTGGACATTATCACTGGATAAATTATAATAATTGGACAACTTACACCTGGTTTGGGGAAACTGATGGGCCCTGATTAATCATGTTTATGGTGGTCTTATCGAGCCGCGCGTGGCCACATACTTGAGGGATCACCTGGCGGCCACCAGGGATTCCGTGGGGTGTGCTGGCACCCCTACTCCTGTTTATTCCTGCCGGGTATGCACACGCCCTAGGCCTATTTCTATGGGATCTGCGATACTCTATTCCTGTTCGGGCGTACAATAAGTCCCGGTACCTAGCGGTACGTTCTGGCTCAGCACCGGATACTCCTTGACCGTTGTCCCGGGCATGCACGGGGCCCATCCGAAACATGATTCATCGATCTTCATCAGTTTCCAATAACTTACTCCTCGGTCTGTATGTTGAGGTATGTGGGATAGGACACATACCGATGTATACAAATCAGATGAGTCTTAATAATTAATAATGACCTGCTCCTGATATATGACCAGCTATACTCTTGACCTATACTGCCCACCACTTATACTTGTGCTTCCATATTGTTTCATTATTATATTGTTGTGAAGGAAAAGTCAGGTTATATAAACTCAGACTACAGTGACGTGAGGTATAGGGTATATATATGAGGGTTTCCTTGTTTGGATTATTCCTTCGACGTACTAATCTCACTGATTGGTAATGTGAGCTTATATACTGACTTCCTGTAGTTACTTTACTTACTGCCTTATTTCATGTCCATACTTATTTATCGCGTGTGTAGTGTATTTATCACATGTTGCCATAATTGTCGCATGATTATGTATACCTATGCTCTCTATACCGTTTTCCATGCATGTTTTCCGGCTCAAAATTGTTGATATACATATATTTACTTGATCTCAAATTTACTGTCATTTTTCTTTATGTTACTTGTCATTTCCTGTACCTGCGTGCCTGGACCACATCACTTGATCATGTACACGTGTGCCTGTTATGCACTCCACCTGGCTTTATTGTATGTACTCGCTGGGGTTGCTAACAACCCTGGATTCTCATGTCCAGATCTTGGAGTCTGGACCTTAGCCTTGCTGTACCTGATCAGAGCGCGCAGTAGGAGCGTGGATTAGCAGTAACCTGTCCAGACCCTCCTTCCAGCCTCTTCTTGATCGGCTCGCGAGATTTTCATCTTGCCACTCGTGAGTACTTTCCAGTATTTCATATTGTACATCCTGCTTTTGTGCCTCTTAGTGATCATATATTCTTCAGATATTATATCATGCCTTATGATAACTATGTACTGGTGTTATTATTACTGGATTGTATATCACCACTGTGCTTCCGTACTCTGACCCCTGCCTGTATTGATGCTTAGCGTATATACGTTAGGGTATTTCCGACCTTCGTATATACGTCGCAGTAACGTCTCCGTACCCTCCGGATCGGGGCGTTACAGGGTGGTATCAGAGCCTAGGCTCTCACATCCTGGTACAATGCATGAGTCGTGGTTATACAATCCAACTGCAAGTACAAAGTTATCTATTCCCTCTTGATCGTCCTTTCCTTAATTCTTGGAATCTCTTCCATCCTTTTTCCATTTCCAATTCCTATCGTCCTTATACCAACTCAAGATATGGATAGACTGGTAGGGTAACAGCAAGACAGATGTGATTCGCTATCATTATGTTCTGGTATTCTTTGATTCTGGCGCATCACCTGGTCTTATATTGGATGGTCCTTCAGCCTCGCATTCTATTCTTGTACTTATGGATATATCACGGGAAATTAGCATAGCAAGTGGGGTAGTCATCACTTATATAATCAGACAGACCGTATCATTACATGAGGAATATCGGTATGGAACAGTATTTCAGATTTAGAGCTTCTGTCGGACAGAGTTAGGGAGACAGCATTCGGGACACGTTTCGATTATTGTGATTCTTGATCGCGTTCTCAGAGCCACCAGCTTCTGGCAATTTTTATTGATTTGGTGGATTATGGACCCTGCTAGCCTCGCCAAGCGAGGGTTGTGTTCTAGTCACCCGTGAACCTAACCAGGTGTGGGCTTCGCTGCACCCTGGTGTTTAGCATTTAGCGTTGTGTTACGCGCTGGCTTCGCTGCGTGAGCTCCGCCAAGTGCGAGCCTCGCAGAGCGTTAGCTCCGCCGCACCCTAATGCTTAACACCTGAGATGTGTTACGCGATGGCCTTACCTAGGCTTGGTTCTGTCCGTGGCTAGTCCCTCCAGTGCTTTGCACTCTAGCCGTTCCTCGGACTTCTTCTGCCTTGTATGTTTTCATGGATCCGATGTACAGGGTTTCTCGCTATATCTGAGCTATTGCCATGATCCGATTGAATGATCCATTCGGCCAACCTTGCAGATATTGAGTATTCTTTAATGTTTCATGTGCAGTCGGGTTATCATTCAGAAGTCAGTCTTCAAAATTCTCCATGGTTATTCTATATTCTTGACTATGTCTTTCAGAGATTGCAATGCCCAGTATTCAGGAATTCTTAATTATTGGTCTTCTTGATTCATGCTCAGTATTATCCGTTTTTCTTTATCTTCGGTATTCTGGAGAAAGAGTGTGTATGCAGTATCAGTAATTCTACTATAGATTCCTTGTCAAGGACAGCTTCATGCCATGCGGGACTTTATATTATATTATGGATTTCTATGAATTTTCAGAGATTTTATATTATGGATTTCAGCACTATGGATTTTTATGGGTTTATCAGCTTTGCTTCGCAGTCCGAAAGAGCAGACGTCAGTTCAGTATTATGATGACACCGTCAGAGGATATATATGGCAGTAGTGCAGAGATGTCTCAGTCTTGGGTTTATCGTTCAGCCAATGGTGGGATTACCCTCAGTTACTCATATCTTGATTGGTATAAATCCTCATTCCTATTCCTTCTGTGTTCATCTTCCCCTTATCGAAATTTCGAGGACGAAATTTTTGTAAGGTGGATGGAATGTAACACCCCGTTCCTGGAATACGTACGTAGATACGTATTCTGATTTTTCTAACATATTTATTTGTTTTATCTTGTATTTATTTTTGTTTTATGATTATTAGTGTGATTGTTTTCTATTGGATTTGGATTCGTGGACTCGGAGTCAGCCCTAGTCTGAACCGGGGGTCCGAACCTAGTGCATTTCTCGAATTGGCATTTCTGATAATCCGATTTAACCGATTTTAGTTTTAAACATCGTTTTCCAATATTTTAGATTTTTCATGATTTTATGAAATTTTTCTGAATTATTTGCAAAATCTCTAAAACTGGTGTCGGTCGGCATCGCTGACTGATTCCCAGATTTTTGTTTTCAAATGGGATTGAATTTTCGAAAACGGCTTTCACAGTACATCTTAGAAGATCATTTTCTAGCTAAAAACATTTTTTGAGATTTTTCTAAATTTATCGAAAATCCACCGGTTTTGGTGTCGACCGGTACCGCCGGAAGATTTCAGGATTTTTAATTTGAAAATGACATTATATTTTTTGAATCCGATTTCACCGAGTATCTTAAAATAATATTTTCTATTTTTGAGAATTTTTCGGAACGATTCTGAAACTGTCAAATTTTCACCTTATTAAAATAATAATATAAACTGCCGTTCTTTCTTTTTCTTGTTTTTCCCTCACAACCCTCTACTTATTACTCCCAGAATATTTTATCAATTTTATTATTTAATAAAATATTTATTTATAAATTTTTAACTATTTCTTTTCATCTCTTTTTAATTTTTCAAATTTCTTTTCATTTTCTTTCATTTTCTCCTTTCTTTTCTTCTCCTTCACTCCAACTCCCATCCTTCCCAGAGCAGCAGCGGCAGCTTGGGAGCAGGGAAATGATGGCCTGAGCAACCCATCTCCCCCCTCACCTCCATTCATCATCACCACTTCCCTCTTCTATTAAACAACATTTACACTTCCCTTTTCAATTTTCATTTTCAAAACACTTCATCTTCTTCGTAACACCAACCACTCCAACTCACGCATCCACTCACGAACGCCGCCTCCACCATCACCACCGCCACCTCCGGCGCCGCCCTAGCCGCCGCCGCCGCATCCCCCATCACCCCACCACCTCCCACAATTCCATCAACCCCAAATTCCATCTCCTTCCCTCCAATTTCAACCAAACCCATCACCATTACAAACCTCATCTTCTCCAAAATTCACCACCTCCTCCACAAATTCCTCCACTCCAACCACCCATCACCATCTCCTCCTCCTTCTCCAACTCCCCACACCACCAAACACCACCAACCACCACCACAACCACCACCACCACCATCTTCCACCTCCACCACAAAACAACCACAACAACAACCCAACAACCACCTCCCTCTCACTCCCACAGCGCGCGTGGCCCCCCAGATCCGCCGCCGCCGCCGCCGCTGCCGCCGCCAGGCCGCCGGCGGTGGCCGGCCGCCGGCCGGCCACCCCCACTCCCCTCCTTCTTTTCCTTTCTTTCTTTCTTCTTTTCTTTCTTTCTTTTCATCTCTTTCTCTTTATTTCCCTAAATAAAAACAAAGAAATCCTGCATTCCCTAAATACCCCCCACCATTCCCTAAAACTACTTCTCCATATTTTCCAACATACCCCTCTTTTATTTCCTTATTTCTTTCTTTCCTTTTTTTTCCATTTTTCTTTTTCCTTTTTTAAAAACAATTCCAACAAAACTCTTTCTTTCTTTCTCTCTCTCTCTCTCTCTAACTAATCCTCTCTCTCTCTCTATCCTCCCTTATTCTCCCAAAAAAATATATATATTCTACTACTACTATTATTATTATTATTATTATTATTATTATATATATGTATATATGTTTATTTGGATTGTTGGCTTGCACGTGGTGTTCGTGGATTTCCCGGATATTACTCGGTATCGCGTTCCGGTTTTGAGGCGAGTACAGTTATTTTTAGCATGCATTTATTTTGCCACTATGCGAGTACAGTCCTTTTGATATTCCATGTTCCATGTCTAACATCTGTTATCCTGCTTTTATACATGATATGGGAGTTGATATGTATAACACCGACACTGATATGTTACACCGGTATTTGCTATGCTATATTTGATACCACACCGGTATTTACCATGATATAATTGACACCGATATTGCCATGTTGTATTTGACACCGATATCTTTCATGCTATATTTGATACTTGCCATGCTATATGTGATATGTGACACCTGATACTGATACTTGCCATGCTATATATGACATGTGATACCCGACCCCGGTACTTGTCTTGTTACACTTATCACTTGATATTAGAACTGATTCTTGATATGTCATACTTGACACCTGCTCTTGACACACGGTATATGATATGCTTTCATGTGTACAAATACCTGGACCTGACATCATGACTCCTGACCGGACACTACCATACCTGATACCTGTGGCATATTCATGGCTACCACTTTTACGGGGACTTGATTATTATTTTATTACCATATATTTGGTACTCCTGAACTCCTGTACTCCTGTATACTTGACCCCTGAAATAGGGGAGGCTCCTGACATTACTCCTGATATTATACTCCTGTTGATCCCCGTAATAGGATAACCATGAATATGGGTTTACTATGAATACTCTGTGGACATTATCACTGGATAAATTATAATAATTGGACAACTTACACCTGGTTTGGGGGAAACTGATGGGCCCTGATTAATCATGTTTATGGTGGTCTTATCGAGCCGCGCGTGGCCACATACTTGAGGGATCACCTGGCGGCCACCAGGGATTCCGTGGGGTGTGCTGGCACCCCTACTCCTGTTTATTCCTGCCGGGTATGCACACGCCCTAGGCCTATTTCTATGGGATCTGCGATACTCTATTCCTTTTCGGGCGTACAATAAGTCCCGGTACCTAGCGGTACGTTCCGGCTCAGCACCGGATACTCCTTGACCGTTGTCCCGGGCATGCACGGGCCCATCCGAAACATGATTCATCGATCTTCATCAGTTTCCAATAACTTACTCCTCGGTCTGTATGTTGAGGTATGTGGGATAGGACACATACCGATGTATACAAATCAGATGAGTCTTAATAATTAATAATGACCTGCTCCTGATATATGACCAGCTATACTCTTGACCTATACTGCCCACCACTTATACTTGTGCTTCCATATTGTTTCATTATTATATTGTTGTGAAGGAAAAGTCAGGTTATATAAACTCAGACTACAGTGACGTGAGGTATAGGGTATATATATGAGGGTTTCCTTGTTTGGATTATTCCTTCGACGTACTAATCTCACTGATCGGTAATGTGAGCTTATATAACTGACTTCCTGTAGTTACTTTACTTACTGCCTTATTTCATGTCCATACTTATTTATCGCGTGTGTAGTGTATTTATCACATGTTGCCATAATTGTCGCATGATTATGTATACCTATGCTCTCTATACCGTTTTCCATGCATGTTTTCCGGCTCAGAATTGTTGATATACATATATTTACTTGATCTCAAATTTACTGTCATTTTCCTTTATGTTACTTGTCATTTCCTGTACCTGCATGCCTGGACCACATCACTTGATCATGTACACGTGTGCCTGTTATGCACGCCACCTGGCTTTATTGTATGTACTCGCTGGGGTTGCTAACAACCCTGGATTCTCATGTCCAGATCTTGGAGTCTGGACCTTAGCCTTGCTGTACCTGATCAGAGCGCGCAGCAGGAGCGTGGATTAGCAGTAACCTGTCCAGACCCTCCTTCCAGCCTCTTCTTGATCGGCTCGCGAGATTTTCATCTTGCCACTCGTGAGTACTTTCCAGTATTTCATATTGTACATCCTGCTTTTGTGCCTCTTAGTGATCATATATTCTTCAGATATTATATCATGCCTTGTGATAACTATGTACTGGTGTTATTATTACTGGATTGTATATCACCACTGTGCTTCCGTACTCTGACCCCTGCCTGTATTGATGCTTAGCGTATATACGTTAGGGTATTTCTGACCTTCGTATATACGTCGCAGTAACGTCTCCGTACCCTCCGGATCGGGGCGTTACAGGGTGGTATCAGAGCCTAGGCTCTCACATCCTCGGTACAATGCATGAGTCGTGGTTATACAATCCAACTGCAAGTACAAAGTTATCTATTCCCTCTTGATCGTCCTTTCCTTAATTCTTGGAATCTCTTCCATCCTTTTTCCATTTCCAATTCCTATCGTCCTTATACCAACTCAAGATATGGATAGACTGGTAGGGTAACAGCAAGACAGATGTGATTCGCTATCATTATGTTCTGGTATTCTTTGATTCTGGCGCATCACCTGGTCTTATATTGGATGGTCCTTCAGCCTCGCATTCTATTCTTGTACTTATGGATATATCACGGGAAATTAGCATAGCAAGTGGGGTAGTCATCACTTATAAATCAGACAGACCGTATCATTACATGAGGAACATCGGTATGGAACAGTATTTCAGATTTAGAGCTTCTGTCGGACAGAGTTAGGGAGACAGCATTCGGGACACGTTTCGATTATTGTGACTCTTGATCGCGTTCTCAGAGCCACCAGCTTCTGGCAATTTTTATTGATTTGGTGGATTATGGACCCTGCTAGCCTCGCCAAGCGAGGGTTGTGTTCTAGTCACCCGTGAACCTAACCAGGTGTGGGCTTCGCTGCACCCTGGTGCTTAGCATTTAGCGTTGTGTTACGCGCTGGCTTCGCTGCGTGAGCTCCGCCAAGTGCGAGCCTCGCAGAGCGTTAGCTCCGCCGCACCCTAATGCTTAACACCTGAGATGTGTTACGCGATGGCCTTACCTAGGCTTGGTTCCGTCCGTGGCTAGTCCCTCCAGTGCTTTGCACTCTAGCCGTTCCTCGGACTTCTTCTGCCTTGTATGTTTTCATGGATCCGATGTACAGGGTTTTCTCGCTATATCTGAGCTATTGTCATGATCCGATTGAATGATCCATTCGGCCAACCTTGCAGATATTGAGTATTCTTTAATGTTTCATGTGCAGTCGGGTTATCATTCAGAAGTCAGTCTTCAAAATTCTCCATGGTTATTCTATATTCTTGACTATGTCTTTCAGAGATTGCAATGCCCAGTATTCAAGAATTCTTAATTATTGGTCTTCTTGATTCATGCTCAGTATTATCCGAGTTTTCTTTATCTTCGGTATTCTGGAGAAAGAGTGTGTATGCAGTATCAGTAATTCTACTATAGATTCCTTGTCATGGACAGCTTCATGCCATGCGGGACTTTATATTATATTATGGATTTCTATGAATTTTCAGAGATTTTATATTATGGATTTCAGCACTATGGATTTTTATGGGTTTATCAGCTTTGCTTCGCAGTCCGAAAGAGCAGACGTCAGTTCAGTATTATGATGACACCGTCAGAGGATATATATGGCAGTAGTGCAGAGATGTCTCAGTCTTAGGTTTATCGTTCAGCCAATTGGTGGGGATTACCCTCAGTTACTCATATCTTGTTGGTATAAATCCTCATTCCTATTCCTTCTGTGTTCATCTTCCCCTTATCGAAATTTCGAGGACGAAATTTTTGTAAGGTGGATGGAATGTAACACCCCGTTCCTGGAATACGTACGTAGATACGTATTCTGATTTTTCTAACATATTTATTTGATTTATCTTGTATTTGTTTTTGTTTTATGATTATTAGTGTGATTGTTTTCTATTGGATTTGGATTCGTGGACTCGGAGTCAGCCCTAGTCTGAACCCGGGGTCCGAACCTAGTGCATTGCTCGAATTAGCATTTCTGATAATCCGATTTAATCGATTTTAGTTTTAAACATCGTTTTCCAATATTTTAGATTTTTCATGATTTTATGGAATTTTTCAGAATTATTTGCAAAATCTCTAACACTGGTGTCGGTCGGCATCGCTGACTGATTCTCAGATTTTTTGTTTTCAAATGGGATTGAATTTTCGAAAACGGCTTTCACAGTACATCTTAAATATCATTTTCTAACTAAAAACATTTTTTGAGATTTTTCTAAATTTATCGAAAATCCACCGGTTTTAGTGTCGATCGGTACCGCCGGAAGATTCCAGGATTTTTAATTTGAAAACTACATTATATTTTTCGAATCCGATTTCACCGAGTATCTTAAAATAATATTTTCTATTTTTGAGAATTTTTCGGAACGATTCTGAAACAGTCAAATTTTCGCCTTATTAAAATAATAATATAAACTGCCGTTCTTTCTTTTTTCTTGTTTTTCCCTCACAACTCCTCTACTTATTACTCCCAGAATATTTTATCAATTTTATTATTTAATAAAATATTTATTTATAAATTTTTAACTATTCTTTTCATCTCTTTTTAATTTTTCAAATTTCTTTTCATTTTCTTTCATTTTCTTCCTTTCTTTTCTTCTCCTTCACTCCAACTCCCATCCTTCCCAGAGCAGCAGCGGCAGCAGGGGAGCAGGGAAATGATGGCCTGAGCAACCCATCTCCCCCCTCACCTCCATTCATCATCACCACTTCCCTCTTCTATTAAACAACATTTACACTTCCCTTTTCAATTTTCATTTTCAAAACACTTCATCTTCTTCGTAACACCACCACTCCAACTCACGCATCCACTCACGAACGCCGCCTCCACCATCACCACCGCCACCTCCGGCGCCCCCTAGCCGCCGCCGCCGCATCCCCCATCACCCCACCACCCTCCCACAATTCCATCAACCCCAAATTCCATCTCCTTCCCTCCAATTTCAACCAAACCCATCACCATTACAAACCTCATCTTCTCCAAAATTCACCACCTCCTCCACAAATTCCTCCACTCCAACCAACCCATCACCATCTCCTCCTCCTTCTCCAACTCCCCACACCACCAAACACCACCAACCACCACCACCACCACCACCACCACCATCTTCCACCTCCACCACAAAACAACCACAACAACAACCCAACAACCACCTCCCTCTCACTCCCACAGCGCGCACGGCCCCCCAGATCCGCCGCCGCTGCCGGCCGGCCCACCCCCACTCCCCTCCTTCTTTTCCTTTCTTTCTTTCTTCTTCTTTTCTTTCTTTCTTTTCATCTCTTTCTCTTTATTTCCCTAAATAAAACAAAGAAATCCTGCATTCCCTAAATACCCCCCACCATTCCCTAAAACTACTTCTCCATATTTTCCAACATACCCCTCTTTTATTTCCTTATTTCTTTCTTTCCTTTTTTTTCCATTTTTCTTTTTTCTTTTTTAAAAACAATTCCAACAAAACTCTTTCTTTCTCTCTCTCTCTCTAACTAATCCTCTCTCTCTCTATCCTCCCTTATTCTCCCAAAAAAATATATATATTCTACTACTACTACTATTATTATTATTATTATTATTATTATTATTATTATTATTATTATTATTATTATTATATATGTATATATTTTTATTTGGATTGTTGGCTTGCACGTGGTGTTCGTGGATTTCCCGGATATTACTCGGTATCGCGTTCTGGTTTTGAGGCGTGTACAATTATTTTTAGCATGCATTTATTTTGCCACTATGCGAGTACAGCCCTTTTGATATTCCATGTTCCATGTCTAACATCTGTTATCCTGCTTTTATACATGATATGGGAGTTGATATGTATAACACCGACACTGATATGTTACACCGGTATTTGCTATGCTATATTTGATACCACACCGGTATTTACCATGATATAATTGACACCGATATTGCCATGTTGTATTTGACACCGATATCTTTCATGCTATATTTGATACTTGCCATGCTATATGTGATATGTGACACCTGATACTGATACTTGCCATGCTATATATGACATGTGATACCCGACCCCAGTACTTGTCTTGTTACACTTATCACTTGATATTAGAACTGATTCTTGATATGTCATACTTGACACCTGCTCTTGACACACGGTATATGATATGCTTTCATGTGTACAAATACCTGGACCTGACATCATGACTCCTGACCGGACACTACCATACCTGATACCTGTGGCATATTCATGGCTACCACTTTTACGGGGACTTGATTATTATTTTATTACCATATATTTGGTACTCCTGAACTCCTGTACTCCTGTATACTTGACCCCCTGAAATAGGGGAGGCTCCTGACATTACTCCTGATATTATACTCCTGTTGATCCCCGTAATAGGATAACCATGAATATGGGTTTACTATGAATACTCTGTGGACATTATCACTGGATAAATTATAATAATTGGACAACTTACACCTGGTTTGGGGGAAACTGATGGGCCCTGATTAATCATGTTTATGGTGGTCTTATCGAGCCGCGCGTGGCCACATACTTGAGGGATCACCTGGCGGCCACCAGGGATTCCGTGGGGTGTGCTGGCACCCCTACTCCTGTTTATTCCTGCCGGGTATGCACACGCCCTAGGCCTATTTCTATGGATCTGCGATACTCTATTCCTTTTCGGGCGTACAATAAGTCCCGGTACCTAGCGGTACGTTCCGGCTCAGCACCGGATACTCCTTGACCGTTGTCCCGGGCATGCACGGGGCCCATCCGAAACATGATTCATCGATCTTCATCAGTTTCCAATAACTTACTCCTCGGTCTGTATGTTGAGGTATGTGGGATAGGACACATACCGATGTATACAAATCAGATGAGTCTTAATAATTAATAATGACCTGCTCCTGATATATGACCAGCTATACTCTTGACCTATACTGCCCACCACTTATACTTGTGCTTCCATATTGTTTCATTATTATATTGTTGTGAAGGAAAAGTCAGGTTATATAAACTCAGACTACAGTGACGTGAGGTATAGGGTATATATATGAGGGTTTCCTTGTTTGGATTATTCCTTCGACGTACTAATCTCACTGATCGGTAATGTGAGCTTATATAACTGACTTCCTGTAGTTACTTTACTTACTGCCTTATTTCATGTCCATACTTATTTATCGCGTGTGTAGTGTATTTATCACATGTTGCCATAATTGTCGCATGATTATGTATACCTATGCTCTCTATACCGTTTTTCCATGCATGTTTTCCGCTCAGAATTGTTGATATACATATATTTACTTGATCTCAAATTTACTGTCATTTTCCTTTATGTTACTTGTCATTTCCTGTACCTGCATGCCTGGACCACATCACTTGATCATGTACACGTGTGCCTGTTATGCACGCCACCTGGCTTTATTGTATGTACTCGCTGGGGTTGCTAACAACCCTGGATTCTCATGTCCAGATCTTGGAGTCTGGACCTTAGCCTTGCTGTACCTGATCAGAGCGCGCAGCAGGAGCGTGGATTAGCAGTAACCTGTCCAGACCCTCCTTCCAGCCTCTTCTTGATCGGCTCGCGAGATTTTCATCTTGCCACTCGTGAGTACTTTCCAGTATTTCATATTGTACATCCTGCTTTTGTGCCTCTTAGTGATCATATATTCTTCAGATATTATATCATGCCTTGTGATAACTATGTACTGGTGTTATTATTACTGGATTGTATATCACCACTGTGCTTCCGTACTCTGACCCCTGCCTGAATTGATGCTTAGCGTATATACGTTAGGGTATTTCCGACCTTCGTATATACGTCGTAGTAACGTCTCCGTACCCTCCGGATCGGGGCGTTACAGTCTGGGTTCGGGTTCGGGTTCCCTACCCGGTCTGGTTCTTTTTGAACCGGGTCTCACGGGTATGGGTCACGCGGATCATACCCACTCCGCCTCCAGATCCGAACCGCCCAGCGCAACGGCTGTCTGTAAACCGTCGCGGCAGTTGGGCGGTTGGGTAGTTGAAACGAATCATTGCAACGGTTCAGATCGAACCGTTGCAACTGTTAGTTGGGTTCGGACTAAAGTACCCCTCCCAGAGCGCTACAAATAGCGCCCGCTTCTCTCAATTAAGACGCACCAAAAACAAAATCTGCCTTCTGAGTTGTGAAGGAGATCCTCTCTCTCTCTCTCTCTCTCAGTCTTGAAGTGACTTCCAAACAGGAAGTGAGAAATCTGCAACTCGGTTTTCAAAGCAAGTGGAAATTCTGCAACTCAGATTCCGAAGCAACTTCCAAGTGATTCTGCAAAATTCGTTCTAAAAGAGGGCTCAGAAAATTCAACAGATTCTTTAATAGAATTGTTGTCTGAATCTGGGACTTTCAAAGAAGAATATTCTTCTACCTTCCTCTTTCCTCTACAGTGGGTGCTCCTCCAAGTAAAGGCAAATATTCTCCTGAATTTGTCTTAGTTCCGCTGTTTCAATAATCCTGTGAAGGTACTGGTTAACTACAGTTTGACCGTACGGTGATTTGATAGTGCTATCCAAATACCGTGAAGGAGTGTTGTATCTTGGGAGACCAGCGTCCAGTAACCCGTTAGCACCGGTGCGGAGGACGTAATTGTCTTAAGGAGATTCGCTTTAAGCGTACTCACTCCAAGTACTGTATAAGTGAATTAATTTCTTTATACAGGGGTTATACTGATATTCAATCTATTGAGACTGACTTATACCAGTCTAATTGGTGTTTAACCAAGAAGGTAATTGAAAGGTGGTTCTTTAATTAAAGAACGTTCTATTGAACGGAAAATCTCCCACCTAATATTAACCGACCTGGTCAATTAGATCGGTGATATTTCAGTGATATTGATTAGTTGTCAGATTGATCCTAGAAACTAACAATCTTAAGACAATTAATACTATATTGAATTTTCTTACTTCTATTCTGCTTGAACTTGCAGAAAATTTCTGAGACTAATCAAGATAGCTCAAGTAAGGCACGAAACATGCAGCTACAAGCTTTGATGCCTACTCCACTTCCTAACCCGAAGCCGGAGAAGCCAGAAAAATTTGATGGCATAGAATTCAAGAGGTGGCAACAGAAGATGCTCTTCTACTTGACCACTCTGCATCTGGCCAAATTCCTGCAAGAAGATCCACCAGAACTCGAAACTGATCGGGACTCAATCCTTGCAGTCGATGCATGGACTAAAGGTGACTTTTTTCGCCGAAACTATGTTTTAAATGGACTGGATGACTCTCTTTATAATGTCTACAATCCTATCACAAAGAAGTTATGGGCCAGTCTTGATAAGAAGTACAAGACTGAGGATGCTGGTACCAAGATGTTCGTCGTAGGACAATTTCTAGAGTACAAGATGGTGGACAACAAGACTGTGATCAGTCAGGTGTAAGAGTTTCAACTTATCTTGCACGAGATAGAAGCCGAAGGTATGATTCTACCTGCAACCTTTCAGGTTGCTACTATCGTGAAGAAACTCCCACCTGCGTGGAGAGATTTCAAGAACTACCTGAAGCACAAGCGAAAGGAGCTGAAGTTGGAAGATCTCATTGTGAGGCCTTGAATTGAAGAGGACAACAGAAAGTCCGAGAAAAGGAGCTGTAGGAACTCCTATGAAGCCAAGGCTAATGTGATCGAAGACTCAAAGGGAAAGCGTCTACTACCAAAGGCTTAAAGTGGAAGAAGACTTCCCAAGGGTACAAAGGCAAGGTCCAAAAAGGCAAGAACATGCGGTTCAAGAGAACCTGCTACATCTGCAACAAAGAAGGGTATAAGGCGAATGAATGTCACAGTCGTCTCAAAAAGAATAAGAAGAACCATCCACAGACAAACTTGACCGACCATGCTCGCCAAGCCTTTCAGCTGTGGTGTTAGAAGTGAATCTGACAACCAATAATAAGGATTGGTGGGTAGACACTGGGGCTACACGGCACATCTGCTCTAAGAAATTATTATTTTTTGAATATCAAAAACTAGAGCAAGATGAGCAACTATTCATGGGAAACTCTGCCGTCTCCAAGGTTGAAGGAAAGGCAATGTCATCCTGAAGTGGACATCTGGGAAAGAGCTTACTCTGAACGATGTGCTACATGTTCCAGATATTCGCAAGAATCTGATCTCTGGATCAATATTTAGTAAGAAAGGATTTAGAATGGTTTTTGAATCAGATAAATTTGCACTTACTAAGGATGGGATGTATGTGGGAAAGGGTTATCTTGTTGATGAACTTTTTAAAGCCAATGTTGCAGTTGTCGATAAAAAGTCTGTGTATTTGTACTCAAAGCTTATAAATAAAGGAAAATCTTTTGTTTATTAGCTTAAGTCTCCTACTTTATGGCATGCTAGATTAGGGCATGTAAATTATAAGTCATTAAAAAATTTGTCTAATTTAGGATATATTCCTAAACTCAACTTGAAAGAAATTTGCAAGTGTGAGATTTTTATTGAAACCAAATTAGCGAAAAATTCATTTCACTCAATTAATCGAAATACAGAACCTTTAAGGTAAATTCATAGCGATATGTGTGACTTGAACTTTATGCCAACTAGAGGCGGGAAAAAGTATTTTATTACTTTTATTGATGACTGTACAAGATATTGTTATATGTATCTTTTAAACAGTAAGGATGAGGCAATAAATATGTTTATAACATATAAAGCCGAAGTTGAGAATCAACTCAACAAGAATATCAAGATTCTAAAATCCAATAGTGGCGGAGAATATGAATCAAATGATTTTAGTGAGTTATGTGCTAATTTGGTATAATCCATCAAACAACAGCACCATATACTCCTCAGCAAAATTGAATTGTTGAACGAAAGAACAGAACTTTGAAGGAGATGGTCAATTCCATGCTCGTAAGTTCTGGAGCTCCGCAGAACTTGTGGGGAGAAGCTCTGTTAACTGCAAATTATATTCTAAACAGAATACCCCACAAGAAACTTGGTTTTATACCATTTGAGTTATGGCATGGAAGGACACCTTCCCACCATTACCTCAAAATGTGGGGGTGCCTTGCAAAGGTGCTAACACCATTACCTAAAAAGACTAAGTTAGGAGCAAAAACTATGAACTGCATATTCATAGGCTATGCTTTGAATAGTAGTGCCTACAGATTTCTGGTTCATAAATCATAAATACCAGATATTCATGTAAATATGATTATCGAATCTAGAGATGCTGTGTTCTTTGAAGACATCTTTTCATACAAACGGGAAACAGATAAGACTTCTGGGAAAAGAACACATGAGATGGCATTCAGGGACGAAAGCCCCGAGGAACCTATTGTCAATGCGGAAATTGAACCAAGAAGAAGTCAGAGATGTAGAATCTCAAAATCTTTTGGTGCAGATTTCATAGCATACGCTATTGAAAGCGAGCCTCAAACATTTAAAGAGGCTATGTCTACCCCAGAGCACAAACGTGGAAAGAAACTATAAATAGCGAAATATAATCCATACTAAGTAATCATACTTGAGAATTGGCAAACTTACCTCCTGGCAGAAAACCAATTGGGTGTAAGTGAATTTTCAAAAGAAAATTAAAACTCGATAGATCTATCGATAAGTACAAGGCTAGATTAGTAGCCAAGGATTATCGACAAAAGGAAGGACTTGACTACTTCGATACTTATTCACCAGTAACAAGAATAACCTCCATTCGGATGTTGATTGCAATTGCAGTATTGCATAACTTAGATATCCATCAAATGGATGTCAAGACTGTATTCTTAAATGGTGAGTTGAATAAAGAAATATATATGGAGCAACCTGAAGGATTTATAGTCAAAGGTCAAGAACACAAAGTGTGTAAATTGATAAAATCCTTATACGGTCTAAAGCAGGCTCTAAAATAATGGCATGAGAAATTTGATAGTGTCATGATCAAAGATGGATTCACTATCAATGAATGCGATAAGTGTGTTTACACTAAAACAGTTGAAATGCATGTATCATTGTTTGTCTTTATGTAGACGACATGTTGATACTTGGGACTAATATTGAAATTATTAAGTCCACTAAAAGAATGTTATCCAACAGTTTTGACATGAAGGATCTGGGATTGCTGATGTAATTTTAGAAATTAAAATCACAAGAATACCAGATGGAATCAGTCTATCTCAATCTCACTACGTGGAGAAGATGATAGAAAGATTCAAGGATCATGAGATAAAAGAGAATACTAATCCTTGTCTCCCACACATCCACCTTCATAAGATTACAAGAACTGAAATATACTAGTTGGAATATTCTCAGATTATCAGAAATCTAATATATTTGATGAATTGTACTAGACCCGATATTGCTTACGCTGTAAGCAAGTTAAGCAAATACACTAGCAATCCTAGTGATCAACATTAGACTGTTCTGCTACGAGTATTGGTTACGTATCACATACCAAGGAATATGTCTTTAGATATGGACAGTATCCATCTGTAATTGAAGGATACAGTGATGCTAATTGGATTGCAGAATCTAAGGAATCAAAATTAACTAGCGGATACGTATTTACTCTAGGAGGAGCAACGGTATCCCGGAAATCTTCCAAATAAACATGTATTCCCCGTTTTTCTATGGAATCAGAATCATAACCTTAGATAAGGACGGAGAAGAAGCAGAATGGCTTCGATAATTTTTAGAAGATATATCATTATGGCAAAATCCAGTGCCCGCTATATGCATACACTGCGATAATCAAGCAGTTATATCTAGAGTACAAAATGTTATATACAATGGTAAGTCTAGGCATATTCGTCGTAGACATAATACTGTTAAGCAGTTGCTCTCGAATGGAATTATCTCTATTGACTTTGTCTCGTCAAAAGATAATTTAGCGGATCCGCTTACTAAAGGTTTAAGTGGAGAGCGTATAAACTGTGCATCGAGGGGAATGGGTCTAAAAGCCTAACCTTACCGAGTCAGCTTAATGGAAACCTCACTTAGCGACTGGAGATCCCATGGATTAAGTTCAAGAGGAAAAACTAGTTATGATTGACTCAGCAAGTAAGCACTTGGGAGGTTGACTCCAATCCATTCCTAAGGTGCACATAAGTGCTTTTCTACGAGTGGATTAAGGATAAGCTTAACGCTTTTAATGATGCCTATATCTTGTTACTAAACAAGTGGAGTAGAGTAGACTACTCTTAATAGGACGATCATCTATGTGAGTATAGAGTTGGGTCGGCTCTTTGGGAATTTCTATGGAGGCTGTTATTCCCTAAAGATACTCTCTGAAACCAAGAATGTCCAGGGCCAAAATGGACACAACCGAGAACCAAAGTTGATTTGGAAAGTCACTGTGTGAAGCTTATTGACTTGGCTTACACTAACGGCTAATTCAAGACCTAGTTCACTGATTAGTCAGTAAGTCCGATAAAGCTTTCGCTATGGAAGGTTCAAGACCTAGTTCACCTATCCTGATGCAGTTTCTTTTCTAAAGTACCTTTCACAATAGAGTCAGTCTCTTTGTGTGTCAATTTCTTGAATCTCCATTCATTGTGGGGGATTGTTGGAAATATGAAGAATATATGTGAATCTTTAAATTGAATTATGGAAAGATCCGTTGATCGAATCAATTGGATAATGGTTGGAGTGTGGTCTCCTTCCATTGGGGATGAACGTGGTATATTCACATGTTCAATTCCGACTTCGAATGAATGAGGTATTCACGTCTAAAGTTTGCCTAATTCAAAGTCAAAAATGGGACTAAAGGTAGCTAAAGGCATTTAGTCCCACATTGGCCATGGGATGGAAACTTAAAGTGTTTAAATGGAGAAAAATGGAAACAAAGGGCGTGCCTTTTAGGTACTTGGAGTTTTCGCGCGAAATTGGGAGGAAACCATGCCCGCATATGCGCACGAGCGCACCGGCGCCGGGCGCCGGTGCCAGTGCCGGGCTCGGGCCCGGGACCGGGACCGGGTCCGGGTCTGGGTTCAGGTTCGGGTTCCCTGCCCGGTCCGGTTCTTTTTGAACCGGGTCTCACAGGTATGGGTTACGCGGATCTTACCTGCTCCGCCTCCGGATCCGAACCGCCCAGCGCAACGGCTGTCTGTAAACCATCGTTGCAGTTGGACGGTTGGGCGGTTGAAACGAACCGTTGCAACGGTTTAGACCGAATCGGTGCAACTGTTGTTTGGGTTCGGACTAAAGTACCCCTCCTGGAGCGCTATAAATTGCACTCCGCTTCTCTCAATTAAGACACACCAAAACAAAATCTGCCTTCTGAGTTCTGAAGGAGATCCTCTCTCTCTCAGTCTTGAAGTGACTTCCAAACAGGAAGTGAAAAATCTACAACTCGGTTTCCAAAGCAAGTGGAAATTCTGTAACTCAGATTCTGAAGCAACTTCCAAGAGATTCTACAAAATTCATTCTGAAAGAGGGCTCAGAAAATTCAACAGATTCTTTAATAGAATTGTTGTCTGAATCTGGGACTTCCAAAGAAGAATATTCTTCTACCTTCCTCTTTCCTCTACAGTGGGTGCTCCTCCAAAGTAAAGGCAAATATTCTCCCAAAATTTGTCTTAGTCCCGCTGCTTCAATAATCCTGTGAAGGTACTGGTTAACTACGGTTCGACCGTACGGTGATTTGTAGTGTTATCCAAATACCGTGAAGGAGTGTTGTATCTTGGGAGACCAGCGTCCAGTAACCCGTTAGCACCAGTGCGGGAGACGTAATTGTCTTAAGGAGATTCGCTTTAAGCGTACCTCACTCCAAGTACTGTATAAGTGAATTAATTTCTTTATACAGGGGTTATACTGATATTTAGTATATTGAGACTAACTTATACCAGTGTAATTGGTGTTTAACTAAGGAAGGTAATTGAAAGGTGGTTCTTTAATTAAGGAACGTTCTATTGAACAGAAAACCTCCCACCTGATATTAACCGACCTGACCAATTAGATAGGTGATATTTCAGTGATATTGATTAGTTGTCAGATTGATCCTAGAAACCAACAGTCATAAGACAATTAATACTATATTGAAGTTTCTTACTTCTATTCTGCTTGAACTTGCAGAAAATGTCTAAGACTAATCAAGATAGCTCAAGCAAGGCACCAAACATATAGCTACAAGCTTTGATGCCTACTCCACTTCCTAACCTGAAGCCGGAGAAGCCAGAAAAATTTGATGGCATAGAATTCAAGAGGTGGCAATAGAAGATGCTCTTCTACTTGACCACTCTGCATATAGCCAAATTCCTGCAAAAAGATCCACCAGAGCCCGAAACTGATCGGGACTTAGTCCTTGCAGTCGATGCATGGACTCAAGGTGACTTCCTTTGCTGAAACTATATTTTAAATGGACTGGATGACTCTCTTTACAATGTCTACAGTCCTATCACAACGGCAAAGAAGTTATGGGCCAGTCTTGATAAGAAGTACAAGACTGAGGATGCTGGTACCAAGAAGTTCGTCGTAGGACGATTTCTAGAGCACAAGATGGTGGACAACAAGACTGTGATCAGTCAGGTGTAAGAGTTCCAACTTATCTTGCATGAGATAGAAGCGGAAGGTATGATTCTACCTGAAACCTTTCAGGTTGTTACTATCGTGGAGAAACTCTCACCTGCGTGGAGAGATTTCAAGAACTACCTGAAGCACAAGCGAAAGGAGCTGAAGTTGGAAGATCTCATTGTGAGGCCTCAAATTGAAGAGTACAACAGAAAGTCCGATAAAAGGAGCAGTAAGAACTCCTATGAAGCCAAGGCCAATGTGATCGAAGACTCAAAGGGGAAAGCGTCTACTTCCAAAGGCTTAAACCGGAAGAAGACTTCCCAGGGGTACAAAGGCAAGGTCCAAGAAGGCAAGAACATGCGCTTCAAGGGAACCTGCTACATCTGCAATAAAGAAGGGCATAAGGCGAATGAATGTTATAGCCGTCTCAAAAAGAACAAGAAGAACCATCCACAGGCAAACTTGACCGACCATGCGTCACCAAGCCTTTCAGCTGTGGTGTCAGAAGTGAATCTGATAACCAACAATATGGATTGGTGGGTAGACACTGGGGCTACTCGGTACATCTGCTCTGAGAAATTATTATTTTCTGAATATTAAAAACTAGAGCAAGATGAGCAACTATTCATGGGAAACTCAGCCGTCTCCAAAGTTAAAGAAAAAGGCAAGGTCATCCTGAAGTGGACATCTGGGAAAGAGCTTACTCTGAACGATGTGCTACATGTCCCAGATATCCGCAAGAATCTGATCTCTGGATCAATATGTAATCACCTAGAGGGGGGGTGAATAGGTGACTAGCTAATCTAATGGTCAATTAATACGGAATTAAAACTTCTTAAACTAAACACCAAGTATAACATAAGAGTGTAGCCGAATTTCTCGTGAAGGGCTCTGGACTAACTCCTCAAGATTCCTCTAAATAAGAGTTGAGGTGTCGCGTTGGCTATCTTGGTTGAATACAAGTGTTAGCGAACAATCCCCAAGCATATAACAATATGAGCACAAATATATATCAAGCATATAAAGATGAAAGCAATATGAAAGTGCAAGATATAAACAAGTAAGAGATAGAGAGAGCAATCGCAAACACGGGATATTTGTTTCGAGGTTCGAGCACACTTGCTCTACGTCCCCGTCTTCAACACTTGAAGGATTTCCACTATAAATCGATCCCACCGGATCACTCAGTGCCGCAACACCTATAAGGAGTTCCCACTAGAACTCTTGGACTCTCTAGTCCCTCTCTTGTCCCCGAACACACCGCAAGCCCACAAGCTCGCCGAGGCCACACCTCAAACACCGAGTTCCCACTAGAATCCGAACCAATGCGACTCACACGTCCGCCTCCTCAAAAATAAGAATGAGAACTTTGGTGATCACAACGCTTTGATCACCTAAAATTACTCTCACAATAACACTCCTATATGATGAATATATCAATAGATAACTCAAGTGTTTGTGAGAAAAATAAGGATGGAATGTGTGGAGGAAAACACAAGAAATCACTTTTGAAAAACTCTTGATAAAACTCTCCTTTTGAATGAAAGTATTTGGCTCTTAAACCAAGTGGAGAAACCTCTTAAAAGAGTAGGAAAAATTGGTGCAAAAACTCACTTGAAAACTTGTTAAAAATAGTCCATATAAGCCCCCCTTTTATAGGCTAGAAAAACTAGCCGTTGGGGTCCAGTCAGCAGCTCTGGCTGCTGTCGGTCGACCGGCCCGGTCGACCGCCAACGGTCAAAAATCTGACCATTGGGCAAGCGGTCGACCGACCCGGTCGACCGAGGCCTGGAACAGAGAGCAGACACTCTCTGCCGGTCGACCGGCCCGGTCGACCGGGGCTTTCCAGAGAGCAGAGCTCTCTGGACGGTCGACCGGGTCGATCGACCGGCCCTCCAGTCAGAACTAGCGTGTACATTTGTGCATGTCGGTCGACCGTCAGAAGCCAGACATAACAAATCTAGGGATTAAAAAGGTTGTCTTTTTAGCTTAAAAAAAATCCCATAAATTTACGAAAAAACTACAAAAATAGTTTCAGTATTATACTTTGATAAACAAACATGTTTGAGTAAAATCAAGACATGTTACAAACATTTTGAACTATTTTTGTAACTAAGAAATTTTGGCTAAAAACAAAATCTGTATTTTTTCAAAATAGATTTTTCCAAAACTTCTCTAAATACAAAAACAAGATATTTTAAACACTTTTAAAGCATAGAGTGTATGGAAATGATCCACTACACATACATGATGAAATATCTATGTTTTTGACATTAAGCTCTAAAATAAGTTTGGTTAAAGACATGTATACTTTGAATTCCAAAACCAAATCGGTATTTTCCAAAATGAAAATCCTTTTGTATTTTTCCAAAATAAAAACTCTTTTATGAAAACTCATCTAAATCAAGAGAGTGTGTGTATATGGTATACTTGAGCAATCCACCAACTATTCTATCCTTTACATTTTAACTAAAAATAAAATCTTAACTAAAACAAACTTAGACTCAAGTCTTGATCTTGAAGGTCTTCACTTGAAGTCTTCTTCTCCTCTTGACTTGGTCCAAACTTGATCCAACGAGCTAGACTCCTCTTGAGTACTTGATGTGGTCTTGATACATAGGCTCTTAAATCAAACCGTGTTAGCTCCAAAACTTGACTTTAAATCCTTTGTTGAAGCTAAACACCTACTAAGATCTTGATCACAAATCTGAGACTAATTAAACACAAGATCATTTGTACTTATAACTACATGAGTTGATCATCATCAAAACTAGAGTGATGGGCCTTTGGGCCAACACAATATTTAGTAAGAAAGGATTTAGAATGGTTTTTGAATCAGATAAATTTATACTTACTAAGGGTGGGATGTATGTGGGAAAGGGTTATCTTGTTGATGGACTTTTTAAAGTCATGTTGCAGTGGTCAATAAAAAGTCTGTGTATTTGTACTCAAAGCTTATAAATAAAGGAAAATCTTCTTTTTATTTTCTTGAGTCTCCTACTTTATGGCATGCTAGATTAGGGCATGTAAATTACAAGTCATTAAAAAACTTGTCTAATTTAGGATATATTCCTAAACTCAACTTGGAAGAAATTCGCAAGTGTGAGATTTGTATTGAGGCCAAGTTAGCGAAAAATTTATTTCACTCAATTGATCGAAATACAGAACCTTTAGGGTTAATTCATAGCGATCTGTGTGACTTGAAGTTTATGCCAACTAGAGGCGGGAAAAATATTTTATTACGTTTATTGATGACTGTATAAGATACTGCTATGTGTATCTTTTAAACAGTAAGGATGAGGCAATAAATATGTTTATAACATATAAAGCCGAAGTTGAGAATCAACTCAACAAGAATTTCAAGATTCTAAAATCCGATAGAGGCGGAGAATATGAATCAAATGATTTTAGTGAGTTATGTGCTAAATTTGGTATAATCCATCAAATAACAGCACCATATACTCCTCAGCAAAATGAAATTGCTGAACGGAAGAACAGAACTTTGAAGGAGATGGTCAATTCCATGCTCGTAAGTTCTGGAGCTCCGCAGACCTTGTGGGGGAAAGCTCTGTTAACTGCAAATTATAATCTAAACAGAATACCCCACAAGAAATTTGGTCTTATACCATTTGAGTTATAGCATGGAAGGACACCTTCCAACCATTACCTCAAAATGTGGGGTGCCTTGCAAAGGTGCTAGCACCATTACCTAAAAAGACTAAGTTAGGAGCAAAAACTATGGAATACATATTCATGGGCTATGCCTTGAATAGTAGTGCCTACAGATTTCTGGTTCATAAATCATAAATACCAGATATTCATATAAACATGATTATCGAATCTAGAGATGCTGTGTTCTTTGAAGACATCTTTCCATACAAACGGGAAACAGATAAGACTTCTGGGAAAAGAACACATGAGATGGCATTCAAGGACGAAAGCCCCGAGGAACCAATCGTCAATGCGGAAATTGAACCAAGAAGAAGTCAGAGATCTAGAATCTTAAAATCTTTTGGTCCAGATTTCATAGCATACGCTATTAAAAGCGAGCCTCAAACATTTAAAGAGGCTATGTCTTCCCCAGAAGCACAAATGTGAAAAGAAGCTATAAATAGCGAAATAGAATCCATACTAAGTAATCATACTTGAGAATTAGCAAACTTACATCCTGGCAGTAAACCAATTGGGTGTAAGTAGATTTTCAAAAGAAAATTAAAACCCGATGGAGCTATCGATAAGTACAAGGCTAGATTAGTAGCCAACGATTATCGACAAAAGGAAGGACTTGACTACTTCGATACGTATTCACCAGTAACAAGAATAACCTCCATTCGGATGTTGATTGTAATTGCAGTACTGCATAACTTAGATATCCATCAAATGGATGTCAAGACTGCATTCTTAAATGGTTAATTGAATGAAGAAATATATATGGAGCAACCTGAAGGATTTATAGTCAAAGGCCAAGAACACAAAGTGTGTAAATTGATAAAATCCTTATGCGGTCTAAAGCAGGCTTCAAAACAATGGCATGAGAAATTTGATAGTGTCATGATCAAAGATGGATTCACTATCAATGAATGCGATAAGTGTGTTTATACTAAAACAGTTGAAAATGCATGTATCATTGTTTGTCTTTATGTAGACGACATGTTGATACTTGGGACTAATATTGAAATTATTAAGTCCACTAAAAGAATGTTATCCAACAGTTTTGACATGAAGAATCTTGGGGTTGCTGATGTAATTTTAGAAATTAAAATCACAAGAACACCAGATGGAATCAGTCTATCTCAATCTCACTACGTGGAGAAGATAATAGAAAGATTCAAGGATCATTGGATAAAAGAGAATACTAATCCTTTTCTCCCACACATCCACCTTCATAAGAATATAGGAACTAGAATACGCCAGTTGGAGTATTCTCAGATTATCGGAAGTCTAATGTATTTGATGATGCACTAGATCCGATATTGCTTACGCTGTAAGCAAGTTAAGCAGATACACTGGCAATCCTAGTGATCAATATTAGACTGCTCTGCTACGAGTATTGGTTACGTATCACATACCAAGGAATATGTCTTGAGAAATGGACAGTATCCACCTGTACTTGAAGGATACAGTGATGCTAATTGGATTGCAGATTCTGAGGAATCAAAATCAACTAGCGGATACGTATTTACTCTAGGAGGAGCAGCGGTATCCTGAAAATCTTCTAAACAAACATGTATTGCCCGTTCCACTATGGAATCGGAATTCATAGCCTTAGATAAGGCCGGAGAAGAAGCAGAATGGCTTCGACAATTTTTGAAAGATATACCATTATGGCAAAAGCCAGTGCCCGGTATATGCATACACTGAGATAATCAAGCAGCTATATCTAGGGCACAAAATGTTATATACAACGGTAAGTCTAGATATATTCGTCGTAAACATAATACTGTTAAGCAGTTGCTATCAAATGGAATTATCTCTATTGACTTTATCTCGTCAAAAGATAATTTAGCGGATCCTCTTACTAAAGGTTTAAGTGGAGAGCGTATAAACTGCGTATCGAGGGGAATGGGTCTAAAAGTCTAAACTTACCGAGTCAGCTTAATGGAAACCTCACTTCGCGACTGGAGATCTCACAGACTAAGTTCAAGAGAAAAAACTAGTTATGACTGACTCACCAAGTAAGCACTTGGGAGCTTGACTCCAATCCATTCCTAAGGTGCACATAAGTGCTTTTCTACAAGTGGATTAAGGATAAACTTAACGGTTTTAATGATGCCTATATCTTGTTACTAAACAAATGGATTAGAGTAGACTACTCTTAATAGGACGATCACCTATGTGAGTATAGAGTTGGGTCGGCTCTTTGAAAATTTCTATGGAGGCTGTTATTCCCTAAAGATACTCTCTGAAACCAAGAATGTCCAGGGCCAAAATGGACACAACCGAGAACCAAAGTTGATTTGGAAAGTCACTGTATGAAGCTTGTTGACTTGGCTTACACTAACGGCTAACAGTTCAAGACCTAGTTCACTGATTAGCCAGTAAGTCCGATAAAACTTTCGCTATGGAAGGTTCAAGACCTAGTTCACCTTTCCTGATGCAGTTTCTTTTCTAAAGTACCTTTCACAATAGAGTCAGTCTCTTTGTGTGTCAATTTCTTGAATCTCTATTTATTGTGGGGGATTGTTAGGAATATGAAGAATATATGTGAATCTTTGAATTGAATTATGGCAAGATCCGTTGATCGAATCAATTGGATGATGGTTGAAGTGTGTTCTCCTTCCATTGGGGATGAACGTGGTATATCACATGTTCAATTCTGACTTCGAATGAATGAGATATTCAAGTCTAAAGTTTGCCTAATTCAAATCCAAAAATGGGACTAAAGGTAGCTAAAGGCATTTAGTCCCACATTGGCCATGGATGGAAGTTTAAAGTGTTTAAATAGAGAAAAATGGAAACAAAGGGCGTGCCCTTTGGGTACTTAGAGTTTTCGCGCGCGATTGGGAGGAAACCATGCCGGCACCGATGCCGGTGCCGGGCCAGGCCGGGCTCGGGCTCGGGACCAGGTCCGGGTCTGGGTCTGGGTCTGGCTCTGGGTTCGGGTTCGGGTTCCCTACCTGGTACAGTTCTTTTTGAACCGGGTCTCACGGGTATGGGTCACGCGGATCATACCCACTCCGCCTCCATATCTGAACCGCCCAGCGCAATGGCTGTCTGTAAGTTGTCGCGGCAACTGGGCGGTTGGGCGGTTGAAACGAACCGTTGCAACGGTTCAGACCGAACCGTTGAACTGTTGGTTAGGTTCGGACAAAAGTACCCCTCCCGGAGCGCTATAAATAGCGCTCCGCTTCTCTCAATTAAGACACACCAAAAACAAAATCTGCCTTCTGAGTTCTGAAGGAGATCCTCTCTCTCACACAGTCTTGGAGTGACTTCCAAACAGGAAGTGGGAAATCTGCAACTCGGTTTCCAAAGCAAGTGGGAATTCTGCAATTCAGATTCCAAAGCAACTTCCAAGAGATTCTGCAAAATTCGTTCTGAAAGAGGGCTTAGAAAATTCAACATATTCTTAATAGAATTGTTGTCTGAATTTGAAACTTCCAAAGAAGAATATTCTTCTACCTTTCTCTTTCCTCTACAGTGGGTGCTCCTCCAAAGTAAAGGCAAATATTCTCCCGAAATTTGTCTTAGTCCCGCTGCTTCAATAATTCTGTGAAGGTATTGGTTAACTACGGTCCGATCGTACGGTGATTTGGTAGTGCTATCCAAATACCGTGAAGGAGTGTTGTATCTTGGGATACCAGCGTCCAGTAACCCGTTAGCACCCGTGCGGTGGACGTAATTGTCTTAAGGATATTCGCTTTAAGCGTACCTCACTCCAAGTACTATATAAGCGAATTAATTTCTTTATACAGGGGTTATACTGATATTCAATATATTGAGACTGACTTATACCAGTCTAATTGGTGTTTAACCAAGGAAGGTAATTGAAAGGTGGTTCTTTAATTAAGGAACGTTTTATTGAACGGAAAACCTCCTACCTGATATTAACCGACCTGGCTAATTAGATCGATGATATTTCAGTGATATTGATTAGTTGTCAGATTAATCTTAGAAACCAACATTCCCTTGATCTGCCTAAATAATGTTAGGAACCTTAAGAAACACTTGTCCCTGTGGATCGACCCTCAAGTGCCACAAACGATAATCCTGCACTTACAATTAATTAAAAACAGGAGAGCGAAATCTTCCCATCAATACAATCAAATCATATGTATCTTAAAGATGAAAAGCATATATCCTTCAGAACGCCATTTGGAGTGTATTGTTACACCATGATGCCCTTCGGATTAAAGAATGCATGGGCAACATATCAACGGGTTATGAATACAATCTTCTACATCATATATGCAAAACCGTAGAATGCTACGTAGACATATTGCAGTAAAGAGCCATGACAAAGGCAATCACATAGCAAATCTGAAGAAAGTATTTGACATCATGCGGGCACATTAACTGAAGATGAACCCGACCAAGTCTTTCCTAGTGGTGGCTAGCGACAAATTCTTGGGATTTATGGTAACATCCAAAGGAATCCCCTCAACCCAGAGAAAATTTGTACCATCCAGGAGTTGTGACCTCCAAGAAACCTCAAAGAACTTAGAGGACTGCAGGGACGATAGGTGTACATTCGAAGATTAATTTAAATCTCTCAGGACATTGCCAATACTTCACCAAACTAATGAAAAAAGAGTCTCATTTGTTTGGGATAGTGCTTACCAAGAAGCGTTTGAGAAAATCTAGTAATACCTTATGCATCCGCATGTTCTTGTAGCTCCAGTGTCAGAAAAACCCTTCTTGATATATATTAGAGGTATGGATCATTCTTTGAGAGCTTTGTTAGCTCAAACTAATGACCAAGGACATGAGCAAGCGATTTACTACATAAGCAAGACTATGATTGGGTCTGAACATCGATACAACCCAGCCAAAAAGGAGTGCTTGGCTCTAGTCTTCACTGTCCAGAAGATGTGATCTGTCTGGAGGGCCAGCTCATTCACGTCATCTCCAGAGTGAATTCTCTGAGGTTGCTTATTACGAAATCCTCATCGTTAAATAGTCGATCGACAAAGTGAGCTATATTACTCTAGCAATACGAGATGTGATTCATGTCACAGAAAGCTGTGAAGAGACAAGCAGTGATAGATTTCTTGGTTGAACCGCAGATTCAAGACCAACCAAACTTTAAAGATCTCTCAGATGAGATTGTTGAAGTTTGCATGACCCACATATCCTTCAAAGAACAAGTCAGGCAACTATTCTTCAACAGCTTGTCAAGAATGGGTCATAAAGGAAACATTATAGGAGGAGTGGAGGTAGTACTTGTGTCCCGACAAAATTACATGATTTCTCAGCTGTTTTCGTTAACTGAGTCATGTTCCAATAATGTTGTGAAATACAATGCTCTTTTAATCAGAATGCAACTCGCAGAAGAGATTGGCATCAAGCATCTCGAAGCGTATGGTGATTCGAAACTCATCGTCAATCAGGTTTGCATGGAATATGAAGTTCGACGTGAAGATTTGGTGCCCTACTACAACGCAACCATCAACATGGCAGAGAAGTTCAGAAGATTCTACATCAACCATGTTCTCACCAACAGAATGCACATGCAGATGCAATGGCATCTCTCGCCACTTTACTGGCTCTTCCAGCTAAACCGGCGAAAAAAGTACTCGTCTATGATCGTGAATTATGCTGTCCAAAATTCACTCTTGAAGATAGTCAGACTCAAGAAAGAGAAGTTCAAGTCAAAGAGGCTCTTGAGATTTCAACAGGTCCATAAAAGGGACTGGCAATTCGTATTCATCTACTATGTCTTATACAAAGTATTGCCTGATGACACTAAGGAGGCAAGCTGCAGTTAGAAGGAAAGCTCCTCGATTCTAATACAATGCGATCACGTGAATATTATATCGTAGGTCGCATGATGGAATCCTGCCCTATTGTCTTTCACGCAAAAAGGCATAGGAAGCACTCTAGGAAGCTTACGACGGTAAATGCGGAACTTACCAACTCGGACCCAAGCTTGGGACCCGACTCTGAAGACTTAGCTACTATTGGCCAAAGATGATTTTTGACGTCATCGCCTATGTCAAGTGATGTCATCTTGTCAGATTCATGATGACTTCATCCATCAAGCACCAGGCCATCTTCACCTAACGTCTTCTTCGTGGCCATTTGAGATATGGGGAAAAGACGTCATTGGATCCATAAATCTTCCAATATCCAAAAGATATTTGTTTATTTTGACTATAACTGATTACTTCTTCAAATAGGCTGAAGCCATCCCCCTGAAGGAAGTAAAAACGTTCGACGTGATCAAATTCATTAAGCATCACGTAATATAGTACTTTGGCATGCCTCGACAAATCATCCACGATAATGAGGCCAAATTCGTCAGCCTAACATTTCAGAGATTTTACAACAAATTTTGAGTCTAAAGTGTCTCTTCAGCGCATTCTATCCAGCTGCTAATGATCTTGCAAAAGCTTTCAACATGACCATCGATAAACTTTTCAAGAAGTTCATCTCAAAAGTTAATGCGACTGGGACGAGAAGTTAGGCGAATGCCTCTGAGCTTACTGCACAACAGTGAGTGCCCTGACAAAGGCTACACCATTTTTCTTTGTACGGATATGAAGCTATACTTCCACTGAAAAATCAGATTCCATCTCTACAAGTTGCTTTGGCAACAGAAATGATGAATGAGGAGAAGCATCGACTGCGCCTCTAAGAGTTAGAAGTTTTAGATGACAAACACCTACAAGCTCAACAACAAATTGAGGTCTATCAAACTCCAATTTTCAGATCCTTCAACAAGAAAATCAAGAAATGAATTTTCAGGAAAGACTACCATGTCTTACCTGTCAAAAGACCAATGGTCATGACGCATAAGATAAAAAGAAAATTCAACCCCAATTGGGAAGGACCATCTATAGTAGAAACAGTTTACTCAAACAGAGCTTATTGCCTTATAAATCCAAGTAGGAATACACTCATGATGCTGATCAATGACAAATACTTAAAAAAGTACTATCCCTAATTAGGTTCAATACTACACCTCTGATCAAAGAAGTACTCCTCAGGATCATGTTAACATTATTCCTCTGATCAATTGACTATTCCACCATATCATGGAAACTTCTTCCCCAAATGAGATTGACTCTACCCTCTCTTATTGTTTTGATGGATTAGGGTTTATGATTCAAGATGTTTTAGAGAGCACCAAAGAAAAGCGCTAAGGAAGAGGTTTTTCTTCAAACGATTACATCACCGATCAGTGACGGCGAGCCGATCGAACATCAAAAAACAATAATACATGATGTAAATATTGAAGAAATGACAAAGGCAAACTATCGGTTTTAGCCTTGTCACTCTCTCCACTGATGACATCGAGCTGATCAAATGTCAGGAGCCAGTGATGCCAACATCGAAGACATGACAAAAACAAATTACTAGTTTTAGCCTCGTCACTCTTTTTCAATGCTGAGATCGAGCCGATCGAACATCATTATCCAATGAAGCATGATGTAAACATTGAAGACAGGATAAAGGCAAATTATCAGTTTTAGCCATGTCGCTCTTCTCTAGTCATAGACCTGTATCTACCTTCAATTTAGAAGAATAGGTTATATTTTAAAGTCGAGCATGTTTGAGCAACAATTTTATCTTCTCTTCTTTCTGATCATTCCTCTCGATTCAGAAAGATAGCTTATCTAGTCTGACTTTTTCATATGTAATGATGCTATCTCTCTCCCCCAGTTCGATCAATCGAAGCTCGATTCCACGGTGAATTCATCTAGAAATTCAGATAAACTTATTGAATGAGTTTACCTGATAATATATGAAGTTGAACTTATTGAAGAAGGCTCGTGATGCTTCTTTACAGAACCCTTCCAGTGTTTCCGCATTTATATCAAAGTGTGGCGACCAAATGAGGATCAAAAGGGTTCCACAAGGAATGTTAATTTCTGAACAAAATCCCCATGCAGTTTATATTCATTTCTTTCATCTCCAGTGAGATTTTAAAAATCACCTGCAGAGTAAAAATTCAAAAGGTACACCATATTACTTAAAATAACACAACAACCCAATACCTCCGACGACCAAGGGTAGAGAAAAAAGTTGGCTTTTTAGCCAACCGAAAAATTCTCGACAACTCATCATTTTGAGGGGAATAGCATGGCTAGCCCAACTCAAATGGGAGTTGGTAAAGATAAATCAAATTTATTGGTAGCAGAAGGTTTGCTAAAAAATCTAAGGGATCTGATCCCGCTAGCTCCACCAAAATCTCTTACTAATTTCCTTCCATAGAATGGTAGGACCACAAAAAGTTGTATTTATTTTTTCAGTGAAATGATTGCTGATTAAGTTGGAACCTGCACACAGAAAATATACAATTCAAAACTTGATAATAGATAGTGCGAGGTACTCAATAATACCTCAATGGTAAGTGACTATGCGGGTCGTGATCCATAAGGAGGAACTAGCGATGGAAGTTTTTTGCAAGTTCTTTTTAGTTCACAAAAATTGGTTAAAGTTCTTCTTTTAGTTCTTGAAAAAAAGAAAAATAAATTATTTTAATTTATGAAGAAAGTGGTAGATAGAAGGAGATGATGATTTTGGAAAAATAGAAAACTAAGTTAAAGAAAGAAATAAAAGAGTGAATAAAAGAGTTGGGAGATGGTGGTGATCTATACTAAAGGATTAAAAGAAAAGAAAAGAAAACTAAAGAACTTACCTACCTCTTCTGGTTGATGATTTACCTGGGATCCTTATCAACGGTGTACCTTTGTTTGAAGGCGAACGAAGCATGACAGATAAGATCTTCTCCATTCCTGATCTATACTACGAAATGAAGGTGCAAGCTATGCTACCATAGAAATAGTTGTTCATCACCATAGGCCATCAACGACACTTACAAGGGCGAGATAACTTCGAAGCTATTGGAGTCGTTTGGATTCACAAACACAGAAGAGAGAAGTAATAAAAATAAGTAAAAAGAAACTTCAATTGAATTGAATAACAATGAAAGAAAGAAAGATTACTTACACCGGTGTCACTTTCAGTACAAGCATCACTCTTGTTCTCCCATGAAACTCTTCTTCGATCTCAGTTATATAAAAAAATTACATTAAAAAGAAAAAAAATCTAAGTTAAACCTATACAGAATCTACTATATTCTCTACTTGATCGTCCCCTATACACTAAGAAATCCCAGTAGTTATAGGTAAAAACTAAAAGGGGAGAGTGTGAGAAGATAGGGGAGCAAAACACTCCCCGTATCTTAACCAACTAGCCGTGGAAACGCGGCTTTGGCCACGTTTCCGTGGCCTGGGTGTGGCCAGGTGGCCACACCTGGGGGTGCTGATCCCCAGTTTCTCGATCTCCTTTTATCTCTTACTGGATTTTCAGATTTTGGTCCTAGATTTGTCAAAACCTCTTTTGATCTTTGGCATTAACCAATTGATTTGTGAAGATCTATTTTAACCACTTGTTCAACTGGTTTTATGTTTTTTGATTTGTCCTGATCCTTAATTTAAATTTAATTCTGAATTAGATCAGAATTTGGGTGGCTTTGGGCTCGTTTTCTCTTCCTTCTCCCTTGGTAATGGGCCTGCATTTTATTAAACAAAAATAAGGCTAAATACATGATCTATTAGACAATAAATATGGGATCTATTAGACAATAAAAATGGGAATGTGACATTATATATGCAATATAGGTGACTGATTACACCCCACACTTATCTTTTACTCACCCTTGAGCAAAACATTAAAACTAATCCTAAAAAATTATTAGACCACTTTCGTAGGTTACTCGATTGCACTGAGTATGTGCAACAAGCCGTTAAACTCCTAGGTTACCCTAGAGGATGAGTTTTATCTTGTGAGGGTTTTTAGCATATTATACCCACAAAATCCATAAAGAAGAGAAACAAAGAGTTAATATTTTTAATAAGCATTTTGAAAGAGAAAAATATTTGAAGTATTATTGTAAGAGTTCAAGTAATCTATAAATTATAAGAAAACTGAATTTTTCATTCCTAAACTTAGTCTCTATTCAAAAACTTGTTATCAATCAAAGTAAGGATTCAAAATGTTTCTCATCTACTCTATTATCTTATCCTAAGTCATATGCACTTTTGTGACTGTGAAATTTTGATTAAGGGTTCTTTAACTCTATCTCTTATGCCTTATTTATTTATTTATTTTTTTGTATGTTTGGTGGTATTATTCCTTAGCTTTATTAGGCTTTCTAATCTGCCTATGTAACGAGCTTTAATCGGTGACTCCCAAATCGGACAGTTTTAGGGCACCAGGTGAGAAAACACCCAAGAACTTCAGGAGTCAAGCAAAGAAGGCCACAAAACTAAGAATTTTATTATATGAACCACTTTTAGGCGTGAATACTCATGCTTTATGAGGCACAAATACCCAACTTAATCAGAGGATTTTGATATAAGTATACATTTTTTCTTTTCTTTTTTTTTTCTTTTTTTATATAAAGCATAAGAGTCTTTATTTTTGAACCCTAAATGTATAAGTATATAAAGCATGTATTTTTTATCAAGATAAAAATCAAGGCTAAATTACTTTTCTAAATTTTCTTCCTAACTCTAGAAATCTAACAAATAATCTTATTTTGATCAAATATAAGAAATCCTTATTATGATTCTCTTATTTCTTAAAATTGACTTAATTTCTTTCAAAAAATATGTCAAAATATTGCTCTCTTTCAAAAAGTTTTTTTTAAAGAAAGAAAAATGTTACGTTTTTTATTTTAAATAAAAAGAAAACCAATATCATGTTAGAATCCTCCCCCACACCTATCAAATGCATTATCCTCAATTTATGAATGAATGCATAGATGCATGAAAAAGAAGAAAGGGAAGAAAAATATTACCTTAAGGTGGTGGTCCGGTGGCGGTCAGATTGGGCCAAGCGTTGCTACCCAATTAAGATAATATGGTGGTTCACAGAACTCATCTTTGTTGACCACTTTTCAATGTACATAATTACAATCCCCAATATGAATAGGATCATGAAACTTATTCGCTTTACATGACCAGTCTTGAAAAATCATCACGGAGTCATCATGATCAATACTTATGTCCAACAAAAGAATGTGACTTGGTGGAATAATTGACTTGAATTCAAGAGTGATAGGTTTGAGAACCATTACTAACTCAGGAAAATCAACTTTGGGTTCGAGAGTCTGTTTTGGTTCGAGAGTTGAGTTCAAATCAAATAATTGAAATTCACATTCTTCTCTTATCAATGAAATGTGACTATCTAAATTTGGAGATTCAATTTGTAGATCTATGGGTACAAGAATAAATGTTAGCTCTGAAAATTGGTCCAAATGGGCAATGATACCGGAGTCAACAAAAGTCGAAAATGAAAATTAAATCATAAGGTTTGGGATCAAGGTCACATTCACATTCAAGTTTAATCACGTTGAATGGTAAACTTACCAACTTGTCCAAAGTTTAGAATTGGTCAAGTTCAAATTTGTGTGTTGAAATTGAGTCTTGATCAAAGTCTCCAAGATATCAAGATTCTTCATTCCTATCAATATGGTTAGGACAATTGAGAATGTTCAAACAGGTGTATTAGGTAGAGTTTCCTTATTCCTATCTTTCACTATGTTGATATAACGACTCATTTGAGCTTATAGCCTATCGATAGATTGGAAAAAATTATTTTCGGACTGAATCAGATTTTTCATACTCCTATCTGAGTCCATAGGTTCTTCTTCTTATTGTGGGACTTGGAACATGGAGTAAAAATCTTAGATTTGGGAGTCTTATGGAAATTGTGAGTCCATCATTTTCAGCTTTTGTTCTTGGGACTCAATCATGGCTTTTATACTTTTCATACCCTCAGATTTTTCTTCTATTGGTTGGTCATGACTAGAAAAATTATAGGCTGAATGCTGGAATTGTGGTTGACAATATAACTCGGGAAAGTTGTATCCCCATTGACTCTGTGAAGAGTAGTGATGATTATTTCAGTCTTATTCATAATATTGGGACTGGGGCATGTATTGATTTAGATAAGACCAATCCGGCACACTGGGCTGGTTAAAGTTATGATATGCCGTGTTGGTAATATCCGAGTCAAAAGAGGTCAGGGTGTAATATGGATTACCATTAAAATTGAAAAAGTTGTTGTTATAAGCCATATCACACAAGAAATGTCAAAAACAAATAAAGAAAAACAAACAAATAAAAAAGAAAAAAATCTAACCTAAGTTAGGGTAAATCTTAGACCTAAACGACTCATAACTGGTTAGACTGTCCAGGGGGGTATATTGTAGAATTTGACCACAAATTAATCGACCAGGTAAGGGCAAGATCAGTGGGAGTATTCGTGCCTAAGTAACGGGTCTAATTATGTCAAACACTGTTCTTCGAGGTTTCGCCTCATCAATCCCCAACTTTTGACACTGATTTGGTAAGAGTCAAATTCTAATCAACTCCCCTTAAGTCATTCTCCTATTGAGTCCGAGATGTCCCTAGGACCAACGTCTACTCAGTTTTAATTAAACTTGAGTTAGTAAGTGAGGAGATTGTTTGTGGGTTAAGGGAGGGTAATGACTTCCCCACCTTATCTTGTTTATAAGACAAGCCCTTAATTCAGTTTAGTGCAGTGTACAAGTACATAGAAAAAGCAACACTCAAGTAACATTTCATACAAGAATGAACCTTATACTAAATGCTATGCACACATACTTTGGCTCCAGCACTCTTCAACAATAAATAGAAAATGTAACAAAATAGACACGTGCCTAAATGCAAAGTCTAAACTGTTTTTAGAATTTACAATCAACCTTTTACTGTTGAGTTAGAAATGTATGTACAGTGAGTCAAACAAAAAAATAAATAGTTATAGATATTTAACTTTGTAATTCAGCCAACCTACAAAAAATACAGGTTAGTAGTTCACTCAGACTGCCATGCGATTGCAGCAAACTGAGGGCTTCTGGCTCTGCTTTCTTGAGCAGAGTCCAGGGCCACTTATATGTCCACTGCAGCAAAAAAATTCCTTATTGTTAAACCTTTGCACCAAGAACAGAGAAGAAAGTTAATCAATAAAGTAAAAAAGAGTTACTTATCGTCCCTCCCCGGCAACGCCGTCAAAATTTTGCTTGAGTTGGAACCTCCACATAGAAAATACAGAATTTCAAAACTAGATAATAAAGTAGCGCAAGCAAGTGACTATGCGGATCATGATTCACAAGGAAGGACTAGCGATGGAAACTTTTTATAAGTTCTCTTTAGTTCACAAAAAATGATTAAAGTTCTTCTTTTAGTTCTTGAAAAGAAAAGAAAAATAAATTATGTTAATTTGTGAAGAAAGTGGTAGATAGAAGGATATGATGATTTTAAGAAAAACAAAGTAAAATAAAGAAATAAAAGAGTGAATAAAAGAGTTGGGAGATAATGGTGATCTACACAAAAGAATTAAAAGGAAAAAAAGAAAACTAAAGAACTTACTTACCTCTTCCGGTTGATGATTTACCTGGAATCATTGTCAGCAGTGTACCTTTGCTTGAAGGCGAGCGGAGCATGCCAGATGAGATCACCTCATTCCCGATCTATAGTACGAAAGAAGGTGCAAGCTATACTACCATAGAAATGGTTGCTCATCATCATAGGCCATCAATGACACTTCTAAGGGTGAGACAACTTAGAAGCTATTAGAGTCGTTTGGATTCACAAACACGGAAGAGAAAAGCAACAAAAGCAAGAGTAGAATAAGAAACTTCGATTGAAGTGAATAACAATAAAAGAAAGGAAGATTACTTACACCGGTGTCACTCTCAGTACAAGCATCACTCTTGTTCTCCCATGAAACTCTTCTTCGATCTCAGTTACATAAAAAAATTACATTAAGAAGAGAAAGAAAAATTTAAGCTAAACCCATACAGAAATCTACTCTATTCTCTACTTGAGCGTCCCCTGTACACTAAGAAATTCTAATATTTATAGGCAAAAACCAAAAGGAGAGAGTGTGAGAAGATAGGGGAGCAAAACGCTCCCATATCTTAACCAACTGACCATGGAAACGCGGCTTTAGCCGCATTTTCGCGGCCTGGGTGTGGCCAGGTGGCCACACCCGGGGGGTGCTGATCCCTGATTTCTTGATCTCCTTTTATCTATTGTTGGATTTTCAGATTTTGGTCCTGGATTTGTCAAAACCTCATTTGATCTTTGGCTTTAACAAATTGATTTGTGAAGATCTTTTTAACCGCTTGTTCAACTAATTTTATCTTCATTAATTTGCCCTAATTTGTCCTGATCCTTGATTTGAATTTAATTCTGAATTAAATCAGAATTTGGGTAGGCTTTGAGCTCGTTTTCTCTTCCTTCTCCCTTGGTAATGAGCCTGCATTTTATTAAACAAAAATAAGACTAAATACATGATTTATTAGATAATAAATATGAGAATGTAACATTATACATGCAATATAGGACCGATCAATTACAAATCAAACCTGTCATGTTAACATTATACCTCTGACACTAAGACTTCAATGTATCCCAGCAGATCAAACTCTAGTTGTTATTCTATTCAATAGAATTGCAGGTCCAATAGAACTGATCAAAATGGTAAATTCGATTATTGTTATGTTAAATATCTCACTTATAACAGTAAATAAATCTCTGTCAAGGTAATATTACACTTCTGACAATTCAGTTTCATCAAATCGCAAATCCAATCCCTATCAAGTTAACATTAAACTCTGACAGTAATCTTCTCGATTTTCTCAATAAAAATGAGATATTTGATTAATACTACACTTCTTCAGTGCTAAGTTAACATTACACCTCTGGCACATCTCACTGTTAAGTTGACATTACACTTATAACGGTGATCTTCTCAATTTTCTCAATGAAAACGAGACTTTCAGTGCTAAGATAATATTTCTCCTCTAGCACTCATCTCATTGTTAAGTTAACATTATACTTTTAACTGTGATCTCGATTTTCTTAGTGAAAATGAGACCTTTTATGCTAAGTTAACTGTTACCTCTAGTATACAACCCTATCAAGTTAACATTACACCTCTGATAGTAAAACTTCAATACATCTCCAAACAGATCAAATTCGCCTTGCCAATTCTCTTCAATTCAATGACAGGTCCACTAAATTGCTCAAATCACAAATCTAATCATTGTTTTATTAAACATTACACCTCTAGCAGTAAACAAATCCCTATCAAGTTAACATCACATCTCTGACAATTCAATTTGCATAAATTGCAAATCCATCTCACTGTTAAGCTAACATTAAACCTTGACGGTAATTTTATCAATTTTCTTAGTGAAAACGAGATTCTTGGGTTAAAATTACACCTCTACTACTCAACTTTCTTAATGGAGCTATCTAAATTTCAATTACTAAGTTAACTGTTACCTCTAACAATCAAAACTCATCGCTTTAGTCTGTTTGATATTCCATCAAAAAATAAAATAGACACAAATGATTTGCTGACTGAGATCTGACTTTTGCGAACAGTTTAATAGTACACTGGCTGAAGAAGTCAACAACTCAACCAGTTTAATAGTACATCGACAAGACAAATAGAGCTCAAGTAAGTTCTAAACTGAGTTTCTAGACACTTGCGATGAACTTTCATGAGGGCTTCAAGCAGTTCAATAGTACACTCACAAGACTAGAATTCAGACATGATCAAGCTCTGGGAACTACAAACGACTGTCAGTCCAATCACAAATGTCCAAGTCATTATGAAGTCTAAAGTATTTTGAAATATTTTCAACCACGCAGTTTCAAAAACTTTGGAGGAGATTCTGTAGACTATCAAAAAAATTATAGAAAATAAAGCCTCAGATGCGAGTCTTAAGCTAAAGCGAGGGTCGTGTTTCAACTCAAAACGCGAGTTTCACAACTGATGCAGGGGTTGCGTTATGTGCTAAACGCGATAGTCGTGCTGCTCCTACTCAGGCCTGAGTATCTTCACATCTTCAACTCAAAATGCGAGCCTGAGTAGTTTCACGTTTCAACTCAACACACAAGCCTTTGAACTCTGTGTTTCAATGCAGACACGAGTCTGTGAGCTTCATGTCTCAACATCAGAGCGAGGTCCGCATCCAGCACGAGACCCCATTTCTGCTGTAACTGACAACCACCAACTGGATCAATTAACACTCACATTTTCTTCACATAATGGAAAATTAATTCTCGTTATGAAGAGATTCAAGGGGTCAATTACACCCCTAAAATCTCTATAAATAACTGAGAGAAGCTACAGAGAAAAGGGGGCATTTAGGAAGTTCAAGAGAGTGTACTATTTTTAACTTGCCGCAAGTTTTAATCTCTTTGAGATTGTTTCATACATTGACTGAAGTTGCACGCTTCACAAGTGAGCAAGAAGAAGATCCAAAGATCAAGCTTCCGGTTTGTCTCGTCAACGAAGAACAAGATTCACTCTCCACCGTTACATGAAAGAACCCGATATTAAAAAAGGGGAGATCCACTCAAAACTCTCCCCTATTCTGTAATCGAATTTCATCCGTTGGAATTTTCATCCATTCAAAGAAATATTACTTTGAGATTTTTTCGGTCCCACAATAACTGATTATACTGTTAGTAAAAGTCCGACTATTAACCTATGCGCATTTGGCGTAACCTAGGGTCTGATACCAAGAAAATCCTGTCACGCCCCGCTTACCAAAATATACTAGTCTGGAGATGCGATAATAGTCGACGACGCTTATACGTAAGAAGAATACCGCACATGTATATGTGCTAAGCCAATACAAGGAATTAGTCACAATATATAAAAAAATTCTAGCTTTATTGATCAAGTATAAAAATATCTGCAAAAGAGTAAGTGATCTTAATAGATAAGGAAACATGAACATGATAATACAGATACGCACAAGTAATAAAGATGGCGAGTCTCCTACTAAAATCCCGTGAAGCATCAGGCACTACGAAATCTCTAAGTAAGTAACCTCAGGGTTGTGAGAAAGCGATCTAGTAAGTGGTAAAATGAGAAAAGCAGTAATATAATAAAATACTACTATAATTGTATAGTAAAACTGTGTAATGTGTGTAATAAGAGACAAACCTTAGTTTTATTAGTGAGATCAATACGTAAGATTATCGTATGTAAAGAATTTATCTTTTTATGTATGTTATTAAAATAATGGGTAATGTTTTAAAATCATACCATAATAATAATTAGTATCAAAATGAAATGGACAAGTAGATCAAGGGTCTCATATACTAAGAAAAAGGTATCAGAATAAGGAGACAACATGACTTGCATACATATGTATACTTACACAGAAAATAAACAGAAATAATCATGATATAATATTCTTGATTGGATAGGAACAATATGTTTACAGAGAATACATGAAGCGCAGAGCATACATGTATAGTAATATGTTGTAAATAAGAAATCAGGAAGTTTAACACAGTATAAACAGACAAGATATCATGCAGGTGACAAATCATATACTAAAACTATACAATAATAACAATCAGTATCCATGTTATTTTAATCATTCTCTTTCGGTGTCTCATACCACTGACAGTCCACACTGGAGCCCGTACTCCAGCATAACTCATCCGAACATGACATACGGGTACCATTATCTGAATGAGAGAGTGACAAAATAACACACGCTTCTGATATCATCATTGTTGGGTTATTAAATGCATCATGTACTGGGTCTGAATAACTAGTGCACTAAGGATGCCTCTGTCGTGCCAACACCCCGCGATGTGGGATTCTAAAGGTACCCCCATAGATTCAAGAGGTAGCCCCTACCATGTGTGTGGCGTGGTACTATATTCCGTGCGGCACTTAGTTCTACACATTTTATGCTGGACGCCAACATGATCGTGCTTATAATATGTACACCAGGTAACACGAATACTGAGTTTGGTCAATAACAATATCGAGCACCGAAAGACATCCTCGTTATGCCAATACAAGCGGAGGTAGGATTCTAGAGATGCCCCCCACAGATTCAAGAGGTGGCCTCCACCACGTATATGGCGTGGCACTTTGTTCCCTGTAGAACTTAGTTCCGCACATGTTTAGTCGGATGTCAGAATAACTGTGCTATAACATGTATACCAGGTAACAGGTGTGCTAGCTCGATAATAGTCTTTATAACATGCAACAAGTTAACATGATTTTCTCAGTAATTCTGTAACATGAACAAGTATAAAATGTAACGGGATTCATCTCGATAATTTCAGTAACATGAACATGTGTCAATATAACAATGGTTGTCCAAATGATTTCAGTAACATCAAATAAATCAATATCCGCATTCACACATAATTATCCATTGTTCAAACAATTCACAACAGTATTCAAGGTTACAAATCTATATATATCTTACAATTTCATTAATTAACACTCTAACAATCAACCAACATATAGATAACTCATCAACATTATATAATACATAAACAATCGCAATAAATATTATTTTATTGAAAAAAAATAAAAAGCACTCATTACAGTTATCACAAGAATGTAGCTCTCTTTTTTACCATCACAATGCTCGAGAATCATTCAAATCGAACCCCAAACAGTCAAAATATCACCCAAAAAACAAAGTCAATAATTGAGGGTCAGAACTATAAATTTTAAGGTCCAGAATGTAATAATAAATTTACGAAGTGGCTAAAATTAAATTTATCTTTCTTTTTATTAATGGATGCGGGTCGGGTCATTATTGGGCTCAAATCTGATTACCTAAAATCCTCTTAAGTTAACGGGTTCGGGTTAACTGGTCGGGTTTGGGTTCAGGTTTGGGTCGGGGTTGTGGTGTGCATTCAATAAGAGAAAAGAAGAAAGAGAGAGACCAGGGAGAGGAGAAGTCATCAGGGGAGAGGGCAGTGACTGCTCATGGCAATGGAGCGGGGCGGCAGTGCAACAACCACGACGGCAGTCCTTGCCGGTCGGCGGTGGCGTTGCCGACGTTTCAGGGGAAGAGAGAAACGAGAGAGAGAAAGAAAGGAAGAGTGAGGAGCAGAAGATGAACAAGAGGGAGGTGGTGGCAGTGGTTCGTGGGCAGTGGCGTTGGAAAGGCGGCGGTGCTTGGACGGGGCTGGACGGGGGCAGGGAGGAGGTGGAGTAGAAGTAAAAGAATAAGAGGAAGAAGAGAGAAAATGGGAATGAGTTGCGGTTGGTGGCGGTGCGATGCCTGGCCGATCTAGGCAGCGATTGCCTACCGGCGATGGTTTGACCCCAAGGAAAGAGAGAGAACGAGCAAGAGGGAACGAGAGATAGTGAGAGAGATAGAGAGTGAAAAAGAGAGAGGAAAGGGAAAAAGTGAGAAAGAGATAGAGAAGTGGAGAAGAGAGAAGAAGAAACTAGAGAGGAGAGAGAAAAGAAGAAAGACAAAGAGAAAAGAAAAGAGAATTAGACGAAAAAAGAGAGAGGGAAAGAATGGGCGAGGCCCACAGGCTTTTTGGGGCGGGACTATGCTCGAAAAAATTAAATAAAAATAAATGTGGGCTTAGGCTTACTCATATATATTTATTATTTTTTAAAATTATATAAATTATAGTTATTTGTTTTAAAATTTATATTTTCTGAAAAATTTGCGCGTTAATTCATAAATATATATATATATATAATATTCTATAAAATTTATTTATCAATATTATTATTAATAAAAATATTTATATTTTAATATGCACACATTTATTTATTTTAAATATTTATTTTGCTTATAAAAATATCTGCTCAACTATAATAATTAACTTTATAGAAATATCTACTTATCAAAATAATTTTTTAATATAAATAAATCAAAAAATTTATTTGTTGATATGTTTCAATATTTGGTTTAGATATAAGTAATAGTATTGTTAAATATTATCAGGTACATATAATTATTTTAATTCTTTTAAAAATGTATCAATACTTTTTAGATAAAATACGTATTTAACAAAACTTAATTTGTAAATCAAAATATATAATTATCGGTATTATACAAGTATTAGCAGCTTAGGGTATTACATTTCTATCCACCTTATAAAAAATTTCATCCTCGAAGTTCAATTCAGGTGGGAGAGAAGTATTTTAATGATCCTGGAACCTGTGGGTTATAGGCCCACCAAGCTTCCGTTGTGCCACTTTGATATCTATAATTGAACTCAAGAATTAGTGACCAGTGTCATGAACCAAAGATAGAGGTTTGGAATCAAGATATGAAAGCAGAGCGGAAAAAAATCAAAATACTCTGGATGACAAATGAAATTAGGCAATCTTAGGAGGCCAGGATTGGATTTTAAAAGAAATGAAATATTCTTGTACTCGTAGATGGAATTCTCAAGTCCTGATTAAGATTAGTTCAAATCTGATAACTGATTGTACTGTTTTCATATCTCTTTAAATAAATTTTGCATAATATTCTTGATCCTGGATATCATGATACCACTTGAAAACTTCACTAGTTATACATGACACCTACCTGAACTATCATGTCTATGTTACTTAACTATTGGGAAATATTGTTATACGGTAACAGCATCGTACTGCTTATCCTGTTCACTGATATATCTAGCTATACTAGTATCCTAATTACACTGTTGATGTTGTTACCGTTGCCCTCATCGAGTTATCCCAATGATTTAGGTAACATGTACATTAAATAATCTTGATAACTAATAACATGATATTAAACAACTTATACCAAGATTGGAAAAATTGATGGAGGAGACAACATCTGTATTTTGGATGGGCTTGGTATATAGGTTGCACAGCCGAAAGAGGGTCCCACTACAGGGTTCCCGTGACGTTACTGACACCCGGTCCTGTTCCTATTCTTGTTCCTATTATACATGTTATTCATGTACCTGACTTGTTATATATGTTACCTGACTACCCTGCGGTAGGGCCTGATTCAGCGCCAGGAGTCTGGGCTGTGGTCCCAGGTATGCACGGGACCCACTTAAAATACATACTATGTCTTCAACCGATCAGTTTCAGTAACATAGGATCTCAATTGGCACATGTAGTAGGCGTAATATGGGATGCGCGTAAATTACATGTGGCAATTGGTGTTCGCTGATATAATTAATAACAAACCTGAATTCTTACATTGACATTATAGACTGAACCTGATATATACATACATGTTATGGTAGACATCTTATTATATTCATGACCTGATGTACACCTGATTATGGCACTGACTGTCTTGTTTACTGTTCATTTTATTTGGCATATGTTATTTCAACCTTATCCTGGATATTTCTTTCATAGTATGCTCACACGTTATATGCACATGCGCTTTTCCTTTTATTTTTACATATTCACTAGTTCTTCTGACTCCCTGAATTTGCATACTCAGATCTGGGGCTATTTGTTGTTGATTAGGTATTTGAAAAGGATCACTGGCTTCCTGAAGAGCATTGAGTTCTCTTTATTTGATACTTGGATTCTCACTTTATTTTATTCCTGTCATTTCTTGTGATTCTCGATATATAGGACTCATTACTTATTCTTTTCCTTTATTTATCTGTTATCATGTGTGATTATTCATATGTTATATTGCAGCGTTATCATGTCATCATAATGATTATATAACTTGTTCGGCTTACTTTAAACTTAGCATTTATACATAGGGTATTCTCCTCGCATGCATACGTCGCCGACTCTCGTCGCGACTCCGATTTCACGTATTTTGAGAAGCGGGGCGTGACAATAAGATAAGATGAAATAATAAGATAAAATTGTAGAACATTTGAAAAAGGAAGAATAAAATAAATTTTAGGGAATTTTAGAAACTCACGGGACTTTTGAATGGAAACAGAAAAAAAAGATCCAAATTTGGAATTTTCCCAGAATTTTCTTGTCTTGGAATTTATATAGAGTACATTACTCTAATTTCATAGAACTTTTTGGATCGTGTAAGAGAAAGAACAAGAAAAATGTCAGGAACTCTAAGAACAATAGAATTTTTTTTTTTCCCCTAGACAAAATGAAATTTTTGATTAAGATCAAATTGAAGAATTTTAGAAAATCTTCTCTTAAAAAGAAATTTTAAAAGTTTTAAAAAACTTTAAGAACTTTTCTCTCTCAAAAAAAAGAAGAGAAATTGTGATACTTTAAGCACATTACTTTCAAAAAAGTAAACTAAAATTTGAACAGGATGAAGAAGATAAAAAAATTGGGTTTTGTAGAATTTTTTCTAAGAAAAGATTTTTTTTTTTTAAAGAAAATATATAAAATACCCGGTTGAGAAGCTCATGAATGATGCTAATGAATAGAGTTTTTAATTGAAAACTAACCAGTATTACAAGAAGTCCTTTGATCAAATAGAGCATGTCTTCTGACCATTATTGAGTACTACAACTGGCAAACCTAGACAGACATTTTAGACCCTCTGTTGAGTGTTCCTACTCACGAATGAAATGTGAGGTCATCACATCATAATTGAAAATCAAGTTAAAATGATCTTCAAAATAATTTATTAGATAAAACAATTACAAATAAAAGAGTGCATCCAAATAACACATGCGCCAGTCCTCTGCAAGTGGCATCCCGGTCGACTCTAAGTTCGTAAGAGTTTCGCTCATCCACTGATCGCCGGTTCAAGCTTTGTTGCAGATATATTTATAATATATTTAATTTCGGCCACCGTGGCAACTGATTGGACACTGGGTTTGCTCTCCAGTGTTGAATCTCGATATGAAGTGATTTTCTAACTTAAAAAAATATATAACATATGCACCTCGTTATAAAGCTTCCGATTAAATATATGAAAAATGAAAAATGGCACATGCGGAAGAGTGGATACTACAACGAAAATAGTTACAAATAAAAAGTACAATTTATCTTGGCTTGCTTTGTGATTAGGGATCACCTTTTGGAAGGCTGGTGACGGCAAAGAGCTTCCCCGTTTGTCTAGACGATGGTTCCCACTGCTTATTTTTTATACGGGCTTGGAATGGTATCTTTCATGTAGTAATTGTGCTTGCTGCGACGGCAGTTTTGGGTGGAAGGCGACGATGATGCTTCTTTGGAGTCATTCACTAGATTAAGTGGCTTGAAACGAGGAGGATATGCTAATGACTTTCTTGGTGGAGTTGCCCAAATTCTTATATAATCAAAATCATCCTCATGTCTAGCAGATGTGGGACTATTTATTCGACATCCAACTCAACAATCACCCCCTTGAACAAAGAGTCTTCTTGTAAGCTCATGCACATGTGGAAGACCTTCTTCACACTTGAAAGTTCATATGCTACATCGAGTCACAACTCTTCACTGCATTAGCGCACACGCCCTATATGAAGCACAACTTGCGACTTATTATCACTCGTCTTCACTACATGGATGGCCTTACGTGAAGCAGGACTCTATTGCCAACCTCGACAGCCCAATTAGCTTCACAGGGATCTTACTGCGTCTTTTACATCTTGGGGGATCAAACACTACACACACAGAGCTAAGTTCAGAGCATGTCTCTATACCATTAGTAAGTATTTGGGACACTATCCCGGAAAACTAGCCTTCTTGGTGGAGTTGGCCAAATCCTTACATACCCAAGGCAATCCTCATATCTAGCTGATTTGAGACTATTTGATCGACATCCAACTCAACACTCGAACTGATGTTATCTTAACCACAGGAGTAAAAGTCTCATCATGATCAATGTCATACTCCTTGGTAAAACCTTGTGCAACTAAGCAAGCTTTGTAACAATCTATGGACCCATCAGATCTTGTCTTAATTTTATAAATCTTCTTACAACTGATAGAAACGTTTCCTGGAGGTAATTCAATGAGTTCCCAAGTACTAGTTTTCTGACATGCTACTAATTCATCTACCATAGCTACCTGCCATTCTTGAATAGGAACCACCTAACTATGTGAAGTAGGCTCATGATAGGAGTGAGCTGCTGCAAGAAAACCATGATAATCTAGCTAAAAGAAAACACACAGCCAAAGAACTGGTTTGGCTTTCTATCATGAAATGGATAACAACGAATATCTAGTGTAACATCACCAACCGAAGTAGTAACTAGTGGATCAGTGATCAGGGCTTCATCTAGTAATGAGTCAAATCTGTAGGTTCAACATGTTCATTTGATTTAATAGGCTCAGAGTTTGCAGGTTCAATAAGTTTTAGTTGAGGTATTTACGAATAAAAGGTCACAACAGATGTAAGAAAATCTAAGAAAGAAAGATCAATAAGAGATAATGACAGTGATCCCAATTAGAAGATTATCTATAGTAATAAGGAACATGCTCTAAGAAAATCACATCTCTTGATACACCAACACGTTGTTGGATAAGATCATAACAACGATAACCCTCATGTTTCAGACTAAATCCAACAAAAACACAACTTATCATGTTCATGTAAAGAAAGTAGGACCAAACAAGTACAACCAAAAACTGAAGACGAGAATAAGATGCAGAACTAGAGTAAATACACGCATAGGAGTCACCTAGAACTGAAGATGACATAACATTTATAAGAACACAGCTGTAAAAATAGCAACAGCCCAAAATTTTTGTGGCATTAGACTAAAAGGAAGAAGAGAGGGAGCAATTTCCACGATACGACGATGTTTACGCTCTGCAACTCCATTTTGTTGATGTGCCAAGAAGAAGATAATTATGGAATAGTACCTTGATTGTTAGGATATGGCAAAATTCATGAGACATGTATATTCTCCCCTATAGTCACAGAAAGAAAAATTTTGATGGTAGCTCTAAACTGAGTTTGAATAACGAAAATAAAATTTTGATAAATTTGAGAAAAATAGAGCGGTGTTGCATGAAATAAACCTTAATATAACGAGAAAAATCATTAATAAAAATACATAGTATTGATTTCCATAACAAGAAGAAATAGGGTTTGTCTCCAAATATCAGAGTGAACTAACTCAAAAGGAAAACTAGAGTGAGATTGATCAGGAGGAAAAGATCGGGTGGACTGTTTTGCTAAGTTACATCCAATATAAGGAAAAATATTAGAAAAAGAAAAACTACCTAAGACAGCTTTATTAACTAAGACTCGACGGAAATCTATTAATAAATAACCCAAATGATAATGCTAGATATCACCTATAGAAGGAGAACAGGGAATATGATTAGAACAAGAACATTACCTATGGTAGAAGTGATTGCGGGTAGGAAAGGTCAAAGTGATTCAAGGTGTAAAGTTGCTCTTTCCTATGGCCCTGGCCAATCAATGCTCTGGTATGACGATCAATTACAAATCAAGAGGTAGGATTAAAACTAGCAACACAATTGTAGTAAATGCTTTAACTAATAGATTTAAAGATTGATTTTGTATGTGCAAAATTGAAGGTATAGATTGAGATCCTTGATGAATTGTTGGAATAGTTGATTCATTGGCAGTAAAGATATGAAAACGATTAGGGAAAGGTGTCACAAAAGAAATTATAGAAGACTAAGGTGTCATATGAAAAGACACATTAGAAACTAATATCCAATCATCTATTGAAATAGCTGTGGAGGCAGGAGTAGCAAAAAGGGTATGACTAGGAGCATGAGGTGGAGTGTAGTGGCAGTTGTAGCTGAAGTCAAGGCAGAGGCAAATCGACCCTGGAGCATCTCCATTAATTGTGGCACAGATAAAGTAATTGTAGGACCATTTGAGACAGAAATCTAATCATCGGCCGGCTTGTTGAACTTAGATTCAACCTTAGGAGTGGTTACTGCTATATAAGAAGATCTGTGTTGCTCGTAATATTGTCTTTTCCAGCAATCTCTAATGACATGTTCATATAACCTATAGTAGTTACACTGAACATCTTTCAGGTTCTTCCTTCCGGTAGTGAATCTTGAAGAAGTCGATGAAGAAGACGAAGGTCTCTTCAATGAAGGAGTGAAAGAGTTCTGAAATCTATGATATCTTTAACCCAGTAGTAAGTATAGTCACAGAAGACATCCCAGGTGCTAGAGAAGTATTTATCATCTTTCGGCAAGTCATCTTTCGGCAAGTCATCTCAGCAAGTAACTCAACTAATGCAGCATCTAAAGTAAGCAATGGTGATTTATGGAGAATCTTCCCACGAAGCGCCTTGTATTCAGGACGAAGTCGCATTAAGAACTGAAATAAAGATTGTTGATCTCGCAGAAGTTGTTTTTCGTTGCACAATCACAAATGGAGCACGCATGACATGAAGGCTCCTTCATATAGGCTTGTTAACGGTTCGGGTTTTAGGGCAAGTTCGGGAGTTACTAGACCAAGATTCGATTACCATTACAGGTACTAGGCCTAGACTCAATTACCCGCAGGTCCAGAACTTCAGTTCCCATACTTGGACCTGATTAGTGTTGGTTCGCCGCCTCGAGAACATCCTTGTCGGTCAAATCCATGAGCTGCGAGACGACGTCCATCAAGATGTCAGTATTGTCGTGCCCAAAGAGGCCGACGCGACGAGATGGTGTTAAGGGCGACGAGATCGAGCTAGAGGTCGCCCATCTGTGAGGATCTTGAGCTTTTGGATTTCAGGGTGGATCTCGGGGTTGTCGACATGCTGTTGGATCTCGTCAGTAAACTTTTGGATCTTGAGCTTCTGGATCTCATCGTGAATCTCGAGGTTATTGGCGAACTTCTGGGTCTCATTGGCGAAATTCTAGATCTTGAGATTCTGAATCTGGTCGTGGATCTCGGGTTTGTCGACAAACAATTGGATTTCGTCGGTGAACTTCTGGATTTGAGCTTCTGAATCTCATCAGTGAACTTCTCAGGGTTGTCGGGGTACTTCATGTGGGCCTCGAGGTTGTCCTTGAGGCGGCACTTGAATGCGAGCACGAGCTTCTTCACGGCCTTGAGGTCGAGAATCTTGACACCAGAGTTTTGGGACTTCTCGACGGCCTTGAGGAGAGAGAGGTCAACGGCAGCACCATTGGATTGGAGATACGATGGTGACTGTGAAGAGAGCGAGTGAGAGAGTTAGGGTTACTAATTAAACGGGTTCGCGTCTAATCGATCATGGTTCAAGTAAAACTAGACCCAACCCGTTTACTAATAAGATAAATGGGTCTGGGTCCTATTCGAATCCGCGGGTATAGAACTGTTACTAGACCCGTCAAATCGAGTCGGGTACGGATCCACACCCGACCCATTGAAAGGCCTACCTCCACAATAACGAATTGATGCCACAAATTCTTCATATAAGTATAAAATTAGTAAACAGAGCGCTCACCTTGATGAGCAACGGATAACTCCTGGTAGCTAGTAAAAGTGTGAGCATGACTTGACTACTAGTAGAGACCTTTAAGATGTTGCCACATGTTACAAATACTAGTGAGATTGACAAGTTTCATGCGAACATCAATCTCAATAGAAGAAGAAATAATTCCACGAGCTCTACGATCTGCGGGAGCCCACATGAATGTCTTCTTGTCATCAAATATAAGTGGTGAAGTATCATCAATGTAATTGGTTAAATAAAGTGCATCAAAAAAAGCAACTAAAAGAAGATAGGCCACTCGCAATAATTTGATCCAGTTAGTTTGACATCTAACTAATGAAATTTTTCAGTGAAAGAAGCCATAATACCTCTAAAATAACCAATCCAAATAGAATTTATAAGAATAGAATTTACCAGTGCATGCATAACGCCTAAAAACCTAAGGATTTATACCTGGATTGCAAAAAAACGGACTTGAAGTGGCTGATTTATAATCAGATCAGCCTTCTTGTCATTAGAAGAAGAAATAATTTCATGTGCTTTACGATCTACGAGAGCCCACTGAACTTCCTTCTTGTCATCAAATGCAGGTGGTGAAGTACCATTAATGTGATTAGTGAAGTCAAGTGCATCAAAAAGTAACTGAATGGAGATAGATCATTCGCGATAATTTGATCCAGTGAGAAGCCATAATACCTCTAAACAAGCCAATCCAAATAGAATTTGTGAAAATAGAATCTATATGTGCGTGCGGAATGCCCAAAAACCTAGGGATTGGCAGCTGGATTGCGAAAAACGACTTTGAATTGGCTGATTTATGCTCAAATCAAGTTTACCATGAATTTTGTTGCAGGTGTACAACTAAATTTGGATCTGAATTGAGATGGATCGTGTTTGAATTTGCGGCAATTCCCAGCACTTTTGAGGCTAGATCGACACGAGTTCCTTCTACTGTTCGATCACTTAGAACTCAAAGTCATTCTGAAGACACCCAAGAAGCTCCAGATCTCTGTGTACTTGAAAGCGGGTTGAGAGAGTCTCTAAGGAGTGCAAAAAATTAAGATGAAGAACTCGAATCCGAATCTAAGCATAAAAAACTTTAATGATTCAAGAAATTTGATAGAATAACTTACAACTTTGATATCATGAAACTTGAATTTAGAGAGAATTTAATTGTATTGTTATTAGCCTCACAAGGGCGAGAATATATACACAAATTAGAGAAAACTCCTACTATGAGACAACTACACGAGGAATCTTATTATGATACAGGCACACACGATCTCATGATCCTAATATTCTTTCTATAATACAGAATTGTACACCAGCACCTTCAAATATATTGCCACAAATTATCAATAAATTACAATAGAGTAATATAGACAAGCATACATACAAAACCCTCACTACACGTGACCCAACTTCGGCATGGAGCCAGCGAGATCAGCATCATAGATCACAGACGAGGTCATGAGCCCCGGAAAATTCTCGAGCATCATGGCACTGAACTTATCCTCATCCTCCGGCATGTCGGAGGGGTTCGCAATGCCCTCACGATACATCTCGACCAGTACTTGATCTTCTAGCTTCTTCCTCGCAACGTTATAACACTCGCCGCCGCTGCTGGATTCTTTCGGCGGCGCTAACTGGACCATCGGATCATGAACCTTGTCGGCCATGCATTCGGCGACATCGGAGTCCCGGCCGGTGAGCTTCTGCACGAGAGCAAGGAAATCCGACTCGCTGGTCCAAACCCTCATGGGGTTGGAGATGTACACAACCTTGATGGGCATCTTCTTCTTCTTCTTCTTCTTGCACTTGTTGTGTGCTACGCTCGTCAGCCTCTCCATCACTCGAAGATTTCTTTTCTGCTCTTCTTTTCTCTTATTTCCCTTCCTTTTCTTTCTTTTTCTTGCGGTTTTGCGAAGATAATATTGTTGACAATTTTTTTTATGGGGGCAGAGAGCTGTAGCCCGAAAATGAGGTGGGAAATGGGGAGAGGAGAGAGAAAGCACGTTATTGGGAAAAAAAAAAAAGCAAAAAAAGGACAAGTACGAGTGGGAGACATATACTGTTTACTTAATAAAGAGAGGACGACACGTGGACGCGAGTTAAATCGTGACAGTGGCTTGCATTTAATGCGATTGGACTCTAACGTTGGCGCAGTAGGTCCCCGGGCCCGCTTGTGACGTCACCGTTCCCGTTTCTTGTGACGTCATACGCAATAGCTGTGAGGCACATGATGCTCCCACTTGACTGGGCCAATAAAATCTGGGGCCCATCTCCCCCCCACCTCCCTCTCTCTCTCTCTCTCTCTCTCTCTCTCTCTCAAAGTTTTGAGTTTCAAATCTCAAGTTCTTAAGTTATTCTATTAGTCATCTTAACGGAGATTAAATTACAAAACAACCCCAAACAAAAGAAATTGTTTTCTTTGCAACTTTCCTCGCAATTTCCTTTCCAATTTTCTTAATAACCAAACATCCAAACAGCTCATCTTTCTTTTCTCTTTCCTTTTTCTTTTCCTCTACTTTCCCTCAAACTAAACATGACCTTAGTATTTCTTTTTTCGCTTAACCATTTAAGTGGTAGATTCTAATCAAACAATAATCTGCACTTATATTTTCTCTCAAATTTCAGTTAGGAATAAACAAGTCTTCACTCTATTAACTCTTTATCTTATATACTTTCTATAGTGGTTATGTGTGTCACAGACTTAACACAATGGTTTGAAGATGATTGTTTTGCTGAATACAGTAATTGCTACACTCACAGAGACGCGTGCACGCGCGCACACAAACACACGTGCGCGCGCGTGCTAATATGTAGAAAAACTGAAGTAATATCAACAGGAATCAAGACATAAAACTGATAAACTCAAGGTGAAGAGCTGAAAAATGAATGGAAATTGAGTGGCTCTGAGTAGGAATTAATGCATGAGGGGGGCGGCACTGTCATCAGTGGTAGCAGCAAAAAATTGGTGCAGGTCTGTTTCAAGACGTCTAATGTCTAAAATCAAGTGTATATAATACATGTGGTCCTCCTCTCTCTTATCTGTTCTCTCTTTAGTTCCTTTCTCAAGTTTGAGGGGGCCCTTTGTGTAGTGTCGTGGGTTGTGGGAAAGCTACAAACGTTTGTGTCTGCATCCAACTCACATTTGCACACCACACACTTCTTTCAGTAAAGACTCTTCCAATATAGGATTGTACGAGATTGGCCCACCTTAAAGACATTGAGAAAAGGTGCATGCAATGCGAGATTGGCCTACAAGATTGGCCTACCTTAAAGACCACCATCAAACTGCTTGAGATAAGACGCAACTACCATCACGAGTTGCTGCCTCGTCTACCAAGTTGCAAAATGTTAAGCTCAAAATATAGGATTGTAGATTCCTTTGTTAGATATTAATTCATCTATAATGCGGAATAAAACGTCCATGGATCAAGAATCAACCATACATCTCAAGAATCATATAATGCAAAATCTTTCATAATAGAAAACCCTAATCTATTCATACCTGAGGCCATTGATGAAGATTGAATGGAGATTGGAGAAGATGTTGAATCCTTCCTCTGGAATCTGCAAACCCTAACTTGCAATGGATCCTCTTTTCTCTGATCCTTTCCTTTCACAAAACTCTCTGTTCTTTTTACGATGGATCCTCACGACAAAAAATTCGCGTGAGTTTTGTTTCTTTACAGGAGGAGAAAAGTGGGTCGCACATTTGCAAAAAGACCCCTTGAAAATAAACCTTTCCATCATGGTATCTTTTCTATTTTCAAGTGACCAAATAACTATATAAATGTGACAATTATATGGGCATCCTTTATATCAGTTAAACTTAATAGGAATCCAATGCAAATACCAAGGTTATGTGGGCCACTTTAAATGAGATTAACATTCTCCCACTTGGACCACTAACCGATTAGGTTAAAAACTTTAGAAAAACAAAATAAAAGAAAAAGACTCATTTTCAAAATCATTTTTGACTCCATTGGATTCCATACAGAAAAACCTGACATGTGCACAAATTTAAAAACAACAACTGATAAGCCCAAATATGTAATACTGTAATACTGCAATTAGCTTAGACTATCAATGCGAGTCATAGCGGTTATACAACATCCACGTCATACTCCCTTCTATGTACCACAACATTGATAACCCTTACTAATTGAGTCCATAACCATAATGACCCCTGTAATTGTCTTGTAAAGACATTTCCTGTTTAATATACATCCATACAAAATATGTGTACACACAATTGGATAACAGGAAATAGAGAAACAAACTGTTATTTGTACAACAATGTCAATTACACAAGTACCATATATACATTTACAGATTACCCAAAAGACCCATCCTTACAACATGTTCCTTAAATGTCTTTGGAGGCAATCCTTTAGTCAATGGATCAGCAACCATTAAGGTGGTACTTATACTTTCAATTGACACCTTCTGTTTCTCAACTCTTTCTCTAACCACCAAGTACTTCAGTTCTATGTGCCTAGAACCATTAGAGTACTTACCATTCTTAGAGAAAAATACGGCTGCTGTATTGTCACAATATATCTTCAGCGGCCTGGCAATAGAGTCAACTACACCAAATGCTGAGATAAAATTCCTCAACCATAGTGCATGATTTGTGGCTTCAAAACAAGCTATAAACTCAGCCTCCATCGTGGAAGAAGCAATAAGAGACTGCTTTACACTCTTCCACGAGATTGCTCCACCTGCTAGCAAGAAAATAAATCCTGAGGTAGACTTCCTGCTATCTGGGCAACCACCAAAATCTGAGTCTGAATAGCCGACCACCTCCAACTGGTCTGATCTACTGTATGTGAGCATATAGTCCTTTGTCCCCTGAAGATACCGCATAACCTTCTTAGCCAACTTTCAGTGCTCCATTCCTGGATTGCTTTGGTATCTTCCCAACATCCCAACTGCATAACTGATATCCGGCCTGGTACATGTGCTTGCATACATCAAGCTCCCAACAGCTGATGCATACGGAACTTTCTGCATCTGACCCTTTTCTAAGTCATTTCTGGGACACTGGCTACCACTTAATCTGTCACCCTTCTGAATGGGTGCAGGACTAACTGAACACATTTCCATATGGAATCTTTCCAAGACTCGATTGATATATCCTTTCTGAGACAATCCTAGCAATCCTCGAGATCTATCCCTGAAGATCTCTATGCCAATAACATAATTTGCCTCACCCATATCAACCATCTGAAAGTTCTTGGTTAGATAACTTTTAGTTTCATACAGCAAACCAAGATCACTACTGGCTAATAAAATATCATCTACATACAGAACCAAGAAAATAAACTTGCTCCCACTGATCTTTAGATATATACACTGATCAACAGTGTTTTCTGTAAATCCAAAAGAGGTAATGGTATCATTAAACTTTATATACCATTGCCTGGAAGCTTGTTTAAGTCCATATATAGATTTCTTTAATTTACAAGCCAAGTGTTCTTGTTCTTTAATTGCGAACCCTTCTGGTTGCTCCATGTAGATATCCTCATCCAAATCCCCATTTAGAAAGGCAGTTTTCACATCCATCTGATGTAACTCCAAATCATAATGAGCTACAAGTGCCATAATGATTCTAAGAGAATCCTTCTTAGATACTGGAGAGAAGGTCTCTGTATAGTCAATGCCTTCTTTCTGAGTGAAACCTTTGGCCACAAGTCTAGCCTTATATCGTTCGATATTGCCTTTAGAGTCGCGCTTGGTCTTAAAGACCCATTTACACCCGACTTTCTTACAGTTATAAGGCAATTCAACGAGATCCCAGACTTGGTTTTGGTCCATAGATTTTAACTCATCTTTCATAGCATCAACCCATTTACTAGAATCATTGCATTCTATGGCTTGTGAAAACGAAACTGGATCTTTATTTACCCCAATATCATAATCAGATTCCTGTAGATATACCACATAATCATCTGAAATGGCAGATCTTCTTTCCCTTTGAGATCTTCTCAAAGCTGCCGGTTGTGGTGGTTCTACAACATTTTCAATGGGAATATCCTCATGGAGTGGTGAACCAACATTAATTTGTTGTTCTGGAATCTCAACTTGATGATCAAGCTGAGGTACAACAATTTCTCTTGAAGGAAAGGTAATTGGGATATTTACCCTTACAACTTCAAGATCTACTTTTCTTGGTTCATCACTCCCACTAAATTCACCATTCTCTAGGAATCTGGCATTACCAGTTTCAACTATTCTTGTACTATGGTTAGGGCAATAAAATTTGTATCCCTTAGACTTATCTGGATAACCAATGAAATACCCAGATATTGTTTTTAAGTCTAATTTCTTTTCTTGTGGGTTATATATTCTGGCCTCTGCTGGACAACCCCAAACATGTAAATGTCTTAAACTGGGTTTCCTACCAGTCCACAGCTCGAAGGGAGTTGTAGGGACTGCCTTACTAGGAACCCTGTTTAAGATATACATAGCAGTCTTTAAGGCCTCACTCCACAATGAATTGGGTACTTTAGAGAAGCTCATCATGCTCCTAACCATATCCATAAGAGTTCGGTTTCGCCTTTCAGCAACACCGTTCTGCTGAGGCGTACCAGGCATTGTGTATTGAGCACAAATGCCACACTTTTCTAGGAATTTGGCAAATGGGCCAGGATGTTGTCCTGACTCATCATATCTACCATAATATTCACCACCTCTATCTGATCTTATGATTTTAACCTTTCTATCTAACTGTCTCTCGACTTCTGTAATGAACACCTCAAGGATGTCAACAGCCTGAGACTTTTCATTAATTAGATAAACATAACCATACCGTGATAGATCATCTATAAAGGTAATGAAATATCTCTCTCCAGTAAAACATGGAATGGAAAGAGGTCCACAAATATCTGTATGAATTATTTCAAGGAGGTCTTTACTTCTTGTGGCACCTTTCTTAGTGTGTTTAGTTTGTTTTCCTTTTATACAATCTACACACACATCAAAATCAGTGAAGTCCAGGTCATCCAAAATCCCAGTCTTCACTAATCTTATTATTCTATCCCTGGAGATATGCCCCAGTCTTCTATGCCACAAGATAGAGGATTTTTCATTTATTAAGCCACGTTTTATACCAACATTCGAATGCAGAGACAATAAAGATTGTGCAAACTCATCATTCAATGAAATTTTATATAATCCATCACATAAAATTCCATGCCCAACCGGCATTGAATTATACATTAAAGAGAGTTTTCCACAACTAAATAAAACAGAATATCCAAAAACATCTAATTTGGATACAGACATTAAGTTCCTGAAAATTGAAGGTACATAAAAAGTATCCTCAAGATTCATCTGATGACCTGTCTCCAAAAGTAGTCGATAAGTACCAACATATTCGACCTCCACTTTCAGACGGTTCCCCATAAAGATGAATCTCTCACTTTCCTTCGGTTTCCGGGTTGTAAGGAATCCCTGCATTGAATTAGTTATGTGAGTTGTGGCTCCAGAATCAATCCACCAAGTGTTAGAAGGAACTTCAGCAAGATTTGATTCATAACATACAAAAGAAAGATTTGTACCTTTCTTTTCGAACCAAGCTTTCCTCTTGTTGCAGTCCTTCTTCACATGTCCCTTTCTGCCACAGAAGTAGCATTTGACAGTGAAAGCTTTTCTATGACCTTGGCTACTTTCCCCATGGTCATTTCCTTTCTTTGATGGAAATTTCTTACCTCTTCCATATTTACTTTTCTTATGGATACCCCCTGAAGTTACTGCCAACACTGAGTGCTGTCCTTCTTGCCTCAGTCTCACCTCCTCTTGAACACACATACTAGTTAGCTCATTCAAGTTCCACTTATCCTTATGAGTATTGTAGTGGATCTTGAATGGCCCAAACTGTGAAGGAAGTGAGTTGAGGATGAATTGAACCAAGAAGGACTCATCAACCTTCATACCCAGTGATCCTAGCTTAGCAGCCTTGTCAGACATGTTCAGAATGTGTTGCTGAACTCCTCTATTACCATCATATTTCATGGTGGTAAGTTCAGCCATTAAGGTACCAGCTAATGACTTATCTGCTGACTTAAATCGGTCCTTTACTGCAGACAAAAGTTCCGATGCACTAGTAGTATGAGGGAGGGAAGTCTTGATGTTATTAGCTATGGTCATCTTTATGAACATTAGACTGAGCCTATTAGACCTCTCCCAAGCTTTGGCATGGCTGACCTGTTCTGCTGTACTCTCAGCAGTTACTTCATCAGGTTTGTCAACTATTAAGGCCATGTCTAGGTCTAGGACACCCAGTGTAAACTGAACATGTTCATACCACTCTGAGAAGTTTGTACCATCCAAGGCCGGAATGCTAGTGGCATGAGTGTGAAGAGAAGTGGGGACGTTCACTGAAACATAATAGGACATAGCTCACATTAGGCCACGAATCAATACAATAACTTTAAATTTAATTAAGATGAACTATTGATATCACTCAGATTTCTCCTTTGGGCGAAACCTAAGCATATCTAGTGTTCACTCTTTAGGTGAGAAATTTTATCACCTACGTAGGTCTAATATAATTTATGCCAACTTAGATAGTAAGTCATGTTACCTTTGGGTATTCACTTCTACACCACTAGGTTGCATAAATTACACTATCCTACCCGGTTCATAATTATTCGAAAGAGACTTTCCTTTGGGCCAGTCCCAATCTCCTAACTAGAACCGCCACCGAGAATATTATTGTCTTTACTGTCTACCTCATTAACATGTCTTTTATGTAGTTGTATATTCATAAGGTTTACTAACCTAGGTCACTTTGGCAACTACTAAATCAATAAGCCTTATGAATACAAACTAACCAATAATATTCTCTAATTCTATTATTTGTGTAATGCCATAATACTACAATACATTACTTGACCAAACATCAATCAATATTAACACAATAGCTTAAATGTGTAACATACTTTATGATTGATTATATTCAAACATTAGTCGACTACAAGAAATGAGCAGTCGACTTGGGTCAAATCAAGTCGACTACAGGTTTGGGTCTAGTCGACTAGGACAAGCAAGGGTTAGTCGACTATACCAACATGACTAGTCGACTACACATTTTATCAGTCGACTAGGTCAAAATCACAAGTCGACTAAAAACTTTATAAGTCGACTACAGATTTTATTAGTCGACTCCTGTTAGAATCCAAACTCTCGGTTAAATATTAGTCGACTTGGCCAAAAGGTTAGTCGACTATACACTTTACTAGTCGACTAATCAAAAACCCAAGTCGACTCCTGTTAGAAACAGAGAGTCGGGTAACTTTCGGGATGGACTATTAGTCGACTAATCAATCCCTATAGTCGACTAATAGCCCACGATCCAGTTACCGAACAGCAGTTCCAGATTATGCCCGAATCCCAAAAATTATGGAAAAATCGGGAAAAATTAGGGAAAATTAGGGTTTCTAAAATCCTAAATTTGATCCTTATTAATTGCATAATTAGAGGAATGTATATATGATTTTAGGGTTTCCAAGAATCCTCTTCAATTCTACAATTAAAGATCAAAATCTGGATTTCATGAATTGTTAATTAAAAACCCTAACTTTTCATAATTCCTAAATCCAAGATGTATCGATTCTTTAATCATGGCTCTGATACCAAATGTTAGATATTAATTCATCTATAATGCGGAATAAAACGTCCATGGATCAAGAATCAACCATACATCTCAAGAATCATATAATGCAAAATCTTTCATAATAGAAAACCCTAATCTATTCATACCTGAGGCCATTGATGAAGATTGAATGGAGATTGGAGAAGATGTTGAATCCTTCCTCTGGAATCTGCAAACCCTAACTTGCAATGGATCCTCTTTTCTCTGATCCTTTCCTTTCACAAAACTCTCTGTTCTTTTCACGATGGATCCTCACGACAAAAAATTCGCGTGAGTTTTGTTTCTTTACAGGAGGAGAAAAGTGGGTCGCACATTTGCAAAAAGACCCCTTGAAAATAAACCTTTCCATCATGGTATCTTTTCTATTTTCAAGTGACCAAATAACTATATAAATGTGACAATTATATGGGCATCCTTTATATCAGTTAAACTTAATAGGAATCCAATGCAAATACCAAGGTTATGTGGGCCACTTAATATGAGATTAACATCCTTCACCAATCCAAATGGAAGGATTTGAGTATAGATTTGTATTAAGGCTCGCTCTTGCACAAAGGGAAGTGGATTCGGTAGTTACTGTAGTAGATAGGTTTCAAAAAAGGCACATTTTATTCCATGTTGAAAAACCTCAAATACTCCACATGTGGGCAAACTATTTTTTTAAGAAGTTGTGAGATTGCATGGCGTTCCAACTTCTATAGTAGACTGAGATAACAAAGTCTTGGCTACTTTTTGACGACATTATAGCAAAGGTTTAAAACTTCCTTGAAGTATAGAAGAACTGCACATCCTCTAATGGATGCTCAATTAAAGGTGATAAAACAGTACGTTAGAAAATTTAAGTATTTGTGAAGAAATGCCTAAGCAATGGTACCAAACTTTTCCTAGGGTAGAGTTCACTCATAGTGATATTGATGGTTCCATTGGCATGCCTTCTTTTGTTGTTATTTGCCGAAAAGTTCCATACCACGCTCAGAACTATGAAAAACGGTTATGAGCTTCAAAACCATTTGTTGTTGGAGGACAGTATTTGCGAAGTTCAATCATTTGAAGGATCCCTAAAAGTTTTCTAGTTATATTAGGATTTCTTATTTTTATTCGATTTTTTTTTTTTTTTTTTTTTTGCCCTTTTGGTTTTGTTTCCTGCTAGGTCTAGGTCTCTTTTATCGGTTTGTCATATAGACCGGCCTTTGAAACGCGTTACTACCCTCTAAGAAATTAGTTGATTGTTAAAATATCGCAAAACTTCTTCATTATAATTATCCAATTAATGCCAACAATCTTGCAATAAGGTGTTGGAAATATTAGCTAGGCTTGTTCGTATTTCGTTTGTTTTCTCAGCTTCTCAAAATACATGGAATCTAATTACAAACTTTTCGTGTTCGGATACGTTGCAGAATATTCTTCATGCAATGAACTAACACTTCGTATTTTGTGATGTAGTCAAGAGGATGAACTTAATCTATTTATGATGATGAATGTATTTAATTTTGTTGATTTTCATGTTTATCTTTAGACTCTATGTAAAGGCCATGTGACTAGTTGTTTTCATAAAGTTGAATCAATAGAAACTCTTCTCTCTTCTTAAATATCTTTATAGCCTTAATTGCATAATATTTAGTATCAAGAGTAGACACCCCTCTTGTGTTGTGATTGTTTGTACTCCCGTTTCCTTATCAAAGTAGTATCAGAGCACCATGGCTTCCAACAATAATATGTTACAACCTCAACTTCCTCGTTTCACCGGCAAGAATTAAAACCAATGAAGCATTCAAATGAAGGTGTTGTACTAGTCTCAAGAACTTTGGGACATCGTCGAAAGCGGAGATTGCAAAATCAACTGATGCAGCAAATCTCACCCCACAGCAACTTCAAGAATTGAAGGAGAATCGCAAGAAGGATAAGAAAACATTATTTTTCAGCTACCAAGTAGTAGATGAGGTCATATTCGAGAGAATCTTGACGGTGACTTCGACGAAGGAAGCATGGGATAGACTTCATTCTGCATACAAGGGAGATGACAAAGTGAAAATGATAAGGCTACAAACTCTTCGTAGAGAATTTGATACACTTAAAATGAAGGACTCAGAACCTATTGAAAATTATTTCAATCAGGTTGTTTCTATTGTTAACCAATTGAAAGTGAATGGTGAGAAGATTAAAGATCAAAGAATTGTTGATAAGATTCTACAAAGTTTGACTCAGAAATTTGAGTCTACCGTAGTGGCCATTGAAGAATCGAAGGATTTATCTATACTATTTATGGAGATTTTATTGGAAGCACTTCAATCCCATGAACTCCAGATGAAGCAATATAATTCTACTCCTTTTGAGCAAGCCTTCCAAGCACATATGTCTTTTCGAGGTGACTCTGGAGAAAGGAGAAGAAGATGTTTTAACTGTGGAAGAGGAAAAGTCTTACCGCAGGTAGAGGCGACAGCGGACAACATCAAGTAAGTGTTGAAGCCCGTGCATCTTCTTTTTCTTACAGAGGAAGAGGAAGAACTTCTTTTGAGAATACCCAATATTTTTATTGTCAAAAATATGGCCACACAATTAAATTTTGTAGGAAGAAAATTGAAGACGAAAAGAAGAAAGAATTAAATAATATGACGAGGGAGAAAGAAAAGTGAGGATGATACTCTCTTTCTCGCATGTAGTATTGAAGAAATTGCACACGATGAAGTATGGTGCATGGACAGTGAATGTAGTAATCATATGACCGGAAACAAGAAGGTGTTTGTGCCCCTTAATGAATCTATTACAAGCACTGTCCAGACCGCTGATGACAAGAGACTTTCCATAAAAGGAATGGGTGATATTAAGAAAGGAGCAAAGCGTATTTCTAGTGTTTTATATGCTCACGGACTCATAAATAATCTTCTCAGTGCCAACCAGCTTCTACTTCGAGGATTTTATATTCATTTTAATGAAAATATGTGTGAGATCAAGGACACACACGATGCCCTTATTACAAAGGTGAAAATGACACAAAGTTAGATGTTTCCCTTGAAGCTTAATTTTCAAATTAATTCATGCATGCATACTTCTATCCAAGACAAGTCATGGTTATGGCATTTTCATTTCGGGCATTTTAGTTTCAAGAACTTTCTCATATGTGTAGTAAGAATATTATTGAAGGCATGCCACCTATTGAATTTCAAGAGAAAGTATGTGAAGGATGCACACTTGGCAAGCATCACAGAAATTCTTTTCCGGTTGGAAGATTGTGAAGAGCATCACATCCTTTAGAGCTTGTACATTCGGATCTTTGTGGTTCAATGCACACTACTTCGATTGGAGATAATCAGTATTTTCTCACATTTATTGATGATTATAGTAGGAAGATATGAGTTTTCTTTCTCAAAAAAAAATCATAAGTTTATGAATATTCTAAACGCTTCAAGGTTTTGGTCGAAAGAGAAAGCGGCTTCTCGTTGAAGACTCTGCGTATCGATCGTGAAGGTGAATATGTTGGTTGTGAATTTGAAGCTTTCTTAAAGAAAAATGACATTCGACACTAACTCACTGCTCGATATACTCCTCAACAAAAAGGCATTGCCGAGAAAAAAATCAAACAATTATGAAATTGGATCGAAGCATGTTGAAGGCAAAAGGTGTTCCAAATAATTTTTGGGCTGAATCCATGACATGTGTTATCTATCTTTTGAATCGGGCATCATTAAAATTGCAAGATCAAACTCCTCAAGAAGTTTGGAGTCGACATAAACCAAGCTTAGCACATTTGAGAATTTTTCGCAGCATTACTTACTCCCATATTTCAGATGAGAGAAGGAAGAAGTTGGATGACAAATCTAAAAAGTGCATCTTTGTGGGATATAGTGAACGCTCTAAGATATACAAATTATATATTCCATCACAAAGAAGCTTACTATAAGCAGGGATGTAAAGTTCAATGAAGAAGAAGCTTGGAATTGGAGTACAAATGATCCAAATGGCAAATCTGTTTGTGTAGACATGAAAGAAGAGAAACAAATTCAGCATAATGATGAAGAGGTATACACTCTGCCTTCTTCTCCTCATTCTTCTTCATCTTTGTCTTCACCACCCTCGTCTTCGCCATTTACGTCTTCACCGACAAATTCAAGTGCTCACAAAAAACCTAAGAGAGATTTATGAAGATTCAAGAAAAAAATCTGAATGAAGATTTGGTGAACTTTACTTTATTAGCCGATGCGGATCCGGTTTTTTTAAGATGCTCAAAAGAAGAGAAGTGAAAGAATGCTATGGATCAAGAAATTGATACCATCCGAAGAAATAAAATATGAGAGCTTGTGGAGCTTCCAAGAGGAAAAAAGGATATTGACGTGAAGTGGGTCTACAAAACCAAGCTAAATTTACAAGGTAAAGTGGATAAATACAAGGCTCGTTTGGTGCTGAAAGGTTACAAACAAAAATTTGGTATGAATTACCAAGAAGTATTTTTCCGATTGCTCGTCTTGAAACCATAAGAATTGTGCTATCTTTATCGGCACAAAGAGTATGGAAAGCTTACGATTTGGATGTCAAATCAGCATTCTTGAATAATTTTTAGAAGAAGAGGTTTATGTGAATTAGTCACCTGCTTATGTGAAAAAATGTGCAGAAAATAAGGCGTATCATTGAAAAAAGCATTATACGGACTCAAGTAAGATAAATTCTTGATGGTTTCCTTATCATAAGGAACGATAGATTAGAGCAATTTCATGAAGGCACAGCGTAAATTTTTTATCTGTGATGTTTGGGGCTAATTATATCACCTAAATAGAATAAGTAACATGTATTCTGGGAGAAGGTTTAGGTTTATTAAAACCAATACTAAGAAATAAATCATGCTATGAACGTATTACTCAATTTGTATTTGTTTTCTTGTAACCTGCTTAATTTTGCGATAATATTTTTCCTGTGAGTACCAGGCCCTCTTTTTCTTCTGTAAACAGAAAGCCCTGCTCAAGGCCTCATGCTCTCCATAGTTTGCTACACAATTTAGCAGTACTTTTCACCAAATTAAGCCTAATGAAGATTCTAATTCTTTACTAATGCGATTTTGTTGGGAGAAAACCCTCCGAGAAACCACGAAGAACACAACCAAACAAGCACAAATAACACAAAGAGAGGGAGATTGAGATTTACGAGGTGCGATAAGATCGCTTATGTCCTGGGACAGAAGAGAGAGATTTATAGAGAAATCACACAAATATGAGAAATATAATTTCTCTCACACTCACAAACTCAGCTTGATTCCCCCACAAATGGGTACAAGTCCCATATTTATAGACAAGAGAAGAAAATGTCAAAAAAAGAGCAGGTCAGTTCCCAGCTAGACCTGCTGACCTGATTATGAGTCGGCCGCCCGGTCGGCCGGTAAGCCACCTGGCAGGCAACCAAGTAAGGACTGATCGACCGGGCGATCGACCGGCAAGGCACCCCCTACTCTTTGTTAAACAAAAAAAACTCTCTGTTAAACCTCATAGAGTGGTACCAACTGGCGGCCCCTACTCTCTGTTGAATCTCTAAGAGTGGGCCGGTCAATCGGGCCGACCGACAATACCTAATGTGCACTCCATGTGCACTTCAGTCGACCGACCCAATGCCATCTCCTTGCCTTGATTCCTTCTCTCCTCTCTTTGTTCAATCTAGAGTTAATCCTAGATTTTACTCCTCTTTCTACAGACTTAACCAGAGTCATGTAATCGATTGATGGAGTGTACTCGCACTGCAAACGCACAGTGGACAGGATTCAAGTCCTACCGTCCTTGTGCCTGCTTTTTCCAAATGATAACTCACAACTTTGAAACACACAAAGCTAAACAGAGAACACTAGCTCTTTCAGGCATGCCATGTACTGAAGACAGATTTATCTGTCAAATCAAGCGTATATAGAATGCTTCTAAGCGTGAAGTTTATAATAAATAATCGATTTATCTGTCAAATTAAGCAGAGTAGAACAAAACACGAGAACAAATTAAATGACGTATCGAGTCACCCAGTCTTGCCCACTTGGCTCGCTCTTTATTTTTGCTTGTATGCTTCACCTTCATATTTCTTCAGTAAATTAGTTTCAATATAAATATTGTAGACGTTGAGGGAGCAGACAAAGAGCTTTCAAATGAGCATCCATGGAAGAGTCACAGCTTAAACCTTTCCCTTGAGGAGTCTTGGTGTTTTAACAAGCTTAAAAGAACATACATATCCATGAGGTCCTTTAGGAATTGTACCAAGCAAAACAAATATTTGCAATAAAATATGAGTTTTAGCCTTCCCTCAAAATAATTCTAATTTTCGCCATAAGAATCCTCTTCCTCATGTCCGAAGAAATACTTGGCGCAATGACAATATGACGGTATACGTAACCAACAAAGTCAAAAGCCCAGTTGAAAGATGACCTACAAGTTGACAGGGGTTGATGTTATGTATCTCACTTAAACCAGTCACAGGTGTTGGAGTGCTAAAATGAAGGAATCGTAGATCTCTTAAAATATTTAGAAGATTTTAAGAAAAGGATGTGAGAAGATGAACAAAGGGTCCATCTTTCTCACCAATATTACAAAGGGAGCCGTGAGATGACTCGATAAGGAGAAATAACAAAACGTTTTTCCTAATATTTTGAGTAATTGATAGAGATATATTCGAACTTATATAAAGTGAAGCAATAACAAGAAAAATTCCTAGAATTTTCTATTAGATACATATGAAAAGTTGGAGAAAATTCTTAGAAAATAAGCAATTGAAAGAAACGTAATAGAGAGCAAATAAGAAGAAAGTGAAAAGAGAAAATAACCTTCAAAGAAGTCTTGGATATGGGGAAATTATGAGAGTAGACGCGATATCATGCTCGAGCACCCGAATATATCATGGGAGAGGATAAGAAGAAGAAAGTGTAAATTGCACAAAACAATTTGTGGTTTGACATATGTTGCACTTCTACCCCAAAAATTGAAATTAGTTGTTAACTCCTTTGATTTAGTTTTGACTCAACGTTTGACTTAACAGATGTTTGACTTGATGCTTGAAATTTAATCTCTCAAAGCACGTGTAAGTCGCGTGTTTTGGTTAGCTAACAAATATTTAACTATGTCAAGTCAAAAGTTGGGTCAAAACTAACCTAAGGGTGCTGGAAACTAGTTTCAATCTTCTGAAGGTATAAGTGGAACACATAACAAACCATAATGGTGCCTCGTACAATTTACCCAGAAAGAAATGATTCAACCTGGTAATCATCAAAGATTATTAGAGAAGAGACAAGTACTTCTTTCATAACTTGGATGGGTTGAACCCATGAGAGTCGGGCCCAAGCTCAAACCCAAGTATAGGCCTAACCCAAGGGGTTGACTATTTCAAATCTAGATTGGATTTAAGAAGCACCCAATATGGATTGTTGGATCACATTAAGGGAAGGGATGAGATTTGTTGAGGGATTTAGATACTCCTATAAAGGTTAGGTCTAGGTTTGGTTTCCTCTATATAAAGAGGTCAGTTCCTCCCTCTTTTTTCATGCAACGAAAGACTTGCAATTCCTTCACTCTTCTCCAAGCCTCCAACAAAGGTGTCATACTCTGCTTGGATTGTGAATAGCAATGAAGGTTCTCGAGCATGCTCGTTATTGTTGGAAAATAATATACGAAATACTGCTCAGCTATTTTAATTAAACTTTCAAGAAGGAAGGAACTTCTCTATTTTGATCGAGGCGTGTGGGGTACTGTCCTTAAGAGTAGATTGCGCCCCTCTGAGAGATTATCTCGGTGTAGCAGGTTGATGGCGGCCTACACTCCAGGATTCAACGATCGCTGGCCCTTGAAGCGTGCACTCGCAATGCACAGGCCCTCGAACAGCTCGGTTTATTTCTTCCAGAGATGCAGGGAAAAGCTGAAGAGTTTAAGAATTTCCAGAGAGGAAGAAGATGATTGAGTTCTGTTTTTGAGAACAGGGAATAGATCCTTTATAAAGAAAGTTTATCATCATCAGAAAAATATTTGGGAAGAGAAAACAATCCTTGGACAGAGAACCAATCTCTGGACAGAAGCAAAATTGCCTTGAAAAGTGTCACTGCAGAACTTAGGCAGAGAGCTGACATGACAGGACACGGAAAGATACAAATCTCAACAGCTATCTCTGACCCAAATATTATGACAAGATTTTATTTAATTTTAAACCCAAAATAAAATTGGCAAAACTTAGCCTATTCGGGCACACCCGCGAGGCTCTGAAACCCGGATTTGCACCCCCCTGCGCGTGCGATGCAGGCACATATGCGCATTAAAATTTTCTGGATCCGGTAACTCAATTCACTTCACTGGGCCTAAATGGGCTTGTGTGCGCGCGAGCACCCTCTAGTTTCTAGCCCACACAACCCATCATGAAGGAGACTCCATATATAAACATTAAAGAGTTCTTTTCCTATCCAATGTGGGACTAAAAGGACTTTTGCTTAATTTTAAAATACCCTCAAAATACTATTAATCTCCCACTATTTCAAAATTAAAAGGAAGGATATTAGGAACAAGAAAGAAGAGGAGGAAACATAAGAACTCAATGCATCAATAATGGTGACTTTTGGTCTATGAACTACTACCTAGGATATGTAGGTGTGTCCCATTGAAAGTTAGTGAAACATAAAGTTTCTATGAACCAACCTTCCTAATTATGGATCATTGACCTACTACCCACATATCATTCATAGAACCGAGCTGTTCAAAACGGGTTGGCGCGAATCGGCCATGCACCCTACCTGGATATTCATGAGCGCTTTAGAGAATATGTCACATTCTCATAGGAAGCGGCCCCACTTCCACACTCATATAGGTGGATCCATCAAGTGTGCATTGCAATTAGACACACCACCCAATAAGGGCTATGGTAATCCATTAAGAACTAATGCTCATCCTTTGCACATTGCAATTTGTACTATCTACATCATAGGAAAGGACTTCTCAATAATAAAATAATGATAGTGCATCTCCAAGTCAACAAATGATCTATTATTACCCATATGAACCTACTTCATGAGTTCATCAATCACATAGGTTGGGTTACTATCATTTTTGACTCTTTGTTATAGACATAAGTCTTATTCCCCTCGATGTATTCTCCATTAGTTTTCTCCCTAGTGGTTTGGTAAATGGATCACTTATATTAAGCTCTGACCTCACATAGTCAAGAGATATGATCTCATCATCTGGCAGCTGCTTCACAATTTTATGTCTTAGGCGTATATGCCTACTCTTTTCATTGTATATTTTATTCTTAGTTTTAGCAATAGTAGCTTAGTTTTCACAATAAATAGACACAGACAGAGCTGGTCTCTTCCAAATTGGTATATCAATCAAAAGATTCCTGAGCCACTCAGCCTCAGTACCTGCCTTCTCTAAGGTAACAAACTCAGACTCCATAGTGGAGCGAGCTGTGACGGTTTGCTTGGATGATTTTCAAGACACCACACCCCCACCAAGTGTGATCATATATCCACTTGTAGATTTTAACTCATCAGAATTAGAGATCTAGTTAGCATCTGAGTATCCCTCTAAAACAGAAGGAAAGCCACAATATGTCAAACTATAATTAATAGTTTCTTTCAGATACTTTAGCACTTGATATAATGTTGTCCAATGGTCCTTATTAGGATAGTGAGTATAACGACTAAGTCGTCCCACAGCATAAGCAATGTCAGGTCGTGTATAATTCATCAAGTGCATTAAACTATTAATGATTTGTGCATACTCAGATTGTGTCACACTTTCTTCTTTATTCTTTCTTAAGTGAATGCTGCCATCATAAGGTGTGAAAACAGGAGTGCAATCAAAATGACCAAATCTTTTCAACATTCTTTCTATATAGTGTCCTTGTGAAAGTATGATACGATCAGAATTTCTTGTTATTTTAATTCTTAAGATCACATCAACTTCACTCATGTCTTTCATATCAAAATTAGAGGACAAATATGATTTGGTGTCATTTATAATTTCTAAGTTTGTACCAAATATAAGCATATCATCAACATATAAATATATGATAACACCAACATTATCCTCAAATTTAGTATAGATACATTTATTGTATCATTAATCTGATAACCATAAGAAACAAGAATACTATCGAATTTATCATGCCATTGTTTGGGTGCTTGTTTTAAATCATATAAAGATTTTACAAGTTTGCAGACTTTGTGTTCATTACCTGTTGTCAGACAACCTTCAGGTTGGTCTATATATATTTTCTCTTCTAGTTCTCTATTTAAGAATGCAGTTTTAACATCCATTTGATGTATCACAAGCTTATGAATAGATGCTAAAGTAAACAACACTCTAATAAATGCAATTCTAGTCACAGGAGCAAATGTATCAAAATAATTAAAGTCTTTCTTTGAGTGTATCCTTTAGCAACCAATCTAACTTTAAATTTATCCAAAGACCCATCAGATTTCAGTTTTCTTTTAAATATTCATTTGCAACCAATTGGTTTTGCAGCTGGTGGCAAATCAACAAGTTCCCAAATGTGATTTGATAATATAAATTCTAATTCATTATTAATAGACTCTTTCTAGAATGGAGCATCTGGAGAAGAGATAGCCTCTTTATAAGTGAGAGGGTTATCACCAACAAGAAATGTATAGAAATCTTTATCAAAGTCAGTTTCTTTTCTAACTCATTCACTTCTCCTTAGTTCAGTCTCTTCATTATCATCAGATTCTTGTGCATGACTAGATGATGAAGCATGAGAAGGTTTATCAACATGAGTTTTCAATGAAAAACATGCTCAAAGAATTCTGCATTTTAGTTTCAACAATAGTATTAATCTCCATAACATTATTATCACTTCTAGTCACAAGAAACCTATATGAAGCACTATGATGGGCAATAAACATGCAGTCAAAGGTTTTGGGTCCTAGTTTCTTTCTTTTGGGTTCAGGTAGAAGAACTTTAGGTAGGCACCCCCACGTTTTTAAATAGTTTAAGTTTTGGTGCATGTCCTTTTCAGATTTCATATGGGGTTATGCTGATTTTCTTATAGGGTATTCTATTTTGAATATGACAAGCAGAGAGTATAGCCTCCCCCCACAGGTTCAGAGGTGCACCAGAACTTATAAGCATAACATTCATCATATTTTAAGTGTTATATTTTTTCTTTCAGCAACACCATTAGATTCTGGTGAATATAGAGAGGGTAGTCTCATGAATTATGCCATGTTGTTCACAAAATTCATTAAATTGTTTAAGTTCATATTCACCACCTCTATCCGATCTCAATCTCTTGATTTTCTTATTCAGTTGATTTTCAACTTCTGATTTATATTTCAGAAACATTCCAAAGGCTTCATCTTTAGATCTTAACAGATAGACACTGTATATCTAGAACAGTCATCAGTAAAGGTGATATAGAATATTTTTACCACCTCTACTTAAGTTATTTTTAAAGTCACCAAGATCACTATGAATAAGCTCAAGCAATTCAGATTCTCTTTGTACACTTTTGTATAATTTCTTAGTGGATTTAGGTTCAACACTTATTTCACATTTGTCTTGATCAAATATAGTTACATTATGCAAGAGACCTATATCTTTCATTTTCTTAATGTAGGAAAAATCAACATGTCCTAACCTACCATGCCAAAGATCACAAGAGTCAATCATGTAAGCAAAAGAAGTAGATACATTTCCATTCATGATTTCAAACACATTCAGTATAAATAAACCCTGACTACAATACCCTTTACCAACAAATTGTCCATTCCTAATTATTACAATTTTATCAGATTCAAAGTAAACCTTAACTCCAGCTTTTCTAAGAAGGGAAACAGAAATGAGGTTCCAACGAATCTCAGGAACATGAAGCACATCTGTAAGAGAAAGGATCTTCCCTGAAGTGAGCTTGAGAAGCACCTTTCCCTTACCTACAATGGTTGAGGGCCTCGAATCGCCCATGAACACTTGTTCACCATCATCAAAAGAGGAGTAAGAAGAGAAAGCTCCTTTGTCGGCACATATATGTTGGGTTGCCCTGGAATCAATCACCCAATTCTTATTATGTGCAACCATGTTAACTTTAGATATTACAGCAGCAATAGTGTCACTCTCAACCAGGCTAACTTGTGGTTTGGATGGAGCCTCACCAGTCTTCCGGAACCTACACTATGCTGAGTAGTGTCCGGGTTTGCCACACACAAAACAGTTTCCTTTCTTCTTGAAAGTAGAGTTAGGGTTTCTTCTCATCTTAGGGTTCTGATTGATTTAAAGTTTGGGTTATGAAAATGTTTCTTTGATTTAGAAGGCTTGCTTTCAATTAGATTTGCCTTAGAAGTAAGCTCCTTGGCCCTATCAGTTCTCTCTTTCTTTATTATTCTCTTCAATTCTAATATGAATTATTACATCTTCAAGGTTCATTTGTTTTCTTTTATGCTTTAGTTCTTTCTTGTAATCTTTTCAGGAGTCGGGTAGTTTTTCAATTAGGGCTCTAGCAACAAAGGGTTCGGGTAGAGTGATATTTTCATTTTTAAGATCATCAATAAGAACATGGTATTCATAAATTTGAGAGAAAATATCTTTTTCATCAGACATAACAAAATTCAGAATATTTCCAATAGCAAATTTTTGAGTTCCAGCATCTTCAAGAACGTATTTCTTATTAAGACTTTCCCAAATTTCAGTTGCAGTTTTATAAGGACAGTAAACATCAAACAATGCATTACTAAGTGTGCTGAGAATGATGTGTCTACGATTTTATTGGCTTTTTCCTAGTTTTGTAATTTCTTTTCTTTCTCTGGTTTAGGATCAGTTATAGCAAAGGCATAATTTGTTACATCAAGTGTGGACATAACTTTTTCTTGCCATCTTTTATAGTAGGTTCCATTAAATTGTTCAATCCTAGAGATGTCAGGCAAAGACTTAACATTAGTAGCAGCAACCATAACAGTATCCATATCTACTCTTAAGATTGTTAAAAAATAATATACGAAATACTGCTAAGCTATTTTAATTAAACTTTCAAGAAGGAAGGAACTTCTCTATTTTGATCGAGGCGTGCGGAGCACTGTCCTCAAGAGTAGATCGCGCCTCTCTGAGAAATTGTCTCGATGCAGCAGGTTGATGACGGCCTACCCTCCAGGATTTAACGATCACTGGCCCTACAAGCGTACACTCGCAATGCAGAATTTGGGCAGAGAGCTGTTATAACAACAGGCCGGTGAGCGTGCGATGCGGGCGCACATGCGCATTAAGATTTTCTGGATCTGGTAACCCAATTTCCTTCACCACTGGGCCTCATGGGCTTGTGTGCACGCGAGCACCCCCTAGCCCACACAACCCATCATGAAAGAGACTCCATATATAAACACTACAGAGTTTTTTTCCTATCCAATGTGGGACTAAAAGGACTTTTGCTTAATTTTGAAATACCCTCAAAATACTAACAGTTATAATTCCTTCCACTGTTAAGAAGATTTATCTTTCATGTGAGAAACTCTTTGGATCAAGAGGCACGCTTCCTCTACAGCATCTATACAATTATTCATGTATGTGTGTAGATTTTCACATTACCATAAAAGGAAATACAAAAATAGAAAGGTTAGAAAAAATATGAAAAGAAAAGTTGTGTTGATAACTAAGATTTATAAATGGAGTCATGAACAAAAGAAAATAATATATGATGAAATTAAGTTGGGAAGAATCTAATAGCGAAAGAATGCTAATTACTTCATTGGATAGACAAAAATTTCTCTCTTTTTTTTAAACTTAGGTCGTAATCAGGACTGGAACCTGGGACACCCCACAACCCTCTCCCACTCTTTACTAATGAGTTAGGTAGGCCTCACTGGCCTATGGAGTAAATTTAATTGGCACCAAGTGGAAAAAGAAGAGTTAAGATGTAACGCCCCGATCCTGCGGGTACGGAGACGTTACTGCAACGTATATACGCAAGTCAGAAATACCTTCACGTATATACGCTAAGCATCAGTACAGGCAAGAATCAGAGTGCGGAAGCACGTGGTGCATTATACATTTCAACACATGAGTACAGTTACAAAGTTATCACCAGATGTGATCCAATATTACATGAATATTACATCACTGATATGCGCAATTGCGAGATTACAAAGAGATATACAAGTATGAATAGTACAAAGACAGGCTCGGAGTCATAACAGGAAAACTCTAGAGCCGAACAAGGGGGCCTGGAAGGATAGAGCTCTGAATGGTCTGCTGGAGATCCACGCTACCGCTGCGCTACTCTGATCAGCAACAGGGAGGATCCACACGTTCCTAACTCCGAAACCTGAACATGAGAATCCAGAGGAGTCGAACTCCCCAGGCGAGTGGTGAGGCAAAAGCCAAGTGGCGAGCCAGGATGGGCACAAGTGTGTATACAATAATTGATATCAGGCACAGAAGACAGGAGGGTTAGAACACAAATATAGCAGGTATAAACAAGTATAACATAATCATCATAAAACAGGAAATCCGATATAAAACCCGATTACGAGCAAAACAGATTGTATAAGCTTAGGTCACGGCTCAATGAGACTAGTACATCGAAGGAATAATCCAAATAAGGAAACCCTCATCTATATATCTTTATCTCATATCATCGTAATCCAAGCACATACAACCCGAGTTACAAAGTGGTCATAACAGGAACACATAACAGGCATAACAGGAGTACATAACGGGAGTCATAACAGGAATCATAACAGGAGTCCATAACGGGCATAACAGGAATCATAACAGGCATAACAGGAGTACATAACGGGAGTCATTATTATTACTCGTCTGACCCATATATCTAGGTATGTGTCCTGGTGTACATCTCAACACACATACATCCATATATAAGCAAGCCGAGGGTTGTTACTGGAAGCTGATGGAGAACTGATAGCTCCTCTTATAGTAGTTCCCGTACGCCCGGGACCAGCCTAGGGGCCTTAAATCCCCCTAACACGCATCTTCTGAGGGCCTTGAATCCCTCTAACACGAATCGTCAGTTCAGGTATTCCACTACTATAAGCAAGGTATCATTCCGGCATCCATCACTTCCTCCCCTTCCCCGTGCAAGTTATCCTTTTTATGGCTTGTTAATATTATCAGATTACGGGAATGAGTAGGATCATAACTTGTCATAACAGGTATCATAACGGGAATCATAACAGGAATCATAACGGGAATCATAACGGGAATCATAAAAGGAATCATAACAGGCATAACTGGAGTACATAACAAGAGATCAGGTGTAACGCCCCGATTCCACGGATACGGGGACGTCACTGCAACGTATATACGTAGGTCAGAACTACCCTCCCGTATATACGCTAAGCATCAGTACAGACAAGAATCAGAGTACGGAAGCAAATGGTGCATTATACATTCCACACATATAGTACAATTACACAGTTATCATCAGAAGTGATCACAATATTACATGAATATCATATCACTAGTATGCGCAAATGCGAGAATACAAAAGATATACATATATGAACAGTATAATGAAATACACCTAGAGGGGGGGGGTGAATAGGTGTAATTGCTAATCTAATGATCTTTTTAAATATTACTTAAGTGGGTGATGCAACGATCTCTCAAAACACGACTAAGAGCCGAATACCCCTTGCGAGGTTCTGAACTCCTTCCTCCCAATTCCCCTTAAATGGGTTAGAGGTGCGCAATGCAATCGTGTTGTATTGAGGTGTGATCGAACAATTCCAAGTATGAAATGCGATGATGAAATGTACACAAGTAATATAGCAAGAAAAGTAAACAAGTAAGGATTGCACAAATAAAATGTTAGTTCTCAAGCAATAAATTGAAAGCAAGTAAAGCAAGAGAGAATTAGACAAGATGACACAAAAGCAATCGCAAACAAAGTGATTTGTTTCGAGGTTCGAGCCCGTAGCTCTAGTCCCCGCCTTCACCTCCGTGAAGGGTTTCCACTATCCCCTTAGGATCCCGTACAAGTTAGGCCTCCAAAGACCTCAAGCCCGTAGCTTCACCTTACAAAGAAATTCCCCTTAGGAACTTGTCTCCACAAGAACAAAGGATTACAAATTTGTAATCTCAACTAGACCACAACACTCTTTCTCTTTTACAAACACTCTCACACTTTTACAACTTCACCTATAGAAAGAATATGAAATTTTTGGCACTATGAAGTGTGGTGAGAAAAGCTTCAGTTGTAGAGTGATATTAGAGATCAAACAACAACTGAAAAACCAATTTGAAAGAATGGAAATGAAAGCTTTAAACTATTTTTCTCTTTCTCTTGAAAACTATGAAAACTTGTATTTTTCTTGGTAAATAACTAAGGCCTATTTCCCACTATTTATAGGGAGAGAATAGGTTAAAAACTCTGATTTTTCCAGCTAATATCACCTGCAAAAGCACCCCAACAACCCTCTAAAAAGTCTGTTAAAACAGAAAATAAAACAGTTTTTCAGAACAGCCCAAAGAGGAAAGAGCCGTTGGAGGTGTTGCAGGCCTACCGGTCGACTGCCGGTCGACCGGGACCCTGCTGGCAAAAGAGCCGTTATGGCTCCGGTCGACTGCCAGTCGACCGATCTCAAGAAAGGAAACACAGTTTCCTTCTACCGGTCGACCGACCCAGTCGACCGGAAGGATACAGAGAGCAAACGTCTAATTTCGGTCGACCGGTCTGTTGGTCCGGTCGACCGACAGACATGCACAACTTGTGCATGTCCGGACACAGCAGCCGGTCGACTGGGCCGGTCGACCGGTCTGCCTGGAAACTGTTTTTCTGGGCAGATTTTAAGATAGAAAATTTTGTATAAAATCTTTAAAAATCTGAAGCTAAGTTTTATGCTGAAAATAGTTTATATACATGTATTTAAACAAGTTTTTGAAGATGTAAAGCTTTGGGTACATGTATGTATAAACTAAGGCATAAACCTAGAAATAAATATTTTGAAAAACATAGAAACATTCAAAACAAGTGTGTGTGCAAATCCTAGAGCCAAATTTCACATATTCTATCTTTACAAAACTAAACTTACAAACTACAATGGTCTTCAAGACTTCAACTTGAGCTATCTTCTCTTGATCTTCAATATTGCACTTAGAGCCCAATTTGACTTGTCTTGAGTCCAATACACCTTCCTTTAGGGAAGAATTCATCTCTTTAATATATAAACCTGAAACACACTTAAACAACAATTTATATTAGTACCAATAACTAATATGTTTTGTAATCATCAAAATACACTAAACATGGGTTGATTGTAACCTTGGGCCAACAAAAGGGTGTCCACATACATGTATACAAGGAATGTACAAGTATGAATAGAAAAAGGGCACTCACGAGTTTGCTAAGGGAAAACTCGAGAGGCACAAAGGGGGTCTGGAAGGATGTGGCTCTTGACTGTCGTCTGGAGATCCACGCTACCGCTGCGCCACTCTGAGCAGCAACAGGAAACCCATACGCTCCAAGCTCCGAAACCTGGACATGAGAATCCAGGGGAGTCAGTGAAACTCCCCAGGCGAGTAGGATGCAAAAGCCAGGTGGCGAGCCAAGGGTGAGTACAAGAGTCAAGTACAGGAGACAGGAGGGTTAGAACACAAAGGAAGTATATATGAACAAGTATATAATAATATCCATAAAACAGGAAATCCAGGATAAAGCAGAATATGAGCCGTTAATACGATAATACTCATAAAACCGGAAATTCGAAGTAAAATCCAAGACTAGCAAATATAGTAATGCATATCACAGATTCAGAGCCATTTAAGTTGCAGGCTTTAGTATGCGTCCCATTCCACATACCTCTACTTACAACTTAAAGAGCCAGTTATTATGACACTTTATTATTACTCGTCTTACCATATATCTAGGTATGTGTCTCGGTATATATCCCAACTCACATACTTCCATATATAGAAAGTCGAGGTTGTTATTGGAAATAGCGGTTGTATCAACGAACTATGTTTACAGTGGGTCCCGTGCATGCCCGGGACCACGGTCCAGGATTGTTCCGTTGCATGGAAACGGAAGCCAGCCGCTAGGCTAAACAGGAGGGACTTATGTATGCCCTATCATAACAGTAATAAGGGAGCCAGCTCTCCCCTCGGTCCCCTGGAGTACCACAGGTCAGACCGGATATAGTGCACAACCTAATGCCACTGTAAACACGAACACATATCGATATCCGCATATTTCCCCCGACCCAATACAAGTTGGTCCTTTTTAGGATTCAATAGTTTAATTATCACTTTACGGGAATAATAGAATCAGGACATGATCAGGAAATCTGGAGTACATAAGTACTATACAGTCAGGTCACTGCATGTAAAGCAGGAATACAATATACAGGTCACTGATCATGATACAGGATAACAAATCAGGATTCCCGTAAAGATGACAATCACAAGTCAAGTACATCATGCTGGGTGTAAAGTGATAGCATGATAGGATGGTGACATTTAGCAATCAATCAAACAAGTCAAGAGATAGATATTAGGTCAGTGGTAAGTCGTGGTCATAATAATAGGGTCTTGCCAAATAGTGGCATGACAGGTAGTCAGGTGATACCATACTAGAGGTCAGGTGATACCACGCCAGATGTAAGGTGATATACATGTGTTAAAAGTAAGCATGCAACTGATATGTCTGAGGCAATAACATGGCAATGATAACATAGCAGAAATCTAGAAGTCAACGACCACGAAGGGTCGGCCACGCATGGTATAAAAGCATCAAAAGATATATATAGACATGGAATCAAATACATGAAATAGGAAATGAAATACTTATCGTTCTGACGAAACTGGAAACTCAAATAGAGATAAGAGAAGAGCGAGACTACTCGCCTAAATCACCAATATGCCGAAAGATCCAATATCCACGGAAGCTCGGGATGCGCCACAAACCTGATATAAACATGTAGAGAGAAGGGGAGAGAGAAAGAGAGAAGGGAAGATGATGTTTGTCAAGTGACAAGTCAAGTAATACATATCAAGTAACGAGTCATGAAATACAAGATACAAATACATGAACCAAGTATAAGATCCAAAGTTAAGAAGATAAGCAACTATAACAGACAGCCAATAATTAGTCGACTGGGTGGACAGGGTAGTCGACTAATAGAGGGGTTAGTCGACTAGGAAGATGGGGTAGTCGACTAATACTGTGATCCAGAGAGTTGGATTTCTGTTTCAGGAAAAGGTTAGTCGACTAGGGTCATAGGGTAGTCGACTAACAGACATGACAAGTCGACTAACAGTTATGTTAAGTCGACTAAATCTGAGATACAGAGAGTTAAGGTTTCTGGTTCAGGAAAGGTTAGTCGACTAGGGTCAAGGGTGTAGTCGACTAAGGGTCTCTAGTCGACTGGTAATTTGGTCTAGTCGACTAAAACTGTGTTTCCAGAAAATGGTTAAGTTTCAAATGAAAGGGTTAGTCGACTAATGGCTAGGTCAAGTCGACTAATCGTGGGAAAACAGCAAACAGAACAGATTTCTAGGGTTTTGGTTTGATGACTAATTAATCATGGATTTGAAGACATATTTGTACAAGATATGAAAATACAAACATACTAAGAATAAATCAAGTCTAGATGAGGAAGATTACTCACCAAATTGATGATGGAGAGGAAGAGGAAAGGTAGAGTTGGTGATGATCCTAAGAGAAGAAGAAGAAGAAGAAGAAGAAGAAAGAAAAGAAGAAGGAAAAGAATAGAAAAGAAAGGAAAAGGAAAGAAAAGAAAAGGAAAAAGAGAGAGAGAGATTGATGGATGGGAGAGGGGTTTAAATGAGGGGGGTGAGGTGGAGTCGGTTGAGGGAAAAAGGAAAAGAAAGGAAAAGAAAGAAAGAAAGAAGAAAAGATTAAAAAAAATAATAATATAATAATAAGGCTGGAAAATCGACTGCCTCCGAAAAATCCCCAAAATACCCGGAGGTAGAAAACGTCATCCTGATGAATAATATGAAATCGGTTTTCAGAAATAAAATCCCGTTTTCAAATTAAAAATCCAGAAGCCAATCGCCGATACCGGTCTACACCGGGTCGGCCGGATTTTGATAAATTCCGAAAAATCCCAGAAAATGCATTAAAGAAGAAAACATGATTTTAAGACGTAAAGTGAAAGCGGAATTCAGAAATTCAATCCCGATTGTAAACTAAAAATCCTGGAATCGGTTACCTACCGACTCCGAAGGAATTTCCATAAAATCATAAAATCCTCAGAAAAAGTGTGTAAGTAAGAAATGTGATTCTAAGAATTAAAGTCTAGAGGACCATCTAGAAATTCCTAGCTGTGTGTGAATTAAAAATCCTGGAATCGGTTATCTACCGACTCCGGTGGAAAATTCATAAATTCGTAAAATCTTCAGAAAAAGTATTTAGGTAGGAAATATTACTCTAAGAAGAATCGTCTAAAGACTCTTCGAGAAATTCCAAATGGTTTGTGAAATAAAAATCCGGGAAGCGGTCAGCGACACTGGCCGACACCGGTTTGAAGATTTTCATTTTAATCCCAGAAAAATCTAGAAAATCATAGAAAATATATAATAATGGAAAATGATATTTAAAACTAAAATCGGTCAAATCTAATCACCGGAAAGACCAAATCGAATAATATACTATAATCGAGTTCCTGGTTCGGACTAGGACTGACTCCAAGTCCACGAATCCAAATCCAAGACAAAACAATCATATAAGGAATTCATAAAGCAAAACAAATACAGGAAACAATCGAAAAAATACGATCGGAAAATCTGAATACGCAACTAAGTACGTATTCCGGGAACGGGGTATTACAATCCACCCACCTTACAAAAAATTGCGTCCTCGCAATTTCGTTAAGGGGTAAATTGAATACAAAGGGACAACGGTGGAATTTATACTAATTAAGATATGAAGCACTATAGGTAGGGCTCTCAAGTCTGAATAATATTGCTGACGTCGTGGCTGAGTAATAAGAATAATACCAGCCCGCCGCCAGCGCAAGAGAAGAAGAAGAAGAAGAAGAAGAAGAAAGAAAAGAAGAAGGAAAGAATAGAAAAGAAAGGAAAAGGAAAGAAAAGAAAAGGAAAAGAGAGAGAGAGATTGATGGATGGGAGAGGGGTTTAAATGAGGGGGTGAGGTGGAGTCGGTTGAGGGAAAAAGGAAAAGAAAGGAAAAGAAAGAAAGAAAGAAGAAAAGATTAAAAAAAATAATAATATAATAATAAGGCTGGAAAATCGACTGCCTCCGAAAAATCCCCAAAAATACCGGAGGTAGAAAACGTCATCCTGATGAATAATATGAAATCGGTTTTCAGAAATAAAATCCCGTTTTCAAATTAAAAATCCAGAAGCCAATCGCCGATACCGGTCTACACCGGGTCGGCCGGATTTTGATAAATTCCGAAAAATCCCAGAAAATGCATTAAAGAAGAAAACATGATTTTAAGACGTAAAGTGAAAGCGGAATTCAGAAATTCAATCCCGATTGTAAACTAAAAATCCTGGAATCGGTTACCTACCGACTCCGAAGGAATTTCCATAAAATCATAAAATCCTCAGAAAAAGTGTGTAAGTAAGAAATGTGATTCTAAGAATTAAAGTCTAGAGGACCATCTAGAAATTCCTAGCTGTGTGTGAATTAAAAATCCTGGAATCGGTTATCTACCGACTCCGGTGGAAAATTCATAAATTCGTAAAATCTTCAGAAAAAGTATTTAGGTAGGAAATATTACTCTAAGAAGAATCGTCTAAAGACTCTTCGAGAAATTCCAAATGGTTTGTGAAATAAAAATCCGGGAAGCGGTCAGCGACACTGGCCGACACCGGTTTTGAAGATTTTCATTTTAATCCCAGAAAAATCTAGAAAATCATAGAAAATATATAATAATGGAAAATGATATTTAAAACTAAAATCGGTCAAATCTAATCACCGGAAAGACCAAATCGAATAATATACTATAATCGAGTTCCTGGTTCGGACTAGGACTGACTCCAAGTCCACGAATCCAAATCCAAGACAAAACAATCATATAAGGAATTCATAAAGCAAAACAAATACAGGAAACAATCGAAAAAATACGATCGGAAAATCTGAATACGCAACTAAGTACGTATTCCGGGAACGGGGTATTACATCAGGTACTACATTCCCGTAAGGTGATAATCAAGAGTAGAGAGTTATTCATAACAGGTATCAGGTTATTATGCCAATGACGAGTGTTCATGAAGATAAGAGTAATAAGTCAAGTAATAACACAATATGTAATACAAGTCCCGAGGATAAAGTCCATATTCAAGAAAGTGATTAACCACAGCCAACAGTCAAGATTAGTCGACTAGGGAGAACAAGTAGTCGACTTATGAAGGAGTTAGTCGACTATAGTAAACGGTCAAGTCGACTAAGAAGGCCGCGTCTCAGAAGGAAAGTTAGTCGACTAGGGCAATTGGGTTAGTCGACTAATGAAGGCCGCGTCTCAATAGGACCGCGTCTCAGGGAGAAAGTTAGTCGACTAGGAAATTATGGGTAGTCGACTAATCAAGGTCGCGTTTAAAAGATCCGCGTCTTCAGAAGAAAAGTTAGTCGACTAGGGGCGATTGCCAAGTCGACTAGGAATGCTGCGTTTCCAAGAAGGGCGCGTTTCAGAAAAGAGTTAGTCGACTGGGGGAAACATGCAGTCGACTAACAGAGTTGCGTTCTCAGAAATAGGACTGCGTTTCAAAGGGGCTAGTCGACTTATGAATTGGTCAAGTCGACTAATACTGCCAAACAGTGAGCAAGACTAACTTTGGAAGTTATGCTTTGTTGATATGCAAATACAAGTTAACCAAGTCTTTGGCGAGGAAAAGCACTCGCCTAAGGGTTCCTTTGCCGCGTCCGACGAAGGGAAGTTCGGCCCCAATCCAAAAGGAGGGTACCGGCCCTAAGTCTTGCCGCCGGAGAAGAACGCGGCCTCAATCCAAGAGGAGTGGCCGGTCTTCACAAGAGAGGGAGGTTGATGGTGCAAGTCTAGTTCAAGTTGCCAAAATGGGATTTTGCAAACTGTGCCACGGGGAGCGATGAGTTGGCTAGAATGAAAGAGCTCGCCGTGGAGGTGAAGATGGTATACTTGGTGGTGGCCAAGGAGATGTAGGTGGTGGTGGAGATGGTGGTGAAGTTTGGTGGTGGAGATGGGTTCTTGGTGTTAAGAGAGGAAGAAGAGGGTGATATGGATGGTTGGAGTTGGTGCCTTTGTTGTTGGAAAGGTGGAGGAGATGGAGAAGGAAGAAGTGGTGGTGTTGGTGAAGGAGATGGTGGCCAAAGGAGGGAGGAGGAGGCTCTTGGTGGCTTCTCTGTTGGTAGCTGCAGGAAACAAGGAAGAAGGATAAGAGAAATGAAAGAGAGAGAAGGAGGTGGGGTATTTATATATGAGGGAAGTAATGATTGCAAGTTTGACTTTGGAAGCCAAAGAATGAAACTTGCGTTTCATTGGAAGGAGATGGGCTGCGTTTCATGCAATAAAAGGGCTGCGTCCAGGCCAAAGAATTGGACGCGGGAATGAAAGCTGCGTCCAGGAGGAGATGCAAAAAGGCTGCGTTTCACAAAAGGACAAAAGTCATGATGACTTGATGGAAGTGATTAGCAGCGCATTAAATGCGGCATGGGGAGGTGAGGAGAGGATCTCTGCATTAAATGCAGAATCTCAGGTAGGTGAACGCCGCGTTTGAGGAAGAAGGGAAAAATGGGAAAAAGACAAAAGTGGAATATTGGGGCAATCTCCTCGGTATCTGGGAAAATACCAAAAACTCCGGAAAAGTCAAAAAATGAAATAGCTCAAAAAGTTTCCCCAAAAATTCTCAAAAAATAATAAATATTATAAAATGATTTTTTTGGTGAAATCGGTTTCCAAAGATTCAATCTCATTTTCCAGATAAAAATCCTGAAGTCAACCGTCAATCTCGGTATACACCGGATTGGCCGGATTTTGATAAAATCTGATAAATCCCAGAAAAAGTATTTAGATAGAAAATATGATTTTAAGAAGTAATGTAAAAAGGCACTTTTAGAAATTCCAAATCGTTTGTAAAAAAATCCGGGTATCGGTCCGACACCGGTTTTGAGGATTTACAATTTAATTCAGGAAAATTCCAAAAAATTATAGAAAATCTAGAATATTGGAAAACAGTGTTTAAAATTGAAATCGGTCAAATCGGAATACCAGAATGACTAAATCGAGTAATAACTTGAAATCGGGCCCCCGGTTCGGACTAGGGCTGACTCCGAGTCCACGATTCCAAATCCAAGACAAAACGTTCATATAAATAATTCATAATACAAAACAAATACAAGAAGTAAATCGAAAAATATGATCGAAAAATCTGAATACGCAACTAAGTACGTATTCTGGGAGCGGGGTGTTACATAAGAGCAGCAAATTATAGGATTTATAATTATGACTAGTCCAAGATTACTTACGCAAAATATCTCATCATCTTTTAAGAGTAGAACAAACATATTTTCGGTTCCACTTTTCTGTGGGAGCACGTAACAAGGAGATCTAGTTTATCTTTATGGAGTTTCAAAATCAAGTCTAATATTTTCACAAAACCACTTAGAGCCGCAAGTCTCAATAAGTTAAAGAGTTTAATTGGATGATTGATATACAACAAAATTGAGATTAAGGAGCACGTTGAAAACTAAACTTGACTTTTAAGAGTCTTATGCAGAGAAAATATCGCTGCACGTTTTTAATATGAAATAATTGCATAAAAATAGAGAGTCAAAAAAATAACAAATAATATTTTCTTTTTTATAAGTGAAAAAGGACAAAAAAAAAAAGGAAATCTAATATTAATCTAGAAAAATTATGGTAGATTTTGGACGTGCGCTAAAATAAGAGTCTAGACCAAATATACTAGATTCTTGAAGTGTTCTAAAAGTTGTCATTAAGAAATATCTCGAGTATGTTGGCTTAAAGGCTCATTATTCTAGTTTTGATGATGATGATTAACTCCTATAGTTATAATACTAATGATCTTTTATATTTAAGTTATAAGTTTAATCAAGATCTTATTTTGATGTTTTGCTTCATAAGTCAAGGTTTGAATCTAACATGTGTTGACTTGAGAGTTCAAGCACAAAAAATATATCATATACTCAAGAAGGAGTCTAATTTAAAAGAATAAAGTTTTGATAGAATCAAGGAGAAGAAGATCAAGAAAGAAGACTTGAAGTTTCGTAAAGGAGTTTGTAAGTGTTTAGAAGTTTTGTAAAGTTTATATTTTGTTTGACTGCTCAAGCTTTACATACACACAAAAGTTTTACTATTGATTTGATGGATTTCATTGAATATGAATTTGTATTTTTGGTTTTCAACAAATTGAGATTAACAATATCGATTTCAAAAGATTTTATATTTTGTATTTTAAACTCAAATCTTGTGTTTATATGATTTATATCTCAAGAAATAAGTTTTATAGTTTGTAAATGTGTTTGCTTTTATCCACACATATTAGAGCTCTATTTATTCAAAGAAACTTATTTTGATGAGTTATAGATTTGGTTTTATCAAAAATTTATTTTATGAGAAGAAATTCTCATAAACAAGTTCTAATTATTTGATATGTATATTGAAATTTGTCCATACATATTTGGCTTCAATAGAATTTGAAAAACTTATTTTTGTATTTTATACAAGTTTTGGTTTAACTTGTTCAAGCTTAAAGTTTAGTTTTTTGAAAAAATAATTTTTAATATAGTTTATATTTCAAAATTGTATTTGATATCTCAAAAGAAGTTCACGTGTTTGTAATATGTGTTGATTATTGATCACGCATATTTGTATTCTAAAGTATTTACATGAACTTATTTTTATAGATTTTATAGAAATTTATTTTAATTTAAAAAAATTAAAAATAAAGAAAAATGGGTTTCTGGCCTTAGGTGGTCGTTCGGATGTGTTAAAGCCAGTTGGATTACAATGCTCTCTCAGGTCAGTCGACCGTGTAACCCCCTGATCCCCGGTGTACGTATCACCGTATCGGTACGCGATACGACGTACAAAATTGATTTGACCTCCGTGGTAGTCCGATTGAGTTGATTTCAGTTTCAAAAATTATTTTCTAATATTCTAGATTTTTCAGGATTTTTTTGGGAATTTTTCTGGATTATTTTGGAAAATCTCCGTTGTCGGTGTCGACCGATACCGATAACCGGCCTTCCGATTTTTATTTCACAAACGGAGTAGAATTTTGAGAATCGGCTTTTACCGTGTGTCTTAGAATCATAGTATCTACCTTCGGGTATTTTTGGGGATTTTTCTGAATTTATCCAAAATCGGGCCAAACCGGTGTCGCCCGTATCGGCGAGACACTCCGGGAGTTTTAACTTGCAAACCGGATTGAGTTTCTGCAAACCGTCTTCATATTATGTCTCAGGCTAATATTCTCTATTTTCTATAATTTTTTAGTATCGTTCGGAACTAGTCGAATATCGGGCCAAAATATTAAAATATTAAATTGTAATCTTTTTCTTTTCTTTTCTTTTCCTTTCTCTTCTTCTCATCTCTGGCGGTTTCCAGGGAGTTCCTCCATCGACTTTACTTAACCTACTCCACTAATCTCCCTCTAACCCAGGTATCATGTAGATCAAGAGAGGGGCCTGTTGAAAATTCCATCTGATCTCTTTTATTTCTTCATCCCAAAAACTAAGGTTTTCTTATTTCCCTTTTAGTTATTCCTTCCCTTTTCTTCTGTTTGTTAGTTCTCTGCCTTGATCCATCTAGCTTATATGTTTATTATGGCTCTCCTCTCTTTGAAGTTCTCTGCTTTGGTCCCTCAGCTGGCTTATATGTTGATCATGGGTCTCCTCTTTTTTCAAGTTAACTGCCTTAATCCATTAGCTAGCTTACCGGTTGCTCTTGGGCTCATGGCTCTCTCTCTCTCTCTCTTTCCCCCCAAACTCGGATGGCCTGCAACATAAGTAGGCAACCAGTTTGAAACATCTTCTGTTTTACTTATGAGAGAGGTTGTGTCATTCTTTGGCAATATTTGAGTTCCCTAGATATTTACCTTGCCAGCTAGGTCTGGCAATTGGTCGAATTCCTGTGGGCTTGCTTGCGATCACTGTTTCTTTCTTTCTGGCTCCTCTTCTTATGCGCCTTCTCCGTTGGAATATAATTTGATTTTCTCACCCTCTCTCTCTCTCTCTCTCTCTCTCTCTCTCTCTCTCTCTCTCTCTCTCTCGGCCGGCGCCACCGCCGCCGGCCGACGCAGGATGCACAGCAGCAGCAATAGCTGCTGCTGTTGCAATTCTTCTCTTATCTGGGTTGGGTTTTCCCAAACCCATTAACTCAATAGGGTGGATTAAAACCCCAATAAACCCCAAAGACCTGACCCGTTAACCCATAAACCAATTACCCATTTAACTTAAGTCAAATGGGTTTGGGTTTTGGATCTAAACCCGACCCGTTAAGAGCCCAACCCGCGTCCAAAACCCAATAAAGGTAATTTTACATAAAACACCCTTGTACAATTTCGTATTTGCATTTATTATTTTTATTTATTTACATATTTAACCCCATTTTCATTTATGTTAGTATTCGAGCGATAACTGGAGCATCCGGACTCCGATTCGGGCGATTCTAGATCCGTTGCGATCGTGGGAACGAGAGCTACAGTCCTGTAGCCAGTTTGTGAGTGTTTTTCTTTTATAAATTATATTTTATCATGTTTAGTGCAATGGATTGATAGACCTTGATTATGGATAAATAACGGTAGATATTAACTGGTAATAATTGGACATGCATTGTAATAAGAATAACCAAGAGTATGGTTAAGTATTTCCTGATGTAATATGATATAGGGAGACAATTGCAGTACCAAGGAATACTGACATAGACAACTCAGACACGGTCATCATACCTGCACAGCCACGGACACACAGGCCACGGTGTTATCATCTTCATGAACACTATTATGTCATGTATTGGATCACAGTTAGAGAACGATAGTCACATGTATACTGATTTACGATACTCGGTGACACTACACTGTTACTAGACATGCATGCTAGACACCGTTACTGTAATCCCCAAGACATGGTACTATACGAGACACTACTAGTATGACATGTACTAGTGCTACACATATATGTTACACGGATACTGTAGTTCACCGTGCATGATATTAGACACTGACCGTCCTTATCACATGTATATGTTACACCGATACTATGGTCCGTCATACTTATTTCATATTCATGTCCCACCGATATATACAGGCACCAATTCACGAAATACCGTTATGTAATGTATTGTTATTCTCGTTACATGGATTCTCGGCATATCACTGCACGGGCTACTGCATTTCATATTAGCATGATCATCATACACATATATGTCATGCTTACATATTACAGTTACACATGTCTGTGTTGTTTCTATCTTCTTGTCATCTGGATCACCGTGCTTATTACATGTATTATTGTTCCATGTTCCCGTATTCATGTTCTATGATTGCTTCATGTTACTGATATGGATATAATCGATACTGGACATGAGAGCTGTTGATATGCGATATGTGGACTTCCACATCTATTGATCCCGTTATATTGTTCCCGTTATATTGTTCCCGATATATTGTTCCCGATTCCCGTTATATTGTTCTATGCTATCAACAGAGCTCTGGTCCAGTTATCCTGTTACCCGTATCATGTACAGTAGTTGTTCTTGCCACATTGTATACTTGATATAACAGATCATAATGATAACTGGGGTTTGGGGGAGACTTGACGGTTGATTAGATCTTATCGGGTGATGTACTGGATCCATATTGTTTTCCCACTGCAGGGGACGGTAGGAGGGCTGCCTACCAATTGCTCCATGAGCTCTTGTTACTTGATTCATGCTCCCCTCTTAGCGGAGGGCCCTGGTCCTGGCAGCCAGGGGCTTGTTTAAGGCCGTGATCCCGGGTATGCACGGGATACATCCACCCGATAAGAACTCCTCGACCACGGGTTTCCAATTAACATAATAAAACAGTATACACAATAGTGACGTCGGGAACACTTGTTATTTGGTTGCTCTCTCGTTTGGATAATGGTACCCGTAGGCCATGTCCGGATGGGTTCGACTGGAGTGCGGGCTCCAGTATGAACCGCCAGTGGTATGGGACACTGGAAGAGAGTAATTAAAATACCAGGTGATACTGATCGCTACTATTGTATAAATGACATGACTTTGACATGACCTGCCTGCTACATGTTTAGTTGTACTTGTTACTGTTCCTGATCATTTATCTGCTATCATGTGACATGTATACATTGCTATTGTTCCTGTTTCCTGTTACACTTTCTTTAGTGCCCTACTACTCATGCACATGTATACTTTGTTACATTACCTGGTATATGTTACACTGTATGTAGTGGCATGCTATGCATGTTCTGCATTGCATATATTTTATTGTTGCAGACATATGCTCATCTGCATGTTCACCTCTATCACGTCACCACTATCATGTTCAGGTCTAGTACGTCACCACTAGACAACATTAGTTATTACATAAACTGGACACGACTATAGATATGACCTGATAATGACCGACTAGGTAGTGATGGTATTAAAAGTTGACCTGTTTATATCTTTGCACTGCTTCCATGTTTAACTCTTTCTACTGTTTATATATATCCTTATTATATGGTATCACTATTACAACAGCATGTATTATCTATTACTATTGTGCATTGCCTCCTTCAGTTTTACCACTCACTAGGTCTCTTTCTGACGACCCTGGGTTTGCATGCCCAGATTGGAGATCCGAGTTACCATAGCTTCAGAGAGTGCCTTGGAATCACATGGGAGATTCCGCATCAGGACTATTCATAGGTATTTTAGTGCTTTATTTCTGTTATCTTATTTATCCTTATTTTCATATCTGTTATGAGCGCTGACCTCTTTCTGCAGGTATTCTTGTACTGCTTTCATGCTGGACCTCAGATCTATATGGAGGTATTGTACTGTACTGAGGCTTAACGTACGCGTGAGGTTGTTTTCACCTCGCGTATGTACGTCGCCATAACGTCTCCGTATCCTTGGGATCGGGGCGTTACATAGTGGTATCAGAGCCTAGGTTTCACACCTGGTGTGGGTAAACACGTGGGTCAAGACTCGGGCTCTTACCAACAGTACAGTCAGGTTCAGATTAACTGATCTGTATCTGAATTTGGAGATTCCAGCAATGAGTACAAGAATACCATGATCTTGACAAGTCATTCCTTGACTCGTTTGTATTCCCTCCCTCCTTTCAGTTTTATATCCGACTTCGTTCTCGTTTTCTTTGCATCTTAGTGCTTCCCAATCCGTTCTTGTTCGTTCACTACCATACTTCCCTATCTCGAGTTTCCTTATAGATAGCAGAGTGCGCAGCGGAAGTATCGTGGACCCGTAAGCTTTTTGGCTCTGGGGTTGAAAATGTTGTTCTCACACCTGATTGAAATTGCGAGGACGCAATTTTCTGTAAGGTGGGGAGAAATGTAACCCCCTGATCCCCGGTGTACGTATCACCGTATCGGTACGCGATACGACGTACAAAATTGATTTGACCTCCGTGGTAGTCCGATTGAGTTGATTTCAGTTTCAAAAATTATTTTCTAATATTCTAGATTTTTCAGGATTTTTTGGGAATTTTTCTGGATTATTTTGGAAAATCTCCGTTGTCGGTGTCGACCGATACCGATAACCGGCCTTCCGATTTTTATTTCACAAACGGAGTAGAATTTTGAGAATCGGCTTTTACCGTGTGTCTTAGAATCATAGTATCTACCTTCGGGTATTTTTGGGGATTTTTCTGAATTTATCCAAAATCGGGCCAAACCGGTGTCGCCCGTATCGGCGAGACACTCCGGGAGTTTTAACTTGCAAACCGGATTGAGTTTCTGCAAACCGTCTTCATATTATGTCTCAGGCTAATATTCTCTATTTTCTATAAATTTTTAGTATCGTTCGGAACTAGTCGAATATCGGGCCAAAATATTAAAATATTAAATTGTAATCTTTTTCTTTTCTTTTCTTTTCCTTTCTCTTCTTCTCATCTCTGGCGGTTTCCAGGGAGTTCCTCCATCGACTTTACTTAACCTACTCCACTAATCTCCCTCTAACCCAGGTATCATGTAGATCAAGAGAGGGGCCTGTTGAAAATTCCATCTGATCTCTTTTATTTCTTCATCCCAAAAACTAAGGTTTTCTTATTTCCCTTTTAGTTATTCCTTCCCTTTTCTTCTGTTTGTTAGTTCTCTGCCTTGATCCATCTAGCTTATATGTTTATTATGGGCTCTCCTCTCTTTGAAGTTCTCTGCTTTGGTCCCTCAGCTGGCTTATATGTTGATCATGGGTCTCCTCTTTTTTCAAGTTAACTGCCTTAATCCATTAGCTAGCTTACCGGTTGCTCTTGGGCTCATGGCTCTCTCTCTCTCTCTCTTTCCCCCCAAACTCGGATGGCCTGCAACATAAGTAGGCAACCAGTTTGAAACATCTTCTGTTTTACTTATGAGAGAGGTTGTGTCATTCTTTTGGCAATATTTGAGTTCCCTAGATATTTACCTTGCCAGCTAGGTCTGGCAATTGGTCGAATTCCTGTGGGCTTGCTTGCGATCACTGTTTCTTTCTTTCTGGCTCCTCTTCTTATGCGCCTTCTCCGTTGGAATATAATTTGATTCTCTCACCCTCTCTCTCTCTCTCTCTCTCTCTCTCTCTCTCTCTCTCTCTCTCTCGGCCGGCGCCACCGCCGCCGGCCGACGCAGGATGCACAGCAGCAGCAATAGCTGCTGCTGTTGCAATTCTTCTCTTATCTGGGTTTGGGTTTTCCCAAACCCATTAACTCAATAGGGTGGATTAAAACCCCAATAAACCCCAAAGACCTGACCCGTTAACCCATAAACCAATTACCCATTTAACTTAAGTCAAATGGGTTTGGGTTTTGGATCTAAACCCGACCCGTTAAGAGCCCAACCCGCGTCCAAAACCCAATAAAGGTAATTTTACATAAAAACACCCTTGTACAATTTCGTATTTGCATTTATTATTTTATTTATTTACATATTTAACCCCATTTTCATTTATGTTAGTATTCGAGCGATAACTGGAGCATCCGGACTCCGATTCGGGCGATTCTAGATCCGTTGCGATCGTGGGAACGAGAGCTACAGTCCTGTAGCCAGTTTGTGAGTGTTTTTCTTTTATAAATTATATTTTATCATGTTTAGTGCAATGGATTGATAGACCTTGATTATGGATAAATAACGGTAGATATTAACTGGTAATAATTGGACATGCATTGTAATAAGAATAACCAAGAGTATGGTTAAGTATTTCCTGATGTAATATGATATAGGGAGACAATTGCAGTACCAAGGAATACTGACATAGACAACTCAGACACGGTCATCATACCTGCACAGCCACGGACACACAGGCCACGGTGTTATCATCTTCATGAACACTATTATGTCATGTATTGGATCACAGTTAGAGAACGATAGTCACATGTATACTGATTTACAATACTCGGTGACACTACACTGTTACTAGACATGCATGCTAGACACCGTTACTGTAATCCCCAAGACATGGTACTATACGAGACACTACTAGTATGACATGTACTAGTGCTACACATATATGTTACACGGATACTGTAGTTCACCGTGCATGATATTAGACACTGACCGTCCTTATCACATGTATATGTTACACCGATACTATGGTCCGTCATACTTATTTCATATTCATGTCCCACCGATATATACAGGCACCAATTCACGAAATATCGTTATGTAATGTATTGTTATTCTCGTTACATGGATTCTCGGCATATCACTGCACGGGCTACTGCATTTCATATTAGCATGATCATCATACACATATATGTCATGCTTACATATTACAGTTACACATGTCTGTGTTGTTTCTATCTTCTTGTCATCTGGATCACCGTGCTTATTACATGTATTATTGTTCCATGTTCCCGTATTCATGTTCTATGATTGCTTCATGTTACTGATATGGATATAATCGATACTGGACATGAGAGCTGTTGATATGCGATATGTGGACTTCCACATCTATTGATCCCGTTATATTGTTCCCGTTATATTGTTCCCGATATATTGTTCCCGATTCCCGTTATATTGTTCTATGCTATCAACAGAGCTCTGGTCCAGTTATCCTGTTACCCGTATCATGTACAGTAGTTGTTCTTGCCACATTGTATACTTGATATAACAGATCATAATGATAACTGGGGTTTGGGGGAGACTTGACGGTTGATTAGATCTTATCGGGTGATGTACTGGATCCATATTGTTTTCCCACTGCAGGGGACGGTAGGAGGGCTGCCTACCAATTGCTCCATGAGCTCTTGTTACTTGATTCATGCTCCCCTCTTAGCGGAGGGCCCTGGTCCTGGCAGCCAGGGGCTTGTTTAAGGCCGTGATCCCGGGTATGCACGGGATACATCCACCCGATAAGAACTCCTCGACCACGGGTTTCCAATTAACATAATAAAACAGTATACACAATAGTGACGTCGGGAACACTTGTTATTTGGTTGCTCTCTCGTTTGGATAATGGTACCCGTAGGCCATGTCCGGATGGGTTCGACTGGAGTGCGGGCTCCAGTATGAACCGCCAGTGGTATGGGACACTGGAAGAGAGTAATTAAAATACCAGGTGATACTGATCGCTACTATTGTATAAATGACATGACTTTGACATGACCTGCCTGCTACATGTTTAGTTGTACTTGTTACTGTTCCTGATCATTTATCTGCTATCATGTGACATGTATACATTGCTATTGTTCCTGTTTCCTGTTACACTTTCTTTAGTGCCCTACTACTCATGCACATGTATACTTTGTTACATTACCTGGTATATGTTACACTGTATGTAGTGGCATGCTATGCATGTTCTGCATTGCATATATTTTATTGTTGCAGACATATGCTCATCTGCATGTTCACCTCTATCACGTCACCACTATCATGTTCAGGTCTAGTACGTCACCACTAGACAACATTAGTTATTACATAAACTGGACACGACTATAGATATGACCTGATAATGACCGACTAGGTAGTGATGGTATTAAAAGTTGACCTGTTTATATCTTTGCACTGCTTCCATGTTTAACTCTTTCTACTGTTTATATATATCCTTATTATATGGTATCACTATTACAACAGCATGTATTATCTATTACTATTGTGCATTGCCTCCTTCAGTTTTACCACTCACTAGGTCGCTTTCTGACGACCCTGGGTTTGCATGCCCAGATTGGAGATCCGAGTTACCATAGCTTCAGAGAGTGCCTTGGAATCACATGGGAGATTCCGCATCAGGACTATTCATAGGTATTTTAGTGCTTTATTTCTGTTATCTTATTTATCCTTATTTTCATATCTGTTATGAGCGCTGACCTCTTTCTGCAGGTATTCTTGTACTGCTTTCATGCTGGACCTCAGATCTATATGGAGGTATTGTACTGTACTGAGGCTTAACGTACGCGTGAGGTTGTTTTCACCTCGCGTATGTACGTCGCCATAACGTCTCCGTATCCTTGGGATCGGGGCGTTACATAGTGGTATCAGAGCCTAGGTTTCACACCTGGTGTGGGTAAACACGTGGGTCAAGACTCGGGCTCTTACCAACAGTACAGTCAGGTTCAGATTAACTGATCTGTATCTGAATTTGGAGATTCCAGCAATGAGTACAAGAATACCATGATCTTGACAAGTCATTCCTTGACTCGTTTGTATTCCCTCCCTCCTTTCAGTTTTATATCCGACTTCGTTCTCGTTTTCTTTGCATCTTAGTGCTTCCCAATCCGTTCTTGTTCGTTCACTACCATACTTCCCTATCTCGAGTTTCCTTATAGATAGCAGAGTGCGCAGCGGAAGTATCGTGGACCCGTAAGCTTTTTGGCTCTGGGGTTGAAAATGTTGTTCTCACACCTGATTGAAATTGCGAGGACGCAATTTTCTGTAAGGTGGGGAGAAATGTAACCCCCTGATCCCCGGTGTACGTATCACCGTATCGGTACGCGATACGACGTACAAAATTGATTTGACCTCCGTGGTAGTCCGATTGAGTTGATTTCAGTTTCAAAAATTATTTTCTAATATTCTAGATTTTTCAGGATTTTTTGGGAATTTTTCTGGATTATTTTGGAAAATCTCCGTTGTCGGTGTCGACCGATACCGATAACCGGCCTTCCGATTTTTATTTCACAAACGGAGTAGAATTTTGAGAATCGGCTTTTACCGTGTGTCTTAGAATCATAGTATCTACCTTCGGGTATTTTTGGGGATTTTTCTGAATTTATCCAAAATCGGGCCAAACGGTGTCGCCCGTATCGGCGAGACACTCCGGGAGTTTTAACTTGCAAACCGGATTGAGTTTCTGCAAACCGTCTTCATATTATGTCTCAGGCTAATATTCTCTATTTTCTATAATTTTTTAGTATCGTTCGGAACTAGTCGAATATCGGGCCAAAATATTAAAATATTAAATTGTAATCTTTTTCTTTTCTTTTCTTTTCCTTTCTCTTCTTCTCATCTCTGGCGGTTTCCAGGGAGTTCCTCCATCGACTTTACTTAACCTACTCCACTAATCTCCCTCTAACCCAGGTATCATGTAGATCAAGAGAGGGGCCTGTTGAAAATTCCATCTGATCTCTTTTATTTCTTCATCCCAAAAACTAAGGTTTTCTTATTTCCCTTTTAGTTATTCCTTCCCTTTTCTTCTGTTTGTTAGTTCTCTGCCTTGATCCATCTAGCTTATATGTTTATTATGGGCTCTCCTCTCTTTGAAGTTCTCTGCTTTGGTCCCTCAGCTGGCTTATATGTTGATCATGGGTCTCCTCTTTTTTCAAGTTAACTGCCTTAATCCATTAGCTAGCTTACCGGTTGCTCTTGGGCTCATGGCTCTCTCTCTCTCTCTCTTTCCCCCCAAACTCGGATGGCCTGCAACATAAGTAGGCAACCAGTTTGAAACATCTTCTGTTTTACTTATGAGAGAGGTTGTGTCATTCTTTTGGCAATATTTGAGTTCCCTAGATATTTACCTTGCCAGCTAGGTCTGGCAATTGGTCGAATTCCTGTGGGCTTGCTTGCGATCACTGTTTCTTTCTTTCTGGCTCCTCTTCTTATGCGCCTTCTCCGTTGGAATATAATTTGATTTTCTCACCCTCTCTCTCTCTCTCTCTCTCTCTCTCTCTCTCTCTCTCTCTCTCTCGGCCGGCGCCACCGCCGCCGGCCGACGCAGGATGCACAGCAGCAGCAATAGCTGCTGCTGTTGCAATTCTTCTCTTATCTGGGTTTGGGTTTTCCCAAACCCATTAACTCAATAGGGTGGATTAAAACCCCAATAAACCCCAAAGACCTGACCCGTTAACCCATAAACCAATTACCCATTTAACTTAAGTCAAATGGGTTTGGGTTTTGGATCTAAACCCGACCCGTTAAGAGCCCAACCCGCGTCCAAAACCCAATAAAGGTAATTTTACATAAAACACCCTTGTACAATTTCGTATTTGCATTTATTATTTTTATTTATTTACATATTTAACCCCATTTTCATTTATGTTAGTATTCGAGCGATAACTGGAGCATCCGGACTCCGATTCGGGCGATTCTAGATCCGTTGCGATCGTGGGAACGAGAGCTACAGTCCTGTAGCCAGTTTGTGAGTGTTTTTCTTTTATAAATTATATTTTATCATGTTTAGTGCAATGGATTGATAGACCTTGATTATGGATAAATAACGGTAGATATTAACTGGTAATAATTGGACATGCATTGTAATAAGAATAACCAAGAGTATGGTTAAGTATTTCCTGATGTAATATGATATAGGGAGACAATTGCAGTACCAAGGAATACTGACATAGACAACTCAGACACGGTCATCATACCTGCACAGCCACGGACACACAGGCCACGGTGTTATCATCTTCATGAACACTATTATGTCATGTATTGGATCACAGTTAGAGAACGATAGTCACATGTATACTGATTTACGATACTCGGTGACACTACACTGTTACTAGACATGCATGCTAGACACCGTTACTGTAATCCCCAAGACATGGTACTATACGAGACACTACTAGTATGACATGTACTAGTGCTACACATATATGTTACACGGATACTGTAGTTCACCGTGCATGATATTAGACACTGACCATCCTTATCACATGTATATGTTACACCGATACTATGGTCCGTCATACTTATTTCATATTCATGTCCCACCGATATATACAGGCACCAATTCACGAAATACCGTTATGTAATGTATTGTTATTCTCGTTACATGGATTCTCGGCATATCACTGCACGGGCTACTGCATTTCATATTAGCATGATCATCATACACATATATGTCATGCTTACATATTACAGTTACACATGTCTGTGTTGTTTCTATCTTCTTGTCATCTGGATCACCGTGCTTATTACATGTATTATTGTTCCATGTTCCCGTATTCATGTTCTATGATTGCTTCATGTTACTGATATGGATATAATCGATACTGGACATGAGAGCTGTTGATATGCGATATGTGGACTTCCACATCTATTGATCCCGTTATATTGTTCCCGTTATATTGTTCCCGATATATTGTTCCCGATTCCCGTTATATTGTTCTATGCTATCAACAGAGCTCTGGTCCAGTTATCCTGTTACCCGTATCATGTACAGTAGTTGTTCTTGCCACATTGTATACTTGATATAACAGATCATAATGATAACTGGGGTTTGGGGGAGACTTGACGGTTGATTAGATCTTATCGGGTGATGTACTGGATCCATATTGTTTTCCCACTGCAGGGGACGGTAGGAGGGCTGCCTACCAATTGCTCCATGAGCTCTTGTTACTTGATTCATGCTCCCCTCTTAGCGGAGGGCCCTGGTCCTGGCAGCCAGGGGCTTGTTTAAGGCCGTGATCCCGGGTATGCACGGGATACATCCACCCGATAAGAACTCCTCGACCACGGGTTTCCAATTAACATAATAAAACAGTATACACAATAGTGACGTCGGGAACACTTGTTATTTGGTTGCTCTCTCGTTTGGATAATGGTACCCGTAGGCCATGTCCGGATGGGTTCGACTGGAGTGCGGGCTCCAGTATGAACCGCCAGTGGTATGGGACACTGGAAGAGAGTAATTAAAATACCAGGTGATACTGATCGCTACTATTGTATAAATGACATGACTTTGACATGACCTGCCTGCTACATGTTTAGTTGTACTTGTTACTGTTCCTGATCATTTATCTGCTATCATGTGACATGTATACATTGCTATTGTTCCTGTTTCCTGTTACACTTTCTTTAGTGCCCTACTACTCATGCACATGTATACTTTGTTACATTACCTGGTATATGTTACACTGTATGTAGTGGCATGCTATGCATGTTCTGCATTGCATATATTTTATTGTTGCAGACATATGCTCATCTGCATGTTCACCTCTATCACGTCACCACTATCATGTTCAGGTCTAGTACGTCACCACTAGACAACATTAGTTATTACATAAACTGGACACAACTATAGATATGACCTGATAATGACCGACTAGGTAGTGATGGTATTAAAAGTTGACCTGTTTATATCTTTGCACTGCTTCCATGTTTAACTCTTTCTACTGTTTATATATATCCTTATTATATGGTATCACTATTACAACAGCATGTATTATCTATTACTATTGTGCATTGCCTCCTTCAGTTTTACCACTCACTAGGTCGCTTTCTGACGACCCTGGGTTTGCATGCCCAGATTGGAGATCCGAGTTACCATAGCTTCAGAGAGTGCCTTGGAATCACATGGGAGATTCCGCATCAGGACTATTCATAGGTATTTTAGTGCTTTATTTCTATTATCTTATTTATCCTTATTTTCATATCTGTTATGAGCGCTGACCTCTTTCTGCAGGTATTCTTGTACTGCTTTCATGCTGGACCTCAGATCTATATGGAGGTATTGTACTGTACTGAGGCTTAACGTACGCGTGAGGTTGTTTTCACCTCGCGTATGTACGTCGCCATAACGTCTCCGTATCCTTGGGATCGGGGCGTTACAGACCGCGTGATCAACCGATTAACAGAGTGCAAATATGCTCTTGATTGTTCAACAGACTTCTGTGAGAATAAGTTTGTTCTCACATCGGTCGACCTGGGGATCAACCGACTAGCCTCGATGGCTAAAATTATAGTCGTTGGGCTATCGACTGGGTGGTTGACCGCTAGGCTATTTCTGGCCCATTTTTGCCCTAACGACTAATTTTTGTTGGGTTTTTTTGTTGAAATTTTTGCAACCAGTTTTTCACAAGCTTCTCAAAAGAATATCTACCAGTTTTAGAGCTTCAACCCACATCTTGAAGAATGCTTTTCCTTAGTTTTTCAAAAGGATTTTTCTTGGGTTTTCAACTTTCGATCTTCTTAGTTTTCTCATGCACTTGAGCAAAACATTTCTACACCCATCCTATAGAATCTTTGTTTATGAGAGGGTTTGTTTGTAGTCAAGAGTCTTGATCACAAGTTGTTTTCATTGTATTTGAGTGTTGCTAGATGTTGCGGCCTCGAACGAGCTTGCAGGTTCGTGTGTTGTAGTTCTTGTGGGAACGAATAAGGAACTTGTGGATCCGAGAGTTCTAGAGAAAAGTTATAGGTGTTGCGACACCGAGTGATCCTGCAGGATCGAGCTAGTGAAAATCTTTCATTGCAGTGAAACGGGGACGCAGAGCAACTTGCTCGAACCTTAAAACAAACCTCCCGTGTTCGGGATTGCTTTTCTCTCTCTTACTTACTCTTATTTAATTTCTTGCATGGTTATTATTGTGATCATCTTTACATGTTAGATATTGTGCTTAATTGCTATATATATTTGTTGTATTTTTATTTGTCTAAAATTATTAATTAAGTTTTTACTTTTCATATTTGATTAGCACATCACCTATTCACTCCCTCTAGGCGATTACAGAGTATGTATCTATATTGTTTTAAAAAGCACCAGTTGGAATATTTCATTGTTTTAGTGAAACTTAATTTAAAGATATAATTTTAAACAAGGATATTTAAGTAATTTTAGAATTAACAAAGAAAAAACTAACATTATCTTATTTAAAATCACTCAAACTAAATATTTGTCACTAGTTATTTATCTTTATTTCAAATCACTAGCTAATTAATTACAATTTTTATATGTATTTTATGCTAGCAAAATATACCCCTCCCTCTCTCTCTCTCTCTCTCTCTCTCTCTCTCTCACTCACTCACACACACACACACAAACTAGCATTTATCTCTATTTCTTTTTATCCCTGTTTGAAACTATTTGCTGAACAATTACTCTCTCTCTATCTACGCCTGATTCTTAAGGCCTCTTAAACTAAATACTTATCCCTATTTTTATTTCAGACTCCTCATTCAACAATTAGAATTTAACGTTATTCCAATAAATGAAGCTTTTTTTAAAGAAATTCCCACAACTAAATGGAGAAAATTATCATACTTCTTTGTGTTTAATTAAGTTTCAAGAAAAAACATTAGACATATGCACCAGTACTACTATTATCATTTTTTTAACTAAGCTATCATTGAGAATATTAGTATTTTATTTATTATATTAATAAATATAAGTAAATATTAATAAGTCAATGCCATCTCTTACTAAAAATCACAAATTAATATACAATTTTTAGATAATGATAATAAAACATTAATATTTTGGGAAAATTATAAGCGGATCAAAATTTTATGAATTATTATTCCTTTATTTTATTTCTTTTTGGTTAAGCTCATGCTAAATATCGTATTTAATAAGCATTAAACATATAAAATAATATCATATCCAAAATAGTTATAATTATTTGATAATATTAATAAGTACAAATGTATTGAAATATTTTATATTAATTTTTATTCACTTTTTAATATGCACGGGCCCTACTATACTAGTTTCTATAAATTTGACACATACCGGAAAAGCATATGCTAGCTTTTTTGTTAAACCGGCCAAAAAAATATATCTCAGTAGCTCAATATCCTTCATTTAGCACTGTCAATATTCCACTAATATATTCATGTATAGCACAATGAAAAACCTATGTTTGTATTGTTAGTTTCAAGGATCAATCTGACAACTAATCAATATCATTAAAATATCACCGATTTAATTGGCCAGGTCGGTTAATATCAGGTGGGAGGTTTTCCATTCAATAGAACGTTCCTTAATTAAAGAACCACCTTTCAATTACCTTCCTTGGTTAAACACCAATTAGACTGATATAAGTCAGTCTCAATATACTGAATATCAGTATAACCCCTGTATAAAGAAAATTAATTCACTTATACAGTACTTGGAGTGAGGTACGCTTAAAGCGAATCTCCTTAAGACAATTACGTCCCCCGCACCGATGCTAACGGGTTACTGGACGCTGGTCTCCCAAGATACAACACTCCTTCACGGTATTTGGATAGCACTATCAAATCACCGTACGGTCGAACCGTAGTTAACTAGTACCTTCACAAGATTATTGAAGCAGCAGGACCAAGACAAATTTCAGGGAGAATATTTGTCTTTATTTTGGAGGAGCACCCACTATAGAGGAAGGAGGAAGGTAGAAGAATATTCTTCTTTCGAAGTCCCAGATTCAGACAGCAATTATTATTAAAGAATCTGTTGAATTTTCTGAGCCTTCTTTCTGAACGAATTTTTCAGAATCTCTTGAAAGTTGCTTAGGAATCCGAGTTGCAGAATTCCCACTTCCTGTTGGAAGTCACTTCAAACTTAAGTTGCAGGAAGCCCACTTCAGAATGCAGAGGAAGATTCTCTTTTCTCCTGTATTGATTCTGTTCTTCTGTTTTGTGTTTTGCTCGAGAATATAGAGCGCTATTTATAGAGCTCCGAGAGGGGTAAAAATATCCGAAACTGACCAAACGGTTGCAACGGTTCGGTCTGAACCGTTGCAACAGTTCGTTTTAACCGCAGCAACCCCCCAACTGTCCGCGGTGGTTTACTGACAGCCGTTGCGCTGGGCGGTTCGACTCTGGATGGCGGAGCGGGTTTGATCCGTGTAACCCGGTTCAAAAAGATCCGGACTGGGTAGGGAGCCTGAACCAACCCGAGCCCGGCCCGACGCCGGCGCCAGCGCCGACGCGCCCGCATATGCAGGCATGGTTTTCCCTTAATCGCGCGCGAAAACTCCAAGTACCCAAATGGCACACTCTTTGTTCCCATTTTTCTCTATTTAAATACTTCAAACTTCCATCTCAGGGCCAATGTGGGACTAAATAATTTTAGTTACCTTTAATCCCCTTTTGGCTTTGAATTAGGTAATCTTTAGACTTGAATATCTTATTCGTTCGAAGTCAGAATTGAACATGTGAATATACCACGTTCATTCCCAATGGAAGGAGAACACACTCCAACCATTATCCAATTGATTCAATCAATAGATCTCGTCATAATTCAACTCAAAGATTCACGTATATTCTTCATATTTCCAACAATCCCCCACAATGAATGGAGATTTAAGAAATTGACACACAAAGAGACTAACTCTATTGTGAAAGAAACTTTAGAAAAGAAACTGTATCAGGATAGGTGAATTAGGTGTTGAAACTTTCATAGCGAAAGCTCTATCGGACTTACTGGTTAATCAGTGAACTAGGTCTTAAACTGTTAGCTGTTAGTGTAAGCCAAGTCAACAAGCTTCATACAGTAACTTTTCAAATCAACTTTGGTTCTCGGTTGTGTCCATTTTGGTCCTGAACATTCTTAGTTTCAGAGAGTATCTTTAGAGAATAACAGCCTCCACAGAAATTCTCAAAGAGCCGACCCAACTCTATACTCACATAGGTGATCATCCTATTAAGAGTAATCTACTCTACTCCACTTGTTTAGTAACAAAATATAGGAATCATTAAAAGCGTTTTAAGTTTATCCTTAATCCACTTGTAGAAATCACTTATATGCACCTTAAGAATGGATTGGAGTCGAGCTCCTAAGTACTTACTTGCTGAGTCAATCATAACTATTTTTCCTCTTGAACTTAATCCATAGAATCTCCAGTCGCTAAGTAAGTTTTCCATTAAGCTGACTCGGTAAGGTTAGGCTTTTAGACTCATTTCCCTTGATGCGCAATTTATACGCTCTCCACTTAAACCTTTAGTAAGCGGATCCGCTAAAATATCTTTTGACGGGACAAAGTCAATAGAGATAATTCCATTTGAGAGCAACTACTTAACAGTATTATATCTACGACGAATATATCTAGACTTACTGCTATATATAACATTTTGTGCCCTATATATAGTTGTTTGATTACTGCAGTATATGCATATAGCGGGCACTGCTTTTGCTATAATGGTATATCTTCCAAAAAAAGTCATTCTGCTTCTTCTCCGGCCTTATCTAAGGCTATGAATTCCAATTCCATAGTGAAACGGGAAATACATGTTTGTTTGAAAGATTTTCAAGAAACCGCTACTCCTCCTAGAGTAAATACATATCCGCTAGTTGATTTTGATTCCTCAGAATCTGCAATCCAATTAGCATCACTGTATCCTTCAAGTACAGGTGGATATTTTTCATATCTCAAGGCATATTCCTTTATATGTGATACGTAACCCAATACTCGTAGTAGAGCAGTCCAATGTTCATCACTAGGGTTACTAGTGTATCTGCTTAACTTGCTTACAGCGTAAGCAATTCGGGTCTAGTACAATTCATCAAATACATTAGACTTCCGATAATCTGAGAATACTCCAACTGGCGTATTCCAGTTCTTGTATTCTTATGAAGGTAGATGTGTGAGAGAAAGGGATTTGAATTCTCTTTTATCTCATGATCCTTGAATCTTTCTATCATCTTCTCCACGTAGTGAGAATGACATAGATTGATTTCATCTGGTGTTCTTGTGATTTTAATTCCTAAAATTGCATCAGCAACCCTCTGATTCTTCATGTCAAAACTGTTAGATAACATTCTTTTAGAGGACTTAATAATTTCAATATTAATCCAAGTATCAACATGTCGTCTACCTAAAGACAAACAATGATACATGCATTTCTAACTGTTTTAGTGTAAACACTTATCGCATTCATTTATAATGAATCCATCTTTGATCATGACACTATCAAATTTTCCATGACATTGTTTGGAGCCTGCTTTAAATCGTATAACGATTTTACCAATTTACACACTTTGTGTTCTTAGTCCTTGACTATAAATCCTTCAGATTGTTCCATATATATTTCTTCATTTAATTCACCAGTTAAGAATGCAGTCTTGACATCTATTTGATGGATATCTAAGTTATGCAATACTGTAATTGCAATCAATATCCGAATGGAGGTTATTCTTGTTACTGGTAAATAAGTATCGAAGTAGTCAAGTCCTTCCTTTTGTCGATAACCCTTGGCTACTAATCTAGCCTTGTACTTATTGATAGATTCATCGAGTTTTAATTTTCTTTTAAAAATCCATTTATACCCAATTGTTTACTGCCATGAGGCAAGTTTGCCAATTCTCAAGTATGATTACTTAGTATGGATTCTATTTCGCTATTTATAGCTTCTTTCTACATTTGTACTTCTGGGGTAAATATAGCCTCTTTAAATGTTTGAGGCTCGCTTTCAATAGCATATGCTATGAAATCTGGACCAAAAAATTTTGAGATTCTAGATCTCTAACTTCTTCTTAGTTCAATTTTCGCATTAACAATCGGTTCCTCAGGGCTTTCGTCCCTGAACGCCATCTCATGTGTTCTTTTCCCATTAATCTTATCTGTTTCCCATTTATATGGAAAAATATCTTCAAAGAACACAGCATCTCTAGATTCGATAATCATGTTTACATGAATATTTGGTATCTCTGATTTATGAAGCAGAAATCTATACGCACTACTATTCAAGCATAGCCTATGAATATGCAGTCCATAGTTCTTGCTCCCAATTTAGTCTTTTTAGGTAATGGTGCTAGCACCTTTACAAGGCACCCCCACATTTTGAGGTAATGATAGGAAGGTGTCCTTCCATGCCATAGCTCAAATGGTATAAGACCAAGTTTCTTGTGGGGTACTCTGTTTAGAATATAATTTGCAGTTAACAAAGATTCCCCCCATAAATTTTGTGGAGCTGCATAACTTACGAGCATAGAATTGACCATCTCCTTTAAAGTCCTATTCTTCTGTTTAGCAATTTCATTTTTCTGAGGAGTATATGGTGATGTTATTTGATGGATTATACCAAATTTAGCACATAACTCACTAAAATCATTTGATTCATATTCTCTGCCTCTATCGGATTTTAGAATCTTGATAATCTTATTGAGTTGATTCTCAACTTCGACTTTATATGTTATAAACATATTTATTGCCTCATCCTTACTGTTTAAAAGATACACACAACAGTATCTTGTACAGTCATCAATACAAGTAATAAAATACTTTTTACCGCCTCTAGTTGGCATAAACTTCAAGTCACATAGATCGCTATGAATTAACCCTAAAGGTTTTGTATTTCGATCAATTGAGTAAAATGAATTTTTCGCTAACTTGGCCTCAACACAAATCTCACATTTGCGAATTTCTTCCAAGTTGAGTTTAGGAATATATTCTAGATTAGACAAGTTTTTTAATGACTTGTACTTTACATGCTCTAATCTAGCATGCCATAAAATAGGAGACTCTAACAAATAAACAGAAGACTTTTCTTTATTTATAAGCTTCGGGTACAAATACACAGATTTTTTGTCCACTACTGCAACATTGGCTTTAAAAAGTCCATCAATAAGATAACCCTTTCCCACATACATCTCACCCTTAGTAAGTACAAATTTATCTGAGTCAAAAACCATTCTAAATCCTTTCTTACTAAGTATTGATCCAGAGATTAGATTCTTGCGGATATCTGAAACATATAACACATCGTTCAGAGTAAGCTCTTTCCCAGATGTCCACTTCAGGATGACCTTACCTTTTCCTTCAACCTTAGAGACGGCTTAGTTTCTTATGAATAGTTGCTCATCTTGTTCTAGTTTTTTATATTCAGAGAATAATAATTTCTCTAAGCAGATGTGCCGATTAGCCCCAGTATCTACCCACCAATCCTTATTGTTGGTCGTCAGATTCACTTCTGACACCACAGCTGAAAAGCTTGGCGACGGATGGTCAGTCAGGTTTACCTGTGGATAGTTCTTCTTGTTCTTTTTGAGATGGCTGCGACATTCATTCACCTTATACCCTTCTTTGTTGCAGATGTAGCAGGTTTCCTTGAAGCGCGTATTCTTGCCTTCTTGGACCTTGCCTTTGTACCCTTGGGCAGTCTTCTTCCGCTTTAAGCCTTTGGAAGTAGACGCTTTCCCCTTTGAGTCTTCGGTCACATTGGCCTTGGCTTCACAGGAGTTCTTACTGCTCCTTTTCTCGGACTTTCGATTGTCCTCCTCAATGCGAAGCCTCACAATGAGATCTTCCAACTTCAGCTCCTTACACTTGTGCTTCAGGTAGTTCTTGAAATCTCTCCACGCAGGTGGGAGTTTCTCCACGATAGTAGCAACCTGAAAAGTTTCAGGTAGAATCATACCTTCGGCCTCTATCTCGTGCAAGATAAGTTAGAACTCTTGCACTTGACTGATCACAGTCTTATTGTCCACCATCTTGTACTCCAGAAATCGTCCTACGACAAACTTCTTGGTACCGGCATTTTCAGTCTTGTACTTCTTATCAAGACTGGCCCATAACTTCTTTACTGTTTGGACTATAGACATTGTAAAGAGAGTTATCCAGTCTATTCAAAATATAGTTTCGGCAAAAGAAGTCACCTTGAGTCCATGCATCGACTGCAAGGACTGGTCCCGATCAATTCCGGGTTCTGGTGGATCTTCTTACAGGAATTTGGCCAGATGCAGAATGATCAAGTAGTAGAGCATCTTCTATTGCCACCTCTTGAATTCTGTGCTATCAAATTTTCCTGACTTCTCCGGCTTCGAGTCAGGAAGGGGAGTAGGCATCAAAACTTGTATCTGCATGTTTGGTGTCTTGCTTGAGCTGTCTTGATTAGTCTCAGACATTTTCTTCAAGTTCAAGCAGAACAGAAGTAAGAAACTTCAAGTAATTGTCTTAAGATTGTTAGTTTTAAGGATCAATCTGACAACTAATCAATATCATTGAAATATCACCGATTTAATTGGCCAGGTCGGTTAATATCAGGTGGGAGGTTTTCCGTTCAATAGAACATTCCTTAATTAAAGAACTACCTTTCAATTACCTTCCTTGGTTAAACACGAATTAGACTGGTATAAGTCAGTCTCAATATACTGAATTTCAGTATAACCCCTGTATAAAGAAATTAATTCACTTATACAGTACTTGGAGTGAGGTACGCTTAAAGCGAATCTCCTTAAGACAATTACGTCTCCTGCACTAGTGCTAACGGGTTACTGGACGCTGGTCTCCCAAGATACAATATTCCTTCACGGTATTTGGATAGCACTACCAAATCACCGTACGATCGAACTGTAGTTAACCAATACCTTCACAGGATTATTGAAGCAGCGGGACCAAGACAAATTTCAGGGAGAATATTTGTCTTTATTTTTGAGGAGCCCCCACTGTAGAGGAAGGAGGAAGGTAGAAGAATATTCTTCTTTCGAAGTCTCAGATTCAGACAACAATTCGTATTAAAGAATCTGTTGAATTTTCTGAGCCTTCTTTCTGAACGAATTTTTCAGAATCTCTTGAAAGTCGCTTCAGGATCTGAATTGCAGAATTCCCACCTCCTGTTGGAAGTCACTTCGAACTTGAGTTGCAGGAAGCCCACTTCAAAATGCAGAGAAAGAATCTCTTTTCTCCTGTATTGATTCTGTTCTTCTGTTTTGTGTTTTGTTCAAGAATATGGAGCGCTATTTATAGCGCTCCGGGAGGGGTAAAAATGTCCGAAACCGACTGAACGGTTGCAATGGTTCGGTCTGAACCGTTGCAACGGTTCGTTTCAACTGCAGCAACCGCCCAACTGTCCGCAGCGTTTTACTGACAACCGTTGCTGGATGGTGGAGCGGGTATGATCCGCTAACCCATACCCGTGAAACCCTGTTCAAAAAGATCCGGACCGGGTAGGGAACCCGAACCCGACGGCGCGCGCGCGCATGTGCGGGCATGGTTTCCCCCTAATTGCGCGCGAAAACTCCAAATACCAAAAGGGCACACACTTTGTTCCCATTTTTCTCTATTTAAACACTTCAAACTTCCATCCAATGGCCAATGTGGGACTAAATGCTTTTAGCTATCTTTAGTCCCCTTTTGGCTTTAAATTAGGCAATCTTTATACTTGAATATCTCATTCAATCGAAGTCGGAATTGAACATGTGAATATACCACGTTCATTCCCAATGGAAGGAGAACACACTCCAACCATTATTCAATTGATTCAATCAATGGATCTCGTGGTAGTTCAACTCAAAGATTCACATATATTCTTCATATTTCCAACATGTATAAGAAAGTTTTCATCTTTTGGAAATAATCTTAATATTAAATATTTAGCTAGCTCAAAATTATATTAGATTTGTAAATAATATTTTCTATCCATACATACTATCAAAATGTATATGTGAAGAATATGATTGAGAAACTCAACTTAATAATAAATATATGATCTATAACATAACCTCCTCCTTTCAGGGTGGAAGCTAGCGCCATTTGAGAATAACTTTTTATATTCGTGTATTTTGCAATTTCATATTACTATATAAAGATGAATTTAAGTCGATATAAAAATGTTCATCCAATGGAAATACATTACATAATATATATCTAGTGTTATTGATTTCTAATATTTTGAAATTAATTTTTTGAACTATTTGTTCCAATTACTTCCCCACAGAAGTAATATTTTTATAGATGTTTATTATGGAAGATTAGTAATCTTTTTCTTCTCCTCTTTTTTCCCTATAGGCTACTTGCACAGCCATAAGGAAACAATTCAGAATTTGTAGCATGTTAACTATTATTATTTTCTTTTTGGAACTAGACACTAGGAATTTTAATTTATTTCCCTTTTAGCAAAGTTTTCATACAAATTGTCATAAGCTTTCTCAATATTTTCAGTAAACTATCATGATCTTGCCTTCTTCACTTCTAGGTCATGAATATTATTATGAGCATGTTTTCGTCAGTGGTTGTTTTAGTTTCAAAGGGGAAATTTATATTTCATGGCATTTTTCTAGGGGATTTAATGGAATGATTTGGAGCAACATTGGGCTAGTTAAGAAGAGAATTAGATGTCATGAAAATTAAGATGAAAAAGTTGCAGGCATATATACATTCATATGTCAGGGACATAAATTTATTCGTCAATCTCTCATAATTCATATCGGGCTGCTCTCGCTTTCTTGCACCCTCATTTTTCAGTTAACACACACACACACACACACACACACACATATATATATATATATATATATATATATATATTAGAAATATGTATATCAACCGACAGCTGAGAGTCCCTGGCACATTATGAGCCACATAATTCGACAATTTAAAATGACGCCCCGCTTTGAAAATAATTGAAATTACTAAAAACCCTTATCGTTTGTCTTTTTTGGAATGGTGTTTAAGTTTTATATTATTTATTATTATTTTTTCTCCCCTTTTATATGTCTATCTCTCTATGTCTTCTCACGCTGTCAGATCTAGATTTTTGACTCGTAGAGAATGTCGTTTTAAAAAAAACGAGAGCAGGATCAGATATTAATTTTTAGTTGCAGACCTAGAGCTCCAGCAACTATTTTGACAGGTTCATGTTCCCTCGGGATGTCAGCTTCAATATTTTCATCGTGATTCTTCTCTTCTTCTTCCTCCAAAGGAAAGCCATCTGAAATTTTTCATCATCGGAAATATTGGCTATTCGTTTTAAAATTTGAAAGACAAAATAAAATACACATAAATATATAACCAATCTATCAGAGATGCTACTGAAATCGCAGGAAAAAATTATTTTAAAAGCTGTCATTTTCATCAGGACTATGACTTTGGTCGCATTCATAATAATAAATTGTCAGATAAAATTGAATTCAGTGACCATAGTCACAATATGAAATTTCATCTTCAAACCATTTCTTTTACAAGACAACGACCAAAGTCGCAGTCCAGTTAAAATTTATTAATAAAAACTGCGACCTGGTCTGAAAAATAGAAAATAAGTTATAAAATACTGCGACCAAGGTCGCAGTGTTATCAAACAAAACTTTTCAAAAAGACTGCTATTACATAAGACTGCGACCAATGTCGCAGTCTTCTAACCATCTTGATGATTGATATACAATTTTGCATATTTTACCACATCATTTTCATGCATATTGCAAATAAAAATATGATTTTTAATGTTCTTCTCTCTATTTTTTGCAGGTCCACATCTGAAATGAGAAAAGGCCCAAAATCTCTTTAATTATCAAGAATTAAAGGGAATTAATTCCAAGCCCAAAAGAGAGCCCAAGTTTGAGCCCAGGATCTGGAGAATTCTACGCGCCAACTCACTCTTCTAAAAGATCCACGTGGATAACAAACTGTAACAAACTCGCAACAGAAAATCTGGCCTCAACGGCCTTGATCTTGCCGCAATTTCTAGAAGTTTGCCGCAAATCTGCGGCAGTTACAGGTCTGTTAGGGCCGAGATTTTCTCCAACAACCCGGGCTCTAGATCCTTCTCTCTGAGGCCTATAAATACAGCACCAGGGCCTGCACGAGGGTAACAGAGGGTAGAAGTGGTGGAAGGAGAGAGGAGAGATTAGAGATTAGATGCTTGTATTTTGTAGGATTTCTCTCTAGGATTTTTGTAGTGCTCTAGATCTTCTTCCTCCCTAGAAATTCTGTAAAGAGAGAGTTTGTAAGAGAGAGAAAGCTTGTGTATACCAAGGTGTGACAACTTGTGAAGCAAGGATTGATCCATTCTCTTCTCTCTTCTCTTGCATTTTCTAGTTTACTTGCTTTCTTTAATTCTAGCTTTACTTTACTTGCACTTTAATTCATGCTTTGCTTTTCTTTTCTTATGGCTAGTAGCTAACTTTTCTAACATGAACTAGCTAACCACTAACCTTGCTAACTACTAACTCATGGGTGATTGCTATCTTTAATCTTGCAAGTTGTATGGTCTTCTCTTCTCCGATGGGTTACTTTCATTGCTTGGCAAGTTCTTGTTGTAATTCCATATGATTCATGTGTGCCTCATTTAGAGCCTTGTCTTTAGAACAAGTGCCTTGATGGAACATGGAGATGGATCACCAAACATATGCTATTTGTTGTACAACTTCTTTACTTCAATTAATGAATATTGTATCTTCTTCCTTAGCATCCCTTGAGTGTCGCTCTTTTGATTCCATTATTGAAAGTCTATCTTGTAGGCCAATGACATCTATGAGTCTACAAGACAAGTCCAAGAGTGATCACCCGTCATTCAAGTGGGAAAGTAATTAGACCAACACGCAAGACAAATCTTTACCGATGAATCAACATGAGGCACGCATTCACCATCACGGAGTTTAGTAAGTTTTTAGCAAGGTAGTAAGGTTAGCTAGTCATGATTTTCTCCATCTTCAAATCTTTTACAAGTTTTCTTTTCTTTTTAGTGTTAATCCAAAAGCCAATCTTGTTTTGATTTCTTTTCATTTTCCATCATGAACATATCCACCGATTCTTTCATTTCTTTTTCCATATTTTATTCATTCTTTTAAGACAAAGAAGAATCTTCGTTTTCTATCTTCACTACGAACCGTAACGCTTCCTGTTGGCCCAAAGGCCCTTCACCCTAGTTTTGATGATGATCAACTCATGTAGTTATATTTACTAATGATCTTGTGCTAATTAGTGACAGATTTGAGATCAAGATCTTAGTAGGTGCATAGCTCAACAAAGGATAAAAGAACAAGATTTGGAGCTTGCATGTGGTGATCCAAGGAATTTTTGGATCAAGCTTGGACCAAGTCAAGATGATGTGAAGCTTCAAGTGAAGACTTCAAGAAGTTGAAGACTTGGGTCTAGGTATAGAATTTGTATTTTTGTTTTAGTAAAAATGTAAAGGATAGATAGTTGGTGGATTGCTCAAGTTATATCACACACACACACTCTTGATAGAACTCTTGATTTAAATTGCTTTCATAAAGATTTCATTTTAGAAAAGAATTTTATTTAGAAAAATATTTATCTTAGATTTTGGTATTTCATAGTTCATATCTTTAAACCAAAATCTTGATTAGAGCTTTATATCAAAAACATAGATATTTCTTATTGATTGTGTAGTGGATCATATCCATACACACTATGCTTTAAAATGAACTCAAATATCTTGTTTTTGTATTTGATAAAGATTTAGAAAAACAAGTTTTGGAAAAACATGTTTTGGAAAAATACATTTTGGTTATTGAGCTAATATTTCCAAGTTACAAAAATAGACCAAAACATCTATAACATGTCTTGATTTTGTGCAAGCATGTTTGTTCTTTCAAGCATATTGGTAAAACTATTTTTGTAGAATTTCTATGTATTTTTAGGATTTTATAAAAGATTTTTAAATCCTATTTTCTGACCTGGAGACTGGCTGACAGGCCAAACCGGTCGACCAGTCCAGTCGACCGATGTGCACAGCCCTGTGCATGTTGTCAGCACAGTGGCCGGTCGACCGGGTCGGTCGACCGACCAAGAGAGTTTGCTCTCTGGAAATGTCCAGTCGACCGATAGGTCGACCGACAGTTCATTCCAGGTTATCGGTCGACCGAGCCGGTCGACCGGTGGCTGCAACGGTCAGAAAAATGACCGTTGGCCGGTCGACCGGCGGTCGACCGGTAGCTCTGACAGAACCCCAACGGCTCTATTTTCTGTCAGCCTATAAAAGGGGGTCTTGTCAACTGTTTTATGTAGAAGATTTTTGAGACTTCTTGAGCAGTTTTTCTGATACTTTTAGAAGAGTTTCTCTACAAGATTTTAGTGCAAATACTTCCAATCAAAAGGAAGAGTTTTTATCAAGAGAGTGTTAAGTGATTCTTTGAGTTTTTCACCATAGTCTTTCCTTGCTTTTCTCACACCACACTTGAGCTTTCCATTGCTAGATATTCCTATAGGTGTGTTGTAGTGAGAGTGCTCTTTAGGTGATCAAGTGTTGTGATCATCAAAGAGATCCTTTCTTTGTACTTTGAGGAAGCGGGCAAGTGTGCTCGTTGTGGTTGGAGTTCGGTTGTGAACTCTTGGTGGTTCGAGGTGCGGCCTCGGCAAGCTTAGGGGGCTTGCGTGTGTACGGGACTTGGGAGTCCGAGGGTTTGTAGGTGTACGGCACCGAGGAGAGATCCATTGGGATCTTGCATAGTGGAAACCCTTCGTGTGTCGAAGGCGGGGATGTAGAGCAAGTGTGCTCGAACCTCGAAACAAACCCTTTGTGTTTGCGATTGCTTACTCTTCCCTCTCTCTCTCTTTGTCTCTATTTTATATCTTGCATTCTATTTATTGTGTTCATCTTATATATGCATGATATATTCCCTTGTGCTCATAATTGATATACATACTTGCGTGGGATTGCTTGTTAACACTAGTATTCAACCAAGAGAGCCAACGCGGCACCTCAACCCATTCAAGGGGAATCTAGAGGAGCTTGTCCAGAGCCTCGCAAGGGGAATTCGGCAACACTCTTGGTTATACATAAGTGTTAAATTAAAAAGAAGTTTTAATTTGGTCAACTTAGTTTTAATTCCGCATTATTTGTTCATAAGTGACCTTTAGATTAGCCATCACCTATTCACCCCCCCTCTAGGTGATCTTACAATTGGTATCAGAGCTAGTGCTCTTGATAAGGGTCTAACAACCTAAGAGTTAAAGATCCTACATTTGGGCTAATCACAATATTTGTTGTACACACACACCTCACCATGGACTTTATGTCACCACCCACCTTTGATATTCTTAACATCCACATTTGGAAAGTTAAGATGTCATTATTCCTAAAAGCCCTAGGTTATAATGTATATCTTGCCACTACTAATAATGCTTATTGTATAGATGGTAAGAATCTTGAGGCTAATACAAAAGCCCTACATGCTTTAAAGAGCACCCTAAATGATGATTATTTATGTAGGGTTGCTAATATTGATATGGCTTTTGTAGTATGGAACACCCTCATCTCCCTTGGCGAAAATGAACAATACTATGCGGGGAGCGATTCGGATGTTGGAAGCGACACCTCCAACAAGTGCTACATGGTCCAAGGGGATGACCCCCTTGAGGTAAATACCGAATCCGATGATGAGGATGCTAGTATGTCATATGATGAGCTAAATTCTTTATGCCAATTATTGCTTGAAAGATATGACATAATTAAGAAAGAAAATAAAATTTTGAAAAAGGACATTGCTTGCATGCATAATGAACATGATTCATGTAGAGATAACATTGCATGCTTAGAAAAGAATAATAAAGATTTGAAAAAGAACATTGATTGCATGCATGTAGAAAATGATTCTTTTAGAAATAAACTTGCATGTTTAGAAAAAGAAAATAATGATTTGAAAAATGAGAATGTTTCCCTTATGTCTAAAATAAATGATTTATGTGAAGGGAACACTATTTTGAAGGAAAAGATTATTTGGTGGAAACTCAAAAAGAAGTTGTTTTTCAAGAAAACAAGACTTTGAAAAGAAAATTTGTTGAAAAAGAAAAAGATTTTGTTGCTAAGAAGAAAAAGAAAAATGATTCTTCATCTCATCATGCCTTTCATGCTACCACTAATGAGATTAAGAACTTGAAAAATAAAATGAATAATTTGAGTTCAACTTTGAACCCTTGTGCATTTAATCATTCTAAGTTGGAATCTTTGTTTCAAAAGAAACAAGTTCCCCATGCTCATGCACATACTCATCATGCTCATGCTTATGGTGCACATCACGATCACAATCACACTCATAAGCATCATGCTAAGGTGTACACATGTACACATTGTGGCCGCAAAGGCCATCTAGCAAAATATTGTTTTGATAAGAAACCATACTTATATTTTGCTAAATATAATAGATTTTGGGTTCCTTATAACAATGCTAACCCAAAGGACCCAAGAAAACATGGGTACCAAAACCCCCCCCTTTGATTTTGATATAGGTGGAGGCTCTCACAAAACGTGAGAGGATTGGTGCCTTGGTAGCCAATGCAATGGACATGATGGACAAACATTGGGATGCATTGCTATCAAGGAATTTTGGTGGAAAAGACCACCATACTTGGAGCTTTGTAGTTGGTAACAACTTCTAAACTCCTATTTTTTGTACATGCTTTATACTTTTGTCATATTCATAGCATGTCATGATTTTGTTGTTGATTGTGCTTCATGTGGTATTTACATGCTTGGATGTAGAATTTGTCAAACTTGCATTTATACATGTACACATAGTGAATTACAATTGACTCATATATGATTGAACTTCATGCTCACTTGTATCCACTCTATGCATGTGTATAATCTAGTTTTGATGATTCTCTTTTATACATGTTTTTGCCAATTTTTTTGTGTGATTTACTTCATGTATATGCATGTTTAATTCAAATCTAATAAATATACATGTATACCCGTGAGTCTCTTGCCTTCATGCAAACATTTAATAGACTCTTTTATTTTTGGGATATGTATGCATATTGTTAGATTTGTATAAACCATACATATACCATGAAAATTGTTGATTTTAGTGAAAAATGATTTTTCATGATTTGTTGTTAAAAATTTGACTTATGATCGTTTTGGGCTTCAATGACTATTTTCATGAAGATACTATTTACATGACCTTTGAACACTCATCTTTAAGAAAACATATAATTTGGAGCTTTATGGACTATGAGTGCTTGAACTTTTATGTACTTAGTAGTATTTATGAAAAACATTTGAATTTGATGTATTTGAAGGATCTTTAACTAGTTTTCAAAAACAATTTATACTAGTTAGTTATTCTTCAAATAGCCTTTGAGATTTGCACATGATCCTATTTTTATGGATAAATTCTTTTGTGATTTCAAAATTTTGATGCTTCATTGTATTGAATATTAGTTTAGATGTAAGTATTTGTCAACACTTGGATTTATACTTGAACATATTATGGGCACAAATAAATCTATTGATATGTGTACTTGAATGCTTATTTGAACCTATTAGATGTACTAGTATAGCCTTATGTTGATGATCATTACATTCTTAAACTTGTATTCCCATTTGGATTTATGTTATGATCATGTGATTTCATTTCATGTATATGGTTACTTTGCCAAAACATTAAGATATACATGGATACCTCTTGAGTCATTTGCCTTTCATGCAAATCTATATATATGGACTCAATTGTATTAGAGATATGTATGTATGCTTCTTGTATTGACAAAACATACATATATTATGAAACATTTTTTTTAATAAAAATTTTTTTATTTTCAAGGTTTTAAAAGTTATGATAATTCAAAATTTAAAGGAATATTGAGTTTTATTGTAATTTTCATGATGCCATGCTTCACATAACATTAGTACACTCACATCTCTTGAAAACATTAAATGGACTTTATGGATTAGAGTGTTTTTAGTGCCTTGTGTTTCATTGATCTTTCATGAAAAACTTTTTAACTTATTCCTTGATGGAAGGATCTCGTACTAGTTCTTAAAACAAGTTCATTTAACTAGTTCGAATTCTTCATATGGTAGATTATATGATGTATACACTTATGCTTACTTTTCAATTGGTATCATTGGTTATTTGCAATTGGTATCAATATGACTTCATGTTGTGTATATCCATATTTTGATTGTATGTATGAATGCCTTCAAATTATATCAATTTCTATTGGTATTATCTTGTCATACATATATGTTATCTATTTGTGCTTTTTACAAGTGGTATTTCCTTTAAAGCACAAAGATTGTTAATGCTAAGCTTAATTAGATTTCAAATTGGTATTTCATAATAAGCTTATGCATTGTGTTTTGAAATTGGTATCAAAAATTCAAAATTTGATTATTTTACAATTGATATCTCAAAATTTGTTGTTACTAAGAAAAAGTTAAAATTTTGTTTTGATAAAGAAAAATTTAAAATTTTTGATTTGTATTGTCTATATGCAAGGAGAGCTTAACATCTCTTCCATATGTAGATTCATGTTGAGTATATTATAATTTGAGGAGCTTGACAACTCTTCTTTTCATGATATACGTGTGTAGGGGGAGCTTCACATCTCCTCTTATGCATGACATATTATACGTTATGTGAATTAGGGCTTGTCATCCCTCTTTCATGTAATGTATATGTGTCGGGAAGCTAACTTAACGTCTTCCTCTTCATGAATTTATATCGCATATAAATTTTATTGATTGATTTGTATTTTACCCTCCTTGATTTCCTTATTTTTGACAAAAAAAAGGGGGAGAAAATTTTTTGATGTATTTTTCTTTGAACCCTTTGTTGATGATTGACAAAAAGGGGGAGAAGAATTTGTGATTTTATATGCATGATTTCATGATTTCCTTACTTAAGGGGGAGAAGTATTTGGTTCCTTGCTTAAGGGGGAGTAAGATTTGTATTTATGCATATATGTTATTTTGCAATTAGGAGCAAAAGATTTGATTTATGATTTGATTTATATGATTGCATCTCCTACATTGCATACATGTCATGTGCTTTTATTGCCATATCTATTATTTATTTGGTATGCATGAGTTAAGGGGGAGCTTCTTTGAAGCTTTACTTTAATCCATGCATATATAATTTCATGAGTTTTGTCATCATCAAAAAGGGGGAGATTGTTGGCCCAAAGGCCCTTCACCCTAGTTTTGATGATGATCAACTCATGTAGTTATATTTACTAATGATCTTGTGCTAATTAGTGACAGATTTGAGATCAAGATCTTAGTAGGTGCATAGCTCAACAAAGGATAAAAGAACAAGATTTGGAGCTTGCATGTGGTGATCCAAGGAATTTTTGGATCAAGCTTGGACCAAGTCAAGATGATGTGAAGCTTCAAGTGAAGACTTCAAGAAGTTGAAGACTTGGGTCTAGGTATAGAATTTGTATTTTTGTTTTAGTAAAAATGTAAAGGATAGATAGTTGGTGGATTGCTCAAGTTATATCACACACACACACTCTTGATAGAACTCTTGATTTAAATTGCTTTCATAAAGATTTCATTTTAGAAAAGAATTTTTATTTAGAAAAATATTTATCTTAGATTTTGGTATTTCATAGTTCATATCTTTAAACCAAAATCTTGATTAGAGCTTTATATCAAAAACATAGATATTTCTTATTGATTGTGTAGTGGATCATATCCATACACACTATGCTTTAAAATGAACTCAAATATCTTGTTTTTGTATTTGATAAAGATTTAGAAAAACAAGTTTTGGAAAAACATGTTTTGGAAAAATACATTTTGGTTATTGAGCTAATATTTCCAAGTTACAAAAATAGACCAAAACATCTATAACATGTCTTGATTTTGTGCAAGCATGTTTGTTCTTTCAAGCATATTGGTAAAACTATTTTTGTAGAATTTCTATGTATTTTTAGGATTTTATAAAAGATTTTTAAATCCTATTTTCTGACCTGGAGACTGGCTGACAGGCCAAACCGGTCGACCGGTCCGGTCGACCGATGTGCACAGCCCTGTGCACGTTGTCAGCACAGTGGCCGGTCGACCGGGTCGGTCGACCGACCAAGAGAGTTTGCTCTCTGGAAATGTCCAGTCGACCGATAGGTCGACCGACAGTTCATTCCAGGTTATCGGTCGACCGAGCCGGTCGACCGGTGGCTGCAACGGTCAGAAAAATGACCGTTGGCCGGTCGACCGGCGGTCGACCGGTAGCTCTGACAGAACCCCAACGGCTCTATTTTCTGTCAGCCTATAAAAGGGGGTCTTGTCAACTGTTTTATGTAGAAGATTTTTGAGACTTCTTGAGCAGTTTTTCTGATACTTTTAGAAGAGTTTCTCTACAAGATTTTAGTGCAAATACTTCCAATCAAAAGGAAGAGTTTTTATCAAGAGAGTGTTAAGTGATTCTTTGAGTTTTTCACCATAGTCTTTCCTTGCTTTTCTCACACCACACTTGAGCTTTCCATTGCTAGATATTCCTATAGGTGTGTTGTAGTGAGAGTGCTCTTTAGGTGATCAAGTGTTGTGATCATCAAAGAGATCCTTTCTTTGTACTTTGAGGAAGCGGGCAAGTGTGCTCGTTGTGGTTGGAGTTCGGTTGTGAACTCTTGGTGGTTCGAGGTGCGGCCTCGGCAAGCTTAGGGGGCTTGCGTGTGTACGGGACTTGGGAGTCCGAGGGTTTGTAGGTGTACGGCACCGAGGAGAGATCCATTGGGATCTTGCATAGTGGAAACCCTTCGTGTGTCGAAGGCGGGGATGTAGAGCAAGTGTGCTCGAACCTCGAAACAAACCCTTTGTGTTTGCGATTGCTTACTCTTCCCTCTCTCTCTCTTTGTCTCTATTTTATATCTTGCATTCTATTTATTGTGTTCATCTTATATATGCATGATATATTCCCTTGTGCTCATAATTGATATACATACTTGCGTGGGATTGCTTGTTAACACTAGTATTCAACCAAGAGAGCCAACGCGGCACCTCAACCCATTCAAGGGGAATCTAGAGGAGCTTGTCCAGAGCCTCGCAAGGGGAATTCGGCAACACTCTTGGTTATACATAAGTGTTAAATTAAAAAGAAGTTTTAATTTGGTCAACTTAGTTTTAATTCCGCATTATTTGTTCATAAGTGACCTTTAGATTAGCCATCACCTATTCACCCCCCTCTAGGTGATCTTACACTTCCATCGCAAGCTCTCCCTGAGAATTGACTCGATATAGCCCATGCTATAATGGAGATTGAAAAGGATACATTAATCATATAAATACATTTGTGGAGTGATCAAGCACCTAAGGTTGATTCTAAACCTTCTCTCTTTCATTTAATATCTGTGCAAATACTTCACACAAAATCACACTATCTTTTCATCAATCACTTGATTACTTAACTTTCGAGACGTTGTTCACTGCTTTAATTGACTATCTCTCTTGTTTCATAAGAATGTGACCATGGTCGCAGTATTCTATTTAGATTACTTAACAAAAAATATTATGATCAAAGTCGCATTGTTATCAAACAAAACATTCTCAAAGAAACTGTTGTACATAAGACTGCGACCGAAGTCGCAATCTTCTAATCATCTTAATTAATTAACTTACGAGATTATTGTTACTGCTTCAATTGACTGCGATTCTTATTTCATAAGACAGCGACCACGGTCGCAGTATCCTATTTAGCTTAGCAAGGTCGAAAAATCTGCGACCCTAATCAAAAAATAAAAAAATGGTTGCAACACTCCGACCAAAGGTCGCAATGTAAAACAAAAATAAATCTAAAAAGTGAAAATGATATTAAAAATTTTAAATCAAAAATTTTTCTTTTCAGAAACTACGACTTCAATTGCAATTTTAGAAAACAAAAAAATAAAATAAAATAAACTGTTTCAAGTCGCAGTAATAGATTTTTATTATCATTAAAACATCTTTCAAAAAAAACTTGAACATTAATGCGATCATGGTTGCATTCTTTTAAAATAATTTATTTTTCTAAAATTTAGTAATCAAGATCTGTAATTTTTTTGTTTGAAAAAACTCAAAATTTTCAGATCTGTAATTTTTTTTAGTGGAGGAACAGTTGTAACTAGGTTAAAAGTGAAATTGAGAGTATTTTACTCATTGGGTAACGAAAAGTGGTTGAGAATCTCCTTTTACCGCCTAAATTTTTGACTTCTCTGTGGCTAATATGAAGTCACGTCATGCCGGCTGAGAAACTCTCTCAGCTGTCGGCTGAGATACAGTAACACACACACACACACAGATATATATATATATATATATATAGAGAGAGAGAGAGAGACACACACATATACATATACATATACATATATCAGAAAGAACATGGAATTAATAAAAGGGACTAAAAACGAAATGCACGCCTTCTTTTCTTTTTCCTCTTTCTATTGATCCCCCCCACACCCAAAAAAAAAAAAACCCAATGAAAGAACTCAAGTTAATTTACAGCTGCAATTAGGCATTAGAGTGTAGGTATGGGAGTTGTATATTTAGAGAGAGATTAATATAGCATGAGCTAGGGATTTTTATTTGTTGATTGTTTGGATATAGAAAATTAATAACAGTACAGAGAGAGAGAGAGAGAGAGAGAGAGAGAGAGAGAGAGAGAGAGAGAGAGAGTAATTTCAAGTCTTTACAATAATAGCAACTCTAAAAGCCGGTTGTTTTGTCGGGTGTGTATTATACGGACAGTGAGTTTGAAGTAAGTCTAATTCTATTTTTGTTTTGATACCTTTTAAGCGCTCAAATAGCTTAGCGAGAGTTAGCATTTACCTATCTGACACTGGTTGTGTTAACCAAATGAAGGAGCACGTGCGGGCACGACAGGCGAGGCAATAGAGAAGAAACATACATTTTTTCTTTTCTTTTTATGTGTTTAATTGGGGGAAAAAAATGAGATGGGTGATGGGTGCTAATTAATTGTGGTCCTATTTGATCTGAAATTTAGATTGTAATTAAGGGGACAAAAAAAATAAAAGGCCCGCCGAATTTCTGTTAATAAACTAATAAGAAGTCAATTTTTTTCTTTAATTTATGTACTACTGCAGTACTGTAAAACAACAATTATATGATGAATTAATCCAATTAAAAGCTGTTGATGCCAGACAAATCAAATAAACTAGAGTGCAGAAGGAAAAAACCCACTAGATATTGAAATTTTAATTTAATTTATTTATGAAGTCAGCGAGAAAAAAGAAGAGGAGGAGGAGATTCCTTATTGTTAATGAAAGATGTTACAGGTCTAATTAGAAGAAGAGCGAATATATCCAGAGACTCTCTCTCCAGCTTTTCTGAAGAGGGTGTGAAAGTAGACAGTGTACGAAAAGTTGTAATCTAGCCACAGATTCAAAAGAGATCTGGAGGAGTACCAGGACTCGGAGCTCAGGCTCAATCTCGGTCCCCAAACGCGCTGTCCTGGACATCGTTGAACGAGCTCACGAACCATGGAAAAGTCTGAAATGCAGCGTCGAACAACTCCATGGGGCCGCCATTTGCTTCGGCACTGGCCGAGCAAGCTTGGCCGGAATCAGAGTTATCGATATTGCTGACATGATTATCACTGGTTGTCAATGCGGCTGCAGGATCTGTCGTGGTAGAGTACTTGGCCAAGTTGTCGGCGACGTCGGAGTCCTTGCCGGTGAGCTCCTGCACGAGTGCCCTGAACTCTGCTGCAGTACTGGCCTTGAATTTCATAGGGTCTGTGATGTACACCACCCTCATGGGCTTCTCCTGCTTCTTGTTGGCCTTGCTGCCTTGTTTTGGTCTCTTCTCTTGAGGAGCATTCACCCTCTCCATGGGCCGTTTGAGCAAAGCAAAATACACCAATAGAGGAACTACTAGGAGATTTTAATCGAAATAATATAAATAAATAATGGAGGTGGGAAAACGGTGAGCATGTGAATCACATAGACAGAGGACCTAGTGCTAGAGTGGCGGGAGCCACTGTGGAGCGCCCACGTGGCACGAAAGGACAGTTCGACGATAAAAAGGGGTTCGGTTCATGTGTGTGAGCCACACACACATACAATAAGAGGACCAATCACGCGTTGACACGTGGATTGGAACTCTTATAATTTATTATAATATGTGTGTGAGGCCCACACACATAACATATTATAAGAGGAGTAATACACGTGTCAACGCGTGATTGAGTCTAGGATGACGTCACCGGTTACTTATTAATTATAACACCATCGTACAATCACCTCAATGCTTGGCGAAGATTCAGCCATAGACAACAAGGGGGCAAAGTTGATCACAACTCACCTGTGATCCACACAATTTTAAACGCAGACATTTACTCTCCTCTCGTTGTGGTCCCGGTAGCACTCTGAGTTTGCTCTTCAGAAGTTGTCGATGAATTATGTCGGTGATCGAGTTAATTAGCAAAATAATAATAGTAATGAGAGAGAGAGAGAGAGAGATGCCTAACAATCTCATGTTGATACACATTTGTTCATGTATCCAACTCACGTTCCTTACGGAGATCCTTTTCTACTCATGTAATTTCTATATGTTTCTCTTAATCTTTTGGTTTTATAGACAATAGCCAAAGGTAATCTGCCCACATTACGTTAAAATATAAAAAAATTACTACTTTAACGCTCATCATAACTTCAACATTTTGATCAAGTGACAAGAATTTTAATATGATCCTAACTTTAAAGAAAACCCTAGTGCACCAAAAAATATTTTGGCCTGTAAAAGTTGCGCTCTACCTGAATAATTTAACGCAACAGTTGAGTACCCCAGTAATATATATGTCCATACTTGTTTAGCTATGCGCAGTCTCATTTCTCTCATTACCAATGTCAAGAAAAGCATTGCACATTTAGTTGCTATCATACTACAAGAATAATTGCACATGTAAGACATTGCCTTGCTATTTTGAGTACCAAATAATTAAATATTACTTGATAAAATTTGTTTAAGTACCACAATGCTGTGTTCTAAGAGATCAAGGTTTTCTACCACTTCACATTTGGCGCAGCTTTCTGTTTTCTTATTTCAATAAACATCTCAATGGTCGACGCTCCCCACCTGACACACGACAAGTCCAACAAATATCATTACCACCGAAATATTTGGAATTTGCAAGCTCGACCCTGAAACTTAGGACGGCAACGTAGAAATGTCAATGGTTGACTATATTTTGAAAACGATGCAAGTATCAACAATTCAACATTTATTATGATGAGTCCATTGCCCTTTTGACATCAACAGCCGCAGTGATCATCGACTGGACCGTGGACTCTGTCAAAAGAGCCGGCAGAAGAATCAACATCCTTGTTACTAGGATCTATCAAAATCAAGGATCAAACCTATGATGCCGACAAACAACAACAAAACCTTTACTATAAAGTAATACTCGTAAGAAGTCACAAATTGTTTTATAAGTACTCTTTCAGAATAAGAATGTTAATTAAAAATAGTTATTGAGCTTAGAATATATATAATTAAAGATCAAAAGAGATCCTGAATTCTTCTAAAAGATGATACTGCCCGGATTTGGGTCGAACAAATAGTCCCACATCGGCTTAGACATAGGGATTGTCTTGAGCACATAAGGATTTGGGCAACTCCACCTAGAAGGCTATTCTTTTGAGATGGTGCCTCAAGTTCTTCAATTGATACAGAGTCATGCCTCGAACTTACTCGTGTGTTATGAGTAATGTTCAATGTTGTTGATCCCCCAATTTGTTGCACAGTAGTGCTCTTTTGTAATAGGTGTGCCATCACCCACGCGGTGTAGAGGAGTGATCGGCTATATAAGATGAAATTAAGTTGGGAAGAATTTAATAGCGAAAGGATGCAAATTACTTCATTGGATGGAGTAAATTTTTTTTTTTTTTTTTTTTTTTTGAACTTAGGCCGTATCAGGACTGGAACTTGGGAAATCCCCACAGCCCACTCCCACTCTTTACTAATGAGTTAGATAGGTAGGCCTCACTGGCCCAACACTAGTACATAATTGGGAATAGACGACACACTTTTAACAACGGTTTGATCAGTAACCGCACTGTAATAAAAATCGGTGATAATTTTGAAATTATTTGGAACTTTTACAAATTAGCCTGAAACATATAAGGGCGGTTCTTACAGGACAACCGTAATAAATTATGAAATTCGAAGGGTATTTTAAGGCGGTTCCTGTAGGAACCGCTCTAATATATTTATAACGGCGGTTCTGGAGGAACCGTCGTTATACGAAATGGTGGGAATTTCAATAGACTTATTAGGTCTGTTCCCATCTATAACGGTGGTTCTTCAGAGAATTGCTGTTATATTTTAATATATTATGGCAGTTCTCTACAGAACCACCTTAATATCTCCTCGATTTGCACGCCGAATTAATGACATATCTCTTGTTGCATGCCCCTCAAGGGTCCAAACAATCACTCCAAATTTCAGATCTCACCAACTCTCTACCTGACCCCACTCTCTTCCCCCTCCACCAGTCGTGCCTCACCGCCTCACCGTGCACATGCCGCCCCATCCTCATCGGCCTCCGTCGTCCCCTCGCCGACCCATGTGCCCTCTTAAAACTCCGCCCCGCCCCGCCCTGTCCTCGCCGCCCCGCCCTTGTCGGTCCGGCCGTTCCCTCGCCATCCAATGTGCCCTCTCAAAAACCTCCCCCCCCCCCCCCGACCGTGCCTTCGCCGTCCCTCCCGCGACATCCCGGATGTTCCCTCGCAGCCTTGTGCGCCCTCTCAAAAATTCCGCCCCGTTGTAGCCTCGCCGCCCCACCCTCGCCATGCCCTCGCCGGCCCTTCCTCGTCGGCTCGGCCGTTCCCTCGCCGCCCCATGTGCCCTCTCAAAAACTCCGCCCCTCGCTGGCCCGCCTTCGTCGTACCCTCGCCGACCTGGCCATGGAACCACCCTAGCTGCCCGGTCCTTCCCTCGCCGGCCTCTGTCTTGCCCTCGTCATCGTGCCATAGCCACCCGGTCATTCCCAATGTAATTTCTTTTTTGGACCATAAATTTTTTAAATTAAGTTTATATTTTCTCACACTTTCATGCAATAAAATATCTTTTTATATTAATTTTAAGATTTGTAATGTTTTCTTATAGAATTTATTGATTTCTTAAGATTTTTGATCGTTTTGTCTTCCTTTTCAATTGTGTGTGTGCATGTGGCGGTGGCGGCGATGGGGGTGTGTGTGTGTGTGTGCACGCGCATGTGGTGTGTGTCTGTGTGCACGTGATGGTGGTGGTGGTGTACGCATGTGGTGGGTTTGTGTGTGTGCGAGCGCATGTGTGTGGGTGTGTGGGTGCGCACGCATGTGGTGGTGGAGGCATGGGGTGGTGTGTGTGCATGTGGTGTGCGTATGTGTGCATGTGATGGTGGTGGTGGTGTGCACATGTGGTGTGCGCATGTGCATGTGGTGTGTGTTTGTGTGTGTGTACGCGTGCGCATGTGCTTGTAGTGTGTGTGTACGCGTGCGCATGTGATGGTGGTGGTGGTGTGAGCATGTGATGTATGTCTGTGTGCGCATGCATATTGTGTGTGTTGTGTGTGTGCATGTGAGTCGTGTGTGTTTGTTGTTGGTGGGGTTGTATGTGCATACGTGCATGTGTGGGTGGGGGGTGTGGGTGGGGGGGTGTGGGACGTGTGTGGTGATGATGTGTGTGTGTGTGTAGGTGTGTGTGATTGTGCATGCAAGGTGTGTGTAATGTATGCAGAAAAATTAATCAAGGTAATCATAATGAAAAATTATAATCAAAGTTATGTATGTTGATTTTAATTCTTTTTTTTGTTTTGATGTCTAGACTACGTAATTATGGATAAAAGATGGATGCATGCTCATAGATTGAGAGATTAGAAGAAAGGGGGAGGGAAAACTCAATGCGATGTGGACAGATTGTTGGCTTTATTCCAGTGGCGATAAACTTGCGAGAATGTATACTTAATTAAATAAAATTCATCATAGTAGATTAATGTATATATTTTTTATGTATATATTTTTGATGTATATATTCATTGTAGTAGAAAATATATTTTTTAATTGAATTGAGATAAATGTGATATTATTATTTGTAAATGTGTTGGTGATATGAGTTATTTCTGACATATTTATTATGATGAAATTGTAATATTTGTATCTGTATTGTGTAATTGTGTGTTCAGCATAAAATTAAAATAAAATTGAAAAAAATTATATTTTTCACAGCGATTTTGGAAGGAACCGCCATGAAAAAAATCCTATTACGGTGGTTCCTCAGAGAATCATCATCATAGGTTCTCTTGTCAAGTTAAGTTTAGCAATATCGATTTGAAAAAGATTCTATGCTTTGTGTTTTAAACTCAATTCTTGTGTTTGTTTGATTTATATCTCATAGAAATAAGTTTTACAGTTTGAACTATGTGTTGAATTCTATCCACACATATTAAAGCTCTATTTGCTCAAAGAAACTTATTTTGATAAGTTATAGCTTTGATTTTATCAAAAGTTTATTTTATAAGAAGAAATTCACAAAAATAAATTTTAATTGTTTAATATGTGTATTGGAATTTGCCTATACATTTTGAGCTTCAATAGAGTTTGAGAAACTTATTTTTTTTATTGTATACAAGTTTCGGTTTACCTTGTTCAAACTTAAAGTTTAGTTTTTGAAAAAACAATTTTTAATATAGTTCATGTTCCAAAATTGTATTTGATATCTCAAAAAGAAGTTAATATGTTTGTAATATGTATTGATTATTGATCACATATATTTATTCCCTAAAGTAGTTATATGAAGTTAATTTTGTAGATTTATAGAAAATTAATTTGGTTTTACAAAGATTTTAAAAAATAATGAAAAACGGGATTTTGTCCTTGACCGGTCTACCGGATGTGTCACAAGCCAATTGGCTTATGAACATGGTTGACCGGTGGTCGATTGATGGCCAGAGAGCATACAATGCTCTCTCAAGTCGACCGCGCGGTCGACTGATCAACATAGAGTAAATGTGCTCTCGGTCGGTCAACCGGTCGGTCGACCAACATCTATGAGAATAAGTTTGCTCTCACTTTGATCGACTGGGGGTCGGCCAGTTAGCCCCAACAGTTAAAATTTTACCTGTTAGGTGGTCGACTGCTAGACAATTTCTGGCCCAGTTTTGCCCCAACGGCTAGTTTTTGTTGGGTGCCTATAAATTGAGTTCTTGGTTGGGTTTTTGCAATCAGTTTTTTATAACTTCTCAAAAGAATATCTATCAGTGTTGTGAAAAGTTTTAGAGCTTCAATTCAACATCTTGAAGAGTGTTTTTCCTTAGTTTTTTAAAAGGATTTTTCTTGGGTTTTCAACTTTCAATCTCCTTAGTTTTCCCACACACTTGAGCAAATTAATTCTACACCTATCCTATATAATCCTTGTATGTGAGAGGGTTTGTTTGTGGTCAAAGTCTTGATCACAAATTTTTTTATTGTATTTAAGTGTTGCTAGAGGTTGCGGCCTCGAACGAGCTTGCAGGTTCATGTGTTGTTGTTCTTACGGGAACGAGTGAGGGACTTGTGGGTCTAAGAGTTCTTGAAGGAAGTTGTAGATATTGCGACATCGAGTGATCTTGCGGGATCGAGTTAGTAAAAATCTTTCATTGCAATGAAGGTGGGGATGTAGAGCAAGTTGCTCGAACCTCGAAACAAATCTCTCGTGTTTGTGATTGCGCTTCTCTCTACTCTTACTCACTCTTATTTAATATCTAGTATGCTTTTTATTGTGATCATCTTTACATGCTAGATATTTTGCTTAATTGTTATATATGTTTGTTGTAGTTTTGTTTGTGTAGAATTATTAGTTAAGTTTTTTAATTTTTTGCATTTAATTAGCAGATCATCTATTCACCCCTCTAGGTGATTACAGAGTAGATATCTATATTACTTTAAAAAGCACTAGTTGGAATATTCCAAAAAGATTATGTTTATCGGTTTCGCCCATGGGGGAACTTTTTATTGTTTTAGTGAAATTTAATATAAATATATAATTTTAAACAAGGATATTTAAGTAATTTTAGAATTAACAAAGAAAAATTAACATTATCTTATTTAAAATCAATCAAACTAAATATTTATCGCTAATCTCTTATCTTTATTTCAAATCACTAGCTAATTAATTACATTTTTGCATGTATTGATGCTAGCAGAATATACATTTCTTTCTCAAACTGGCATTTATCTCTATTTCTTTTTATCCTTGTTTGAAACCCTCGAACTAGCATTATCTCTATTTCTTTTTTATCCTTGTTTGAAAGTATTTGCTGAACAATTACTCTCTCTCTCTCTCTCTCTCTCTCTCTCTCTCTCTGTGTGTGTGTTTACACAAATTAAATACTTATCTCTAGTTTTATTTCAAACTCCTTGCTCAACAATTAGAATTTAATGTTATCCTAATAAATGAATCTTTTTTTAAGAAAATACACGCAATTAAATGAAGAAAATTAATTTCATATTTTTTGTGTTTAATTAAGTTTCAAGAAAAAAAAAACATTAGACTTATGCATCAGTACTACTATTATCATTTTTGTAAACTAAACCATCATTGAGAATATTAGTATTTTATTTATAATATTAGTAAATATAAGTAAATATTAATAAGTCAATGCTATCTCTTACTAAAAATTTATAAATTAATATACAAGAATTTTAGACACTGATAATGAAAATTAATTTTTTGGGAATATTATAAGTGGATCAAAATTTTATGAATTATTGTTCCTTTATCTTATTTCTTTTGGTTAAGTTCATGCTAAATATCATGATTAATAAGCATAAAACATATAAAATAATATCATATACAAATAGTTATAATTATTTGATAACATTAATAAATACAACTGTATTATTATTATTTTTATTCACTTTCTAGCGTGCATCGCACGTGCCCAGTATGCTAGTTAAATTTGACATATACCAGAAAAGCATATACTAGCTTTTTTGTTAAACCTGCCAAAATAATATCTCAATAACTCAATATTCTTCATTAAGCACTGTCAATATTCCACTAATATATTCATATTGTTAAATACTCTTATCTTTAAATATCTTTATCATATTATTAGATACTCTTATCTTACCTTATCTTATTATTCGTTTTCTTATCTATCTACTCTCTTGTGTGTGTATTGATGTAATTGATTTATGATTATATATACTGAAACCTTTTCTTCTCCAAATTATCATGGTATCAGAGTCTCTTCTCTTCTGATTGAATTTCTCTCGGTGCTCTCGAGCCTGGACTGGGTCACGCTTGCATGGTGTGTGTCTAGCGTTGGGCCACTTTCACTTCATACAACATCAGAGTTTTCCTCCCCGTCCTCGTGCATCCTCCTCTACCTCAGTTAAGACCGAGTCCTCGCTAATCCTGTTGCATCCATCGATGTCGGCTCCGTCATCACCCGTCTTCCTCCAACATTGTAGAATCTGATCTAAGCCCTCTTGAGCCCAATTTTAGCCCTCTTGATTCCTATTTTAGCTCTCATGCGCTTTCTCATCAATTTTGCTTTCTTAGGCTCTATTTTAGCCCTCTTGGGCTTTGCTTCATACTCAAATGATCGACCTGTTGGAAAGAGAGGATATTGCAAATGAAGTTGACATGGATAGCCGAGAGGTCATCGAGGTGATCGCCAAGGAACTCGACGACGAAAGGCGAAGGAAACAGCAGCAGAAGAAAGCAGCAGCAGCAGAACAGGCTCAACGGTCGACCGGCTCGGTCGACCGCACATGCACAACGTGCACAGGATCAGAGAGCGGTCGACCGCCCAGTCGACCGCATTGCCTGACTGTAATTGCCCAAGTCTCTGTTGGGCACCCGGTCGACCGGTCGGTCGACCGATGGAAGAGATCGGTCGACCACCCGTCGACCGAAATGCCTGACTGTAATTGCACAACTCTCTGTTGGGCACTCGGTCGACCGAGCGGTCGACCGGTGGAAGAAGTCGGTCGACCGACCTGCGGGTGCGGGCTGCGATTTGCAGGTTTGGAAATCTGTTGTATTTAAGGGCTGCTATTGGTTTTTAGGATTTTGTATCAGAAGAATCTAAAAGCTAGAGCTCTCTTGCATTCAAAGAGGCTGCTAGCAATTGTAATCATCTTCCTGATAATTAATCTCTCTTCTGGATTGCCCCGAGGACGTAGGCATTGAGGCCGAACCTCGTTAAAGTTGTTTGTTTGCGTTTGTACTCTTTCTGGTGATTATTTTATACTGTTTGGGATTATTCTCTGTGCTTGGAGATTCAAGGGATCCTCATCAGGTTGTTGTGGCTGTGACACAACAAGTGGTATCAGAGCTTCCAAGTTTGGCTTGGGATTTCTGAAGATTCGGAGGGCTCGAGATCTGATTCGGTGGAGATCATGTGTCGATCTCAGATCTGAGGTATTGGTGTTCGTGGAGATCGTGTGTCGATCTCAGGAGGACGCAAGGAGGGCTCGTGGAATCTGTGGTGAAGTAGATCCGGAGAGAAACTCGTTCTAGGGTTTCAAGGGAAAAGTAAAAATCTAATTTTTATCTGAGTAGAGATCTATTTCCAGTTGATTGTTCTTTCGCATAGATAGAGGATTAATAAATCTCAATGGCAGAAGAAACTACATCGGTTAAGACAATAAATTCTCACCCTAGGATTGAATTTGTCAAGTTCAACGGTACAAATAACTTCGGTATGTGGAGATGCGAGGTTATGGATGCGCTAAATGCATCGAACCTCGAGGACACTCTCCTATTGGAGAAGAAGAAGAGCACGACCACTGATGAAGAGTGGGCAAAGATGAACAGATCGGCATGTGGGTTGATACGTTCATGTTTGTCGCAAGACATAAAATATCTTGCACAACATGAGACGTCGGCGAAGAAACTGTGGGAAACCCTTGTGAAGAAATACCTGACTAAGAGTGTTAAGTTCAGGTTGCAGCTTAAGAGTAAGCTGTACAGTTTTCAAATGAAGAAGGGGAACACAGTGAATGAACACATCAACCGATACACGAAGCTTCTTACAGACTTGGTAAACGTGGATGTCACGATAGAAGAGAAAGATAAGGCGATCATCTTTCTGAACTCGCTCCCAGCGGAGGAGTATGAGACATTCACTCTGACCTTCATCAATGGAAGGCAGACCTTGGATTATGATGAGGTGTCGTCTGCACTGACTAGTTATGAGACGAGGAAGAAGGAGAGACATCCTTCTAGGTCAAGCTCATCGGCAGAGACACTGGAAGTAAGAGGCAGGGGTTCATCGCGGAAGGGCAAGAAGGTTAGAGGAAGATCGAAGTCCAGGCCGGGCTTCAGGGATTTCAAGAGAAATCAGTGTGCTTTCTGCAAAGAGATTGGGCACTGGAAGGTGGACTGTCCGAAGTTCAAGGAAAAGAAGAAAGAATCAAAGTCCGAGGCAAATCTCGCAAAAGTGGTAAACACTGCAAGCAGTAAATCACAGACAGATGGATCGGATTCGGATTCTTCGGTGTTCTCTTTTTCAGTTACTATGCCCATCATAGGCTACTCGGGTGAAAAGGAGTGAATCTTGGATATAGGTGCAACATATCATGTATGCCCAAATCGAGACTGGTTTACCAGTTTTGAGAAGCTGGAGGGGTGTTCGGTCGTCATGGGCGATGATCATCCGTGCATCGTGGAGGGTGTTGGCACTATTCCAATCAGAATGTTTGATGGGATGGTGAGGGAGCTGAAAGAAGTGAGGTATGTACCTCAGTTGAAGAGGAACTTGATTTCCGTAGGAGCTTTGAAATCATTGGGCCTTGGGGTGTCTATTAAGGAAGGAGTCCTTAGAATGACAAAAGGTTCGATGGTGGTGTTGAAGGCCGAGCGCCGGAACAACCTATACTACTTGAAGGGTAGTACGGTGACAGGGCAAGTGGCGGCTTCTACCAGTCCGAAGGAAGATTCAACCCGGCTGTGGCACATGAGGCTGGGACATGCATGGGAGAAGTCAATGCAAGCTCTTGTGAGGCGAGGGTTGCTGAAGGGTGCCGAGACCTGCAAGATGGATTTCTGTGAGCATTGCATCATCGGCAAGAAGACCAAGGTGAAGTTTGGCACAGCTTCACACTGCACAGAGGGTATTCTTGATTATGTTCACACGGATGTATGGGGACCTACCAAGACTGCATCGATTGGAGGTAACCACTATTTTGTGTCGTTCATTGACGATTTTTCTAGGCGCTGTTGGGTGTACACCATGCGACACAAAGATGAAGTCCTAGAACTGTTCGTGAAGTGGAAGGCTAATCTGGAGAGAAGCACGGGAAGGAAGGTCAAGGTCCTCCGTTCTGACAATGGAGGAGAGTACAAATCGGATCCTTTCCTACAACTATGCCTTGATGAGGGCATAGAGAGACACTTCACGGTACGAGAAACTCCGCAACAAAATGGGGTGGCTGAGAGGATGAACCGAACTTTGCTAGAGAAGGTCCTGTGTATGTTATCCAATGCAGGACTGTCAAAGAAGTTTTGGGCTGAAGCTTTGGCGTATGCATGCCACCTCGTCAATAGGTTGTCGTCATCTGCAATAGGGGGGAAGACTCCTCTTGAAGCTTGGTCAGGAAAAGTTGTTGGGGACTATGATTTGCTATGGGTCTTCGGATGTCCAGCCTACTACCATGTCAGAGAAGACAAGTTGGACCCAAGGGCAAAGAAAGGGGTGTTCGTTGGCTTCAAGCGAGGAACCAAGGGGTTCAAGATTTGGGACCAAACTGACAACAAGTTCTTACTCAGCAGGGATGTCACGTTCGATGAGGCTTCTTTGATGAAGCCTACAGTCTCTCAGCAGGTGGAGACCAGTAAGACCAAGGAGCTATTGCAGCAGGTGGAGATTGATGCAGATCCACCATCTCTAGAAGAATCAGTATCAGTTCGGATCATTCCTGAGGTGACACAGGGTAGTGATCGAGCAGTTGAAGAAGATGCTGAAGAGGATGATCAGGGTCAAGAGCAGGTCATGGGTACTGTTCCAGATCCAACTGCAGTTGAAAGACCAAGAAGGAACACTAGGAGACCAGGTTGGCTCACCACTGATATGGTCATTGCGTATGCACTTCCAGTTGTCGAGGAGGCTATTCCATCTACCTTCAGAGAAGCTGAGATCAGTTAGGAAGCAAAGATGTGGAAAGCGGCCATGAATGAGGAGATGCAATCTCTCTACAAGAACGACACATGGGAACTCACCAAGTTGCCCAAAGGGAAGAAGGCCATAGGGTGCAAGTGGGTATATGCTAAGAAGTAAGGATCTCTCCAAGAAGATGCAGTGCGCTACAAGGCACGGTTGGTGGCTAAAGGCTACGCTCAGAGGGAAGGAATTGACTATAACGAGGTATTCTCTCCTGTAGTTAAACACTCGTCAATTCGTATTCTATTGGCCTTGGTTGCGCAGAATGAGTTGGACCTTGACCAACTTGATGTGAAGACCGCCTTTCTCCACGGCGATCTAGAGGAGGAGATCTATATGACAGCCTACATGTTACAAAACTGTAGGGAAGGGAGAGTTAGTATGCAAGCTAAAGAAGTCGCTGTACGGATTGAAGCAGTCTCCTAGACAGTGGTACAAGCGATTTGATAGCTTCATCAGGAAGAAGAAGTACACACGTAACCATTATGACCCATGTGTGTACTAAACAGGCTACCATCAGGTGAATATATCTATCTACTTCTTTATGTAGATGATATGTTGATTGCTTCGAGGTCGAGATCTGCTATTGATGCTCTGAAGAATGATCTATCGTCAGAGTTTGAGATGAAGGACCTGGGCGAAGCTAGGAAGGTTTTGGGCATGGAGATCACTAGAGACAGGAGAGCTGGCAGGGTGAGTTTGACTCAGAAGGGCTATTTGGAGAAGGTACTGCAGAGGTTAATATCAGCAAGGATACCAAGTCTGTTAGTACACCTATGGCTCCTCACTTCAAATTGTCTGCAAAGATGTCTCCGAGGAGTGTTCAAGAGCGTGAGTATATGTCTCACGTTCCATATGCCAGTGCGGTGGGTAGCTTGATATACGCTATGGTGTGTACGAGACCAGATCTATCACAGGCCGTCTCCATGGTGAGTCGATATATGCATGATCCGGGACAGGGTCATTGCGAAGCTGTGAAATGGATCTTGAGATACATCAAGGGAACAATTAATGTAGGCCTAGTGTTTGAGAAGGACAACACTGGAAAGCAAGAGTGCATAGGGTATCTTGATTCAGACTATGCAGGTGACCTTGACAAGCGCCGGTCGAAGACGGGATATGTCTTCACATTCTCACAGGCACCGGTGAGTTGGCGCTCCACACTGCAGTCTACCGTCGCTTTGTCGACCACAGAGGCTGAGTACATGGCTATGACAGAGGCCATGAAGGAGGCAATCTGGCTTCAGGGGTTGCTTGATGACTTGGGCGTGGAACAGGATCTGCTGAAGATTAACTGTGACAGCATGAGTGCCATTTACTTGGCGAGGAACCAGGTCTATCATGCAAGGACGAATCATATTGACGTCAGGTACCATTTCGTTCGGGAGATTCTGGAGGAAGGTGACATCGACCTGTTGAAGATTCACACTTCGGAGAATCCAGCCGACATGCTTACGAAGGTGGTGTCGGGAGTGAAGTTTGCACATTGCAAAGCTTTGCTTCATGTCCTTCAGGTGGCTTGAGCTTGCTGAAGCTCATTTGGGTGAACTACGGACTAGGGGTGAGCAGAGTTCGGTTATAACCGAAATAACCGATCAAAAACTGAAACTCGAACCCGAACCGAACCGCTCTAGTTCGGTTCGGTTTCGGTTTTGTGTTTCAAAAACCGAACTCGACCGAACCGAACCAAATCTCTCACCCTATATATTATCCCACCCAAATTCAATTTAGTGAATCATATAGTTCATAACAAAAACTGGTGAAAACTTATCTCATTACTTCTAGCAATACCATCTTTTTTATGTTGAATATGTGAAAGTTATGTTAAGTACACCATCACAATTAAGAATAATATTTATATTAATATAGTTCTTTTTTTTCATTCTTGCCATTAAAAGTTAGTAATAATTATGTGAGTTTTAATATAAGAGCCCAAATATAGCGTAAAAATTTTAGAATATGAAAATTTTAATTCACATAAGGTTAGAGTCTTTTTCTTATTTCTAATTTGGGTATTGAATATTTGAGATTAGAATATTAAAGGGTGATAATATAATGGTGATTAAAAATTGTAAGAAATGATAGAAAAATATTGGCCTAACCGAAAAAACTGAAAAATCGAATCGAACTGAGTCGGTTCGGTTCGGTTCGGTTGCTAAGTCTAATCGGTTCGGTTCGGTTTTACAAAAATTAGCAAAAACCGAACCGAACCGACCGATGCTCACCCCTACTACGGACGGCTTGATCCCTTGGGCAGGGGTACGTAGGCAACCACATTGGTGCAGCCGCTCTCGAGTCGATGTTCAGCTCAGATTTGAAGAATCTTTACCGAGATGGAGAATTGTTGGAAAGAGAGGATATTGCAAAGGAAGTTGACATGGATAGCCGAGAGGTTGTCGAGGTGATCGCCAAGGAAGTCGACGACGAAAGGCGAAGGAAACAGCAGCAGAAGAAAGCAGCAGCAGCAGAACAGGCTCAACGGTCGACCGGCCCGGTCGACCGCACATGCACAACGTGCACAGGATCAGAGAGCGGTCGACCGCCCGGTCGACCGCATTGCCTGACTGTAATTGCGCAAGTCTCTGTTGGGCACCCGGTCGACCGGTCGGTCGACCGGTGGAAGAGATCGGTCGACCGAAATGCCTGACTGTAATTGCCCAACTCTCTGTAGGGCACTCGGTCGACCGAGCGGTCGACCGGTGGAAGAAGTCGGTCGACCGCCCGGTCGATCGACCTGCGGGTGCGGGCTGCGATTTGCAGGTTTGGAAACCTGTTGTATTTAAGGGCTGCTATTAGTTTCTATGGTTTTGTATCAGAAGAATCTAAAAGTTAGAGCTCTCTTGCATTCAAAGAGGCTGCTAGCAATTGTAATCATCTTCCTGATAATTAATCTCTCTTCTGGATTGCCCCGAGGACGTAGGCATTGAGGCCGAATCTCGTTAAAGTTGTTTGTTTGCGTTTGTGCTCTTTCTGGTGATTATTTTGTACTGTTTGGGATTATTCTCTGTGCTTGGAGATTCAAGGGATCCTCATCAGGTTGTTGTGGCTGTGACACAACACGACCGCCCTCCAGCAAGCCACCAGTTGAGTTCGAGGAGCCCACAAAAATCTTCTTCTGCTTGATCTATCTGGATCTCGCCCTGCTTGATACGGAAACTATCCAGATCACACCCTCTCATCTGATGCCTGATTCATCTAGATCTCGCCCTGCCTGATCCATTCAGATCTCGTCTGATCCTTCTGGACCTCGCTCTGCCTGATCCATCTGGATCTCACCTTATGGATCTCCCCATCACTTGCACATCTGGATCTTATCACACTACCCTCGATCGCAATCTGCTCCATCAACCAACTCATCTAAAACCTCCCAAAAGTTTCGTGAGATTTTGTTCAAACTCTTGATGTTCGATTCACTGTGAGTTGAGATGGTGTTAGATACTCTTATGTTTAGATATCTTTATCCTATTGTTAGATATTCTTATCTTTAGATACCCTTATCTTACTACTCGTTTTCTTATCTATCTGCTCTCTCGTGTATTATATATATATTGATGTAAATGTTGGGTTTCTGGAATCAATCTGACAACTAATCAATATCACTGAAATATCAACAATCTAATTGGCCAGGTCGGTAAATATCAGTGTAAGTTCACCTAGAGGGGGGTGAATAGGTGATGGCTAACCTAATGGTCACTTAATGCCAAATAATGTGGAATTAAAAATTATAATGACCTAAACAAACTATTACACTAAACACCACGTATAACACAAGAGTGTTGCCGAATTCCCCGTGAAGGGCTCTTGACAAACTCCTCTAGATTCCCCTAAATAAGGGTTGAGGTGCCGCGTTGGCTCTCTTGGTTAAATACAAGTGTTAGCAAACAACCCAAGCATGTATATCAATGAGCACACAATATATCAAGCATGTAAAGATAAACACAATATAAATATGCAAGATATAAACACAAGGAGACAGAGAGAGAGAGAGTGAGCAATCGCAAACACAAGGGATTTGTTTCGAGGTTCGAGCGCACTTGCTCTACATCCCCGCCTTCGACACACGAAGGATTTTCACTATGCTTGATCCCAATGGATCACTCCTCGGTGCCGCAGCACCTACAAACCCTCGGACTCTCTAGTCCCGTACACACCGCAAGCTCACTAGCTCGCCGAGGCCGCACCTCAAACCAAGAGTTCACACACGAACTCTAAACAACCGAGTCCCCACTAGGACCCGAAACAATGTGAACACAACCGTCCGCCTCCTCAAAGCAAATGAAGGAACTTTGGTGATCACAACTCTTGATCACCTAAAAATCCTCTCACAACAAAACCCTATAGGTAGATATAGCAATGGATGGCTCAAGTGTTGTGTGAGAAAACAAGGATGAGAATGGTGGTGAAAACTCAAAGAATCACTTTTACACTCTTTGATAAACTCTCCTTTTAATTGGAAGTATTGGCTCTCAATTTTGTGGAGAAAAACCTCTGAAAAGAGTAGGAAAAACTGGCTCTAAAAATCTCCAAAAATCTTAGTGAAAACAATGCCCAAACCCCCAAATTTATAGGCTCAAAAAAACTAGCCGTTGGAGGTCTGTCAGGCCTGTCGGTCGACCGCCCGGTCGACCGGCCAACGGTCATATTTCAGACCGTTGTGCCATCGATCGACCGGCCGGCCGACCGAGGCCAGGATACAGAGAGCAAGTCTCTGTCCGGTCAGCCGCTCGGCCGCCCGGGGCCTTTCCAGAGAGCAGAGCTCTCTGGACGGTCGACCGGGTCGGTCGGGCGGCCCTCCTGCCAGAACTGGCGTGCACGTCCGTGCACGTCGGTCGACCCTGACGGTCGGCCGCCTTCAGGCTGCGGTCGACCGTCCCGGTCGACCGGCTGAAGCCAGTACAGAAATGTTAAGGGATTAAAACTTGGTCTTTTTGGTTGAAGTAAAATCCATAAAAAAATAGAAAAATATACAAAAATAGTTTTAATGTTATACTTTGATAAACAAACATGCTTGCACAAAATCAAGGCATGTTACATATGATTTGAACTATTTTTGTAAGTTGAAAATATTGACTCAAATGAAAACAGTATTTTCCAAAACTTATTTTTCCAAACTTTGTTTTTCCAAAACATCTCCAAATACAAAAACAAGAAATTTAAACTCTATGAAAGCATAGGGTGTATGGATATGATCCACTACACAAACATGGTGAAATATCTATGTTTTTGACATTAAGTTCTAAACATGATTTTAGATAAAAGATATAAACTTGAAAACCAAAATTCAAACATGTATTTTCTAAAATAGAAAATCTTTTGTAAAAATAAAACTATCAAGAGTGTGTGTGTATAAGTACTTGAGCAATCCACCAACTAATCTATCCTTTACATTTTATCTAAAAACAAAATCTTTAAAAACAAACCTAGACTCAAGTCTTCATCTTCTTGAAGTCTTCACTTGAAGCCTTCTTGACTTGGTCCAAACACTGTGCTAGCTCCAAAACTTGACTTCAAATCCTTTGTTGAAGCTATGCACCTACTAAGATCTTGATCATAAATCTGTCACTAATTAAACACAAGATCATTAGTAATCATAACTACATGAGTTGATCATCATCAAAACTAGAGTGATGGGCCTTCGTGCCAACAATCTCCCGCTTTTTGATGATGACAAAACTCATGAAGTTATATATGCATGGATTAAAGTAAAGCTTCAAAGAAGCTCCCCATTAACTCATGCATAACACATAAACAAATAGATATGCAATAAAGCTCATAAACATGTATGCAAATATATGGAGATAAAACATGCACTCAAGCATAAAACACATCAAATTCTTTTCCTCCTATTTGCAAAACAAAGCATATATGCATAAACAATCTTTTTCACAAAACATGCATATAAACCAAAATCTTTCTCTCCCTTTTTGTCAATCATCAACAAAGGGGTAAAAACAAAATCAACAAATTTTTTCCCCCTTTTTGTCATAAACAAAGAGATCAATAAGGGGTCAAAACAAACATATCAATAAAAGGTTATATGCGATATACATTCATGAAGAGGAAGACGGTTAAGTAACTCCCTACACATATACATTACATGAAAGAGGGATGACAAGCCCTAATTCACATAACGTATAATATGTAATGCATAAGAGGAGATGTGAAGCTCCCCCTACACACGTGTACCACATAAAGAAGAGTTGTCAAGCTCCTCAATATACAATACACTCAATATGAATCTATATGTAGAAGAGATGTTAAGCTCTCCTTGCATATAGGCAATACAAATCAAAAATTTTGAATTTTTCTTTATTCAAACAAAATTTTAAATTTTCCTTAATAAAACAAATCTTGAGAATTTTTTTTAAAATTTTCATTTTCTTATCATAAACAACTTTGTGCTTTAAACAAATGTGAACCAATTGAAAGTTAAGCACATTAAAATCATATATATATATAAAAAAAATGAGTATACCAATTGACATTGATACATGCATATATAAGAAAACAAATGAGTATATACAAAAATAGAGTCAAATTGATACCAATTGAAACGATTCAATGATACCAATTGAAACAATAATAGGATCATGTGTATATCTCATAAACATTGAAGAATAAATAACTAGTTAAATTAATTTTTGAAAAACTAGTTAAAGATCCTTCAAAAACATGGAATCAAAACATATGTATTTCATGAATCATACCAAATACACAAGAGATGACACTCAAAAATCGATTAAGCTCATAAAAGTGTTCATGAATCAAAGTCATGACAAAACAAATGAAGTATGAGTGTACAAGAATCATGTATATAGCATTTTCATGAAAATAGTCATTAAGGCTCAAAATGATCAAAACAAATTATTCATTTTATTTCATCAAACAAAACATGAAAATTTATTTTTCATTAAAAATAATACACTTCTTGGTATATGTATGATTTATCTAAATCTAACAATATGCATACATATCCCAAATATAAAGGAGTCTATTAATAGTATTTGCATGAAGGCAAGAGACTCAAAAAGGATATACATGTATATTTATTAGATTTGAATAAAAATTACATATACATGAAGTAAAAACACGAAAATTGGCAAAACAAGTGTAAATGAGGAAATCATCAAAACTAGCTTATACATGTGCATATAGTGGGTACAAATGAGCATGAAGTGCAAACATATATGAATCAATTTGTTCTCACTATTTGTACATGTATAAATACAAGTTTTGATAAAAACTACATTTAAACTAGTATTTACCACATGAAACGCAAACACATTAAAAACATGAACATGCTATATGATATCATGAAAATAAATAAGCATGTAAATAAACTAAGAGTTTAGAGATAGTTACCAACTATACTCCAAAGCTCCAAACATGGTGGTCGTCCCACCAAAACTCCTTGATAGCGGTGCATCAATTATATGTCCTTCAAGTCCATGCAACCACCACCAAGGCACCAAATCTCTCACGTCTTGTGAGAGCCCTCACCTACATCAAATATAAAAGGTGGGGACTTTGGTACCCATTTTTTTTGGGTCCACGGGGGTTAGCATTTAATGGAACCCAACAATTTTTATTAGCAAAATTTACATGATGAATCCTATCATAACAAAACTTTGCTAAATGGCCTTTGCGGCCACAATGTGTACACTTGTACACCTTAGGATGCTTATGTGTATGTGTATGATCGTGGCGTGCAACATAAGCATATGCATGATGAGGATGATGTGCATGAACATGTGAAGTTTGTTTCTTTGAAAACATAGACTCCAATCTAGTGTGGTTAAATGCACATGTGCTCAAAGTAGAGCTCAAACTATTAATTTTATTTTTCAAAAGATTAATCTCACTATCTTCAATGGTGGCATGTAATGAAAGGTGAGAATAAGAATCATTTTTCTTTTTCTTAGAAACCTTTTCTTTTTCTTTTTCACAAAATTTTCTTTTTAAAGAAGTGTTTTCATTTAAAACAATTTCTTTTTGTTTTTCCACCAAGATGATTTTATTTTTCAAATTTGTGTTTCCTTCACAAAGATCACTCAATTTGGAAAATAAGGAAACATTTTCATTTTTCAAATCTTTATTTTCTTTTTCTAAGCATACAATGTTATTTTTAAATGAATCATTTTCTTTTAGCATGCAATCAAAATTCTTTTTCAAATTTTTATTATCTTTTCTTCGCATATCATATTTTCCAAGTAATTGTTGACAAAAACAAGCAAGCTCATCATATGACATGTTTTCATCATCTAACTCGAATTCGGTGTTTACCTCAAGGGGGTTATCCCCTTGGACCATATAGCACTTGTTGGAGATGTCGCTTCCAACATCTGAGTCACTCCCCGCATAGAATTGATCATTTTCGCCAAGGGAGAGGAGGGTGTTCCAAACTACAAAAGCCAAATCAAGATTAGCAACCCTAGATAAATAATCATCATTTAGGGTAGATCTTAAAGCATGTAGGGCTTTTGTATTAGCCTCAATGTTCTTACCATTTAAACAATATGCATTATTAGTTGTGGCAAGATAAACATGGATGCCTAGGGCTTTGAGGTACAAAGACATCTTAACCTTCCAAATTTGGATGTTAAGAATGTCAAAGGTGGGTGGTGACATGAAGTCCATGGTGTGTGTACAAATATAGTGATTAGCCTAAAAATGAGGATCTTTAACTCTAGGTTGTAAGACCCAAATTCAGAGCACTTGGCTCTGATATCAATTGTAAGTTCACCTAGAGGGGGGTGAATAGGTGATGGCTAACCTAATGGTCACTTAATGCCAAATAATGCGGAATTAAAAACTATAATGACTTAAATAAACTATTACACTAAACACCACGTATAACACAAGAGTATTGCCGAATTCCCCGTGAAGGGCTTTGGACAAACTCCTCTAGATTCCCCTAGATAAGGGTTGAGGTGCCGTGTTGGCTCTCTTGGTTAAATACAAGTGTTAGCAAACAACCCAAGCATGTATATCAATGAGCACACAATATATCAAGCATGTAAAGATAAACACAATATAAATATGCAAGATATAAACACAAGGAGATAGAGAGAGAGTGAGCAATCACAAACACAAGGTATTTATTTCGAGATTCGAGCACACTTGCTCTACATCCCCGCCTTCGACACACGAAGGATTTTCACTATGCTTGATCCCAATGGATCACTCCTCGGTGCCGCAACACCTACAAACCCTCGGACTCTCTAGTCCCGTACACACCGCAAGCTCACTAGCTCGCCGAGGCCGCACCTCAAACCAAGAGTTCACACACGAACTCTAAACAACCGAGTCCCCACTAGGACCTGAAACAATGCGAACACAACCGTCCGCCTCCTCAAAGCAAATGAAGGAACTTTGGTGATCACAACTCTTGATCACCTAAAAATCCTCTCAAAACAAAACCCTATAGGTAGATATAGCAATGGATGGCTCAAATGTTGTGTGAGAAAACAAGGATGAGAATGGTGGTGAAAAACTCAAAGAATCACTTTTACACTCTTTGATAAACTCTCCTTTTAATTGGAAGTGTTGGCTCTCAATTTTGTGGAGAAAAACCTCTGAAAAGAGTAGGAAAAACTGGCTCTAAAAATCTCTAAAAATCTTAGTGAAAACAATGCCCAAACCCCCAAATTTATAGGCTCAGAAAAACTAGCCGTTGGAGGTCTGTCAGGCCTGTCGGTCGACCGCTCGGTCGACCGGCCAACGGTCATATTTCAGACTGTTGTGCCATCGGTCGAGCGGCGGCCGACCGAGGCCAGGATACAGAGAGCAAGTCTCTGTCCGGTCGGCCGCCGGGGCCTTTCCAGAGAGCAGAGCTCTCTGGACGGTCGACCGGGTCGGTCGGCCGGCCCTCCTGCCAGAACTGGCGTGCACGTCCATGCTCGTCGGTCGACCCTGACGGTCGGCCGCCTTCAGGCTGCGGTCGACCGTCCCGGTTGACCGGCTGAAGCCAGTACAGAAATGTTAAGGGATTAAAACTTGGTCTTTTTGGTTGAAGTAAAATCCCATAAAAACATAGAAAAATATACAAAAATAGTTTTGATGTTATACTTTGATAAACAAACATGCTTGCACAAAATCAAGGCATGTTACATATGATTTGAACTATTTTTGTAAGTTGAAAATATTGACTCAAATGTAAACAGTATTTTCCAAAACTTATTTTTTCAAACTTTGTTTTTCCAAAACATCTCCAAATACAAAAACAAGAAATTTAAACTCTATGAAAGCATAGGGTGTATGGATATGATCCACTACACAAACATGGTGAAATATCTATGTTTTTGACATTAAGTTCTAAACATGATTTTGGATAAAAGATTTAAACTTGAAAACCAAAATCCAAACATGTATTTTCTAAAATAGAAAATCTTTTGTAAAACAAAACTATCAAGAGTGTGTGTGTATAAGTACTTGAGCAATCCACCAACTAATCTATCCTTTACATTTTATCTAAAAACAAAATCTTCTAAAAACAAACCTAGACTCAAGTCTTCATCTTCTTGAAGTCTTCACTTGAAGCCTTCTTGACTTGGTCCAAACACCGTGCTAGCTCCAAAACTTGACTTCAAATCCTTTGTTGAAGCTATGCACCTACTAAGATCTTGATCATAAATCTGTCACTAATTAAACACAAGATCATTAGTAATCATAACTACATGAGTTGATCATCATCAAAACAAGAGTGATGGGCCTTCGGGCCAACAATCAGGTGGGAGGTTTTCCGTTCAATAGAACGTTCCTTAATTTAAGAACCACCTTTCAATTTCCTTCCTTGGTTAAACACCAATTAGACTGGTATAAATATACTGAATATCAGTATATCTCCTGTATAAAGAAATTAATTCACTTATACAGTACTTGGAGTGAGGTACGCTTAGAGCGAATCTCCTTAAGACAATTATGTCCCCCGCACCGGTGCTAACGGGTTACTGGACTGGTCTCCCAAGATACAACACTCCTTCACGGTATTTGGATAGCACTACCAAATCACCGTACGGTCGAACCGTAGTTAACCAGTACCTTCACAGGATTGTTGAAGCAGCAGGATAAAGACAAATTTCGGGAGAATATTTGCCTTTACTTTGGAGGAGCACCCACTGTAGAGGAAGAAGGAAGGTTGAAGAATATTCTTCTTCGGAAGTCCCAGATTCAGACAACAATTCTATTAAAGAATCTGTTGAATTTTTTGAGCCCTCTTTCAGAACGAATTTTGCAGAATCTCTTTTGAAAGTCGCTTTGAAAATCGAGTTACTGATTTCCCACTTTCTGTTTGGAAGTCACTTCAACTGAGAGAGAGAGAGAGAGAATCTCCTTCAGACAGAACTCAGAAGATTTCTTGGTGTTGGTCTTGGTGTTGGTGTGTCTTAGAATGAGAAAATGGAGAACTATTTATAGCGCTCCGGGAGGGGCAGTTTGGTCCGAACCCATCCAACAGTTGCAACGGTTCGGTCTGAACCGTTGCAACTGTTCGGTTCAACCGTCGCGATCGTCCAACCGCCCAACCGCCGCGACGGTGGGGCAGTTCGGATCCGGATAGCGGAGGCCGGGTAGGGAACCCAGACCCAGACCCGAACCCGAGCCCGATCCGGCCCGGCACCGGTGCCGGCAACTGCCGGCCGGCCGCCGCCGCCAGCAGCGGCGCCCGCATGTGCGGGCATGGTTCCCTCCCAATCGCGCGCGAAAACTCTAAGTACCCAAAGGGCACGCCCTTTGTTCCCAATTTTCTCTATTTAAACACTACAAACTTTCATCCCATGGCCAATGTGGGACTAAATGCCTTTAGCTATTTTAGTCCCATTTTGGCTTTGAATTAGGCAATCTTTAGACTTGAATATCTTATTCATTCGAAGTCGGAATTGAACATGTGAATATACCACGTTCATCCCCAATTGAAGGAGAACACACTCCAACCATCATCCAATTGATTTGATCAACGGATCTCGCCGTAATTCAATTCAAAGATTCACATATATATTCTTCATATTCCAACAATCCCCCACAATGAATGGAGATTCAAGGAATTGACACACAAAGAGACTACTCTATTGTGAAAGGTACTTTAGAAAAGAAACTGCATCAGGATAGGTAAACCAGATCTTGAACCTTCCATAGCGAAAGCTTTATCGGACTTACTGGCTAATCAGTGAACTAGGTCTTGAACTGTTAGCCGTTAGTGTAAGCCAAGTCAACAAGCTTCACACAGTGACTTTTCAAATCAACTTTGGTTCTCGGTTGTGTCCGTTTTGACCCTGGACATTCTTGGTTTCAGAGAGTATCTTTAGGGAATAACAACCTCCATAGAAATTCCCAAAGAGCCGACCCAACTCTATACTTACATAGGTGATCATCCTATTAAGAGTAGTCTACTCTACTCCACTTGTTTAGTAACAAGATATAGGCATCATAAAAGCGTTAAGCTTATCCTTAATCTACTTGTAGAAAAGCACTTATGTGCACCTTAGGAATGGATTGGAGTCAAGCTCCCAAGTGCTTACTTGCTGAGTCAATCATAACTAGTTTTTCCTCTTGAACTTAGTCCGTGGGATCTCTAGTCGCTAAGTGAGGTTTCCATTAAGCTGACTCGATAAGCTTAGGCTTTTAGACCTAATCCCCTCGATGCGCAGTTTATACGCTCTCCACTTAAACCTTTAGTAAGCAGATCCGCTAAATTATTTTTTGACGAGACAAAGTCAATAGAGATAATTCCATTTGAGAGCAACTGCTTAACAGTATTATGTCTACGACGAATATGTCTAGACTTATCATTGTATATAACATTTTGTGCTCTAGATATAGCTGCTTGATTATCGCAGTGTATGCATATAGCAGGCACTGGCTTTTGCCATAATAGTATATCTTCCAAAAATTGTCGAAGCCATTCTGCTTCTTCTCCGGCCTTATCTAAGGTTATGAATTTCGATTCCATAGTGGAACGGGCAATACATGTTTGCTTAGAAGATTTTCAAGATACCGCTGCTCCTCCTAGAGTAAATACGTATCCGCTAGTTGATTTTGATTCCTCAGAATCTGCAATCCAATTAGCATCACTGTATCCTTCAAGTACAGGTGGATACTGTCCATATCTCAAGGCATATTCCTTGGTATGTGATACGTAACCTAATACTCGTAGTAGAGCAGTCTAATGTTGATCACTAGGATTACTAGTGTAACTGCTTAACTTGCTTACAGCGTAAGCAATATCGGGTCTAGTGCAATTCATCAAATACATTAGACTTCCGATAATCTGAGAATACTCCAACTGGCGTATTCCAGTTCATGTATTCTTATGAAGGTGGATGTGTGGGAGAAAAGGATTAGTATTCTCCTTTGTCCCATGATCCTTGAATCTTTCTATCATCTTATCCACGTAGTGAGATTGAGATAGACTGATTCCATCTGGTGTTCTGGTGATTTTAATTCCTAAAATTAGATCAGCAACCCCCAGATCTTTCATGTCAAAACTGTTGGATAACATTCTTTTAGTGGACTTAATAATTTCAATATTAGTCCCAAGTATCAACATGTCGTCTACATAAAGACAAACAATGATACATGCATTTCCAACTGTTTTAGTGTAAACACACTTATCGCATTCATTGATAGTGAATCCATCTTTGATCATGACACTATCAAATTTCTCATGCCATTGTTTTGGAGCCTGCTTTAGACCGCATTAAGGATTTTACTAATTTACACACTTTGTGTTCTTGGCCCTTGACTATAAATCCTTCAGGTTGCTCCATATATATTTCTTCATTTAATTCACCATTTAAGAATGCAGTCTTGACATCCATTTGATAGATATCTAAGTTATGCAATACTACAATTGCAATCAACATCCGAATGGATATTATTCTTGTTACTGGTGAATAAGTATCAAAGTAGTCAAGTCCTTCTTTTTGTTGATAACCCTTGGCTACTAATCTAGCCTTGTACTTATCGATAGATCCATCGGGTTTTAATTTTCTTTTGAAAATCTACTTACACCCAATTGGTCTACTGCCAGGAGGCAAGTTTACCAATTCTCAAGTATGATTACTTAGTATGGATTCTATTTCGCTATTTATAGCTTCTTTCCACATTTGTACTTCTGGGGTTGACATAGCCTCTTTAAATGTTTGAGGCTCACTTTCAATAGCGTATGCTATGAAATCTGGACCAAAAGATTTTGAAATTGTAGATCTCTGACTTCTTCTTGGTTCAATTTTCGCATTAACAGTCGGTTCCTCGGGGCTTTCATCCCTAAACGCCATCTCATGTGTTCTTTTCCCAGAAGTCTTATCTGTTTCCCGTTTATATGGAAAAATATCTTCAAAGAATACAGCATCTCTTGATTCGATAATCATGTTTACATGAATATCTGGTATCTCTGATTTATGAACCGAAAATCTGTAGGCACTACTATTCAAGGCATAGTCTATGAATATACAGTCCATAGTTTTTACTCCCAACTTAGTCTTTTTAGGTAATGGTGCTAGCACCTTTGCAAGGCACCCCCACATTTTGAGATAATGGTAGGAAGGTGTCCTTCCATGCCATAACTCAAATGGTATAAGACCAAGTTTCTTGTGGGGTACTCTATTTAGAATATAATTTGCAGTTAATAGAGCTTCCCCCCACAAGTTCTGCGGAGCTCCAGAACTTACGAGCATGGATTGACCATCTCCTTCAAAGTTCTGTTCTTCCGTTCAGCAATTCCATTTTGTTGAGGAGTATATGGTGCTGTTGTTTGATGGATTATACCAAATTTAGCACATAACTCACTAAAATCATTTGATTCATATTCTCTGCCTCTATCGGATTTTAGAATCTTGATATTCTTGTTGAGTTGATTCTCAACTTCGGCTTTATATGTTATAAACATATTTATTGCCTCATCCTTACTGTTTAAAAGATACACACAACAGTATCTTGTACAGTCATCAATAAAAGTAATAAAATACTTTTTACCGCCTCTAGTTGGCATAAACTTCAAGTCACACTGATCGCTATGAATTAACCCTAAAGGTTCTGTATTTCGATCAATTGAGTGAAATGAATTTTTCGCCAATTGGCCTCAACACAAATCTCACACTTGCGAATTTCTTTTAAGTTGAGTTTACGAATATATCCTAGATTAGACAAGTTCTTTAAAGACTTGTAATTTACATGCCCTAATCTAGCATGCCATAAAATTGGAGACTCAAGCAAATAAACAGAAGATTTTTCTTTATTTATAAGCTTCGGGTACAAATACATAGACTTTTATCTACCACTGCAACGTTGGCTTTAAAAAGTTCGTCAACAAGATAACCCTTTCCCACATACATCCCTCCCCTAGTAAGTACAAATTATCTGATTCAAAAACCATTCTAAATCTTTTCTTACTAAGTATTGATCCAGAGATCAAATTCTTGCGGATATCTGGAACATGTAGCACATCGTTCAGAGTAAGCTCTTTTCCAGATGTCCACTTCAGGATGACCTTGCCTTTTCCTTCAACCTTTGAGACGACTGAGTTTCCCATGAATAGTTGCTCATCTTGCTCTAGTATTTGATATTCACAGAATAATAATTTCTCAGAGCAGATGTACTGAGTAGCCCCAGTGTCTACCCACCAATCCTTATTGTTGGTTGTCAGATTCACTTCTGACACCACAGCTGAAAGGCTTGGCGACTCATGGTAGGTCAAGTTTGCCTGTGGATGGCTTTTCTTGTTCTTTTTGAGACGGCTGCGACATTCATTCGCCTTATGCCCTTCTTTGTTACAGATGTAGTAGGTCCCTTGAAGCGCATGTTCTTGCCTTCTTGGACCTTGCCTTTATACCCCTGGGAAGTCTTCTTCCGCTTTAAGCCTTTGGAAGTAGACGCTTTCCCCTTTGAGTCTTCGATCACATTGGTTTTGGCTTCGTAGGAGTTCTTACTGCTCCTTTTCTCGGACTTTCGGTTGTTCTCCTCGATTCGAAGCCTCACAATGAGATCTTCCAACTTCAGCTCCTTTCGCTTGTGCTTCAGGTAGTTCTTGAAATCTCTCCACGCAGGTGGGAGTTTCTCCACGATAGTAGCAACCTGAAAGGTTTCAGGTAGAATCATACCTTCGGCTTCTATCTCGTGCAAGATAAGTTGGAACTCTTGCACCTGACTGATTACAGTCTTACTGTCCACCATTTTGTACTCTAGAAATCGTCTTACGATGAACTTCTTGGTACCAGCATCCTCAGTCTTGTACTTCTTGTCAAGACTGGCCCATAACTTCTTTGCCGTTGTGATGGGACTGTAGACATTGTAAAGAGAGTCATCCAGTCCATTTAAAATATAATTTCGGCAAAGGAAGTCACATTGAGTCCATACATCAGTTCCGGGCTCTAGTGGATCTTCTTGCAAGAATCTGGCCAGATGAAGAGTGGTCAAGTAAAAGAGCATCTTCAGTTGCCACCTCTTGAATTCTGTGCCGTCAAAATTTTCTGGCTTTTCCGGCTTCGGGTTAGGAAGTGGAGTTGGCATCAAAGCTTGTAGCTGTATGTTTGGTGCCTTACTAGAGCTATCTTGATTAGTCTCAGACATTTTCTGCAAATTCAAGCAGAATAGAAGTAAGAAACTTCAATACTTAATTGTCTTAAGATTATTGGGTTTCTGGAATCAATCTGACAACTAATCAATATCACTGAAATATCAACAATCTAATTGGCCAGGTCGGTAAATATCAGGTGGGAGGTTTTCCGTTCAATAGAACGTTCCTTAATTTAAGAACCACCTTTCAATTTCCTTCCTTGGTTAAACACTAATTATACTGGTATAAATCAGTCTCAATATACTGAATATCAGTATATCTCCTATATAAAGAAATTAATTCACTTATACAGTAGTTATACAGTACTTGGAGTGAGGTACGCTTAGAGCGAATCTCCTTAAGACAATTACGTCTCCCGCACCGGTGCTAACGGGTTACTGGACGCTGGTCTCCTCCCAAGATACAACACTCCTTCATGGTATTTGGATAGCACTACCAAATCACCATACGGTCGAACCGTAGTTAACCAGTACCTTCACAGGATTGCTGAAGCAGCGGGACAAAGACAAATTTTGGGATTGTTGAAGCAGCGGGACAAAGACAAATTTTGGGAGAATATTTGCCTTTACTTTGGAGGAGCACCCACTGTAGAGAAAGAAGGAAGGTTGAAGAATATTCTTCTTCGGAAGTCCCAGATTCAGACAACAATTCTATTAAAGAATCTGTTGAATTTTTTGAGCCCTCTTTCAGAACAAATTTTGCAGAATCTCTTTTGGAAGTCGCTTTGGAAACCGAGTTACTGATTTCCCACTTCCTGTTTGGAAGTCACTTCAACTGAGAGAGAGTGAGAGAGAGAATCTCCTTCAGACAGAACTCAGAAGATTTCTCGAATTTTGCAGAATCTCTTTTGGAAGTCGCTTTGGAAACTGAGTTATTGATTTCCCACTTCCTGTTTGGAAGTCACTTCAACTGAGAGAGAGAATCTCCTTCAGACAGAACTCAGAAGATTTCTCAAATTTGCAGAATCTCTTTTGGAAGTCGTTTTGGAAACCGAGTTACTGATTTCCCACTTCCTGTTTGGAAGTCACTTCAACTGTTCGGTTCAACCGTCGCAACTGTTCGGTTCAACCGTCGCAACCGCCCAACCGCCGCGACGGTGGGGCAGTTCGGATCCGGATAGCAGAGGCCGGGTAGGGAACCCAGACCCAGACACGAGCCCGAGCCCGGCCAGCACTGGCAACTGCTGGCCGGCAGCCGCCGCCAGCGGCGGCGCCCGCATGTGCGGGCATGGTTCCCTCCCAATCGCGCGCGAAAACTCCAAGTAACCAAAGGGCACGCTCTTTATTCCCAATTTTCTCTATTTAAACACTACAAACTTCCATCACATGGCCAATGTAGGACTAAATGACTTTAGCTACCTTTAGTCCCATTTTGGCTTTGAATTAGGCAATCTTTAGACTTGAATATCTTATTCATTCGAAGTCGGAATTGAACATGTGAATATACCACGTTCATCCCCAATGGAAGGAGAACACACTCTAACCATCATCCAATTGATTTGATCAACGGATCTCGCCGTAATTCAATTCAAAAATTCACATATATATTCTTCATATTCCAACAGTAAATGCTTTATGAATATATAAAATAAAACTTCTTCTTCTCTAAATTATCACATGTATATCACAATGAAAAGCCTATTTTGTATAAAAAAGTTTTCATCTTTTGGAAATAATCTTTATATTAAATATTTAGCTAGCTCAAAATTATATTTGATTTATAATTAATATTTGCTATCCATACATACTATCAAAATGTATATGTGAAGGATATGATTGAGAAACTCAACCTAATAAGAACTATACGATCAATAACATAACCTCCTCCTTTCAGGATGGAAGCTAACCGCCATTTGAGAATAAACTTTTGTATTCGTGTATTTTGCAATTCATATCTAAAGATGAATTTAAGTTGATATAAAAAAGTTCATCCAATGGTAGTACATTACATAAAATATAGCTAGTGTTATTGATTCCTAATATTTTGAAATTAATTTTCTGAACTATTTGCTCCAATTACTTCACTAGAGAAGTAATATTTTTATAGATGTTTATTATGGAAGATTAGTAATATTTTTCTTCTCCTCTTTTTCCCTATTGGTTATTGGCACAATCATAAGGAAACAATTCAGAATTTGAAGTGTGTTAATGATTATTATTTTCTCTTTGGGGCAAAACACTAGGAATTTAATTATTTCCCTTTAAAGGAGTTTTCATAAAAATTTCATAAGCTCTCTCAATATTTTCAGTAAACTATCATGATTTTGCCTTCTTCACTCCTAGGTCATGACTATTGAAATGAGCATGTTTTCGTCAGTAGTTTTAGTTTCATAGGTGAAATTTATAATTTCATGGCCTTTTTCTGCAGTGCTCTCGCCCAGGAATTAATGGAATGATTTGGAGCAACATTTGGCTAGTTGAGAGGAGAATTAGAGGCCATGAAAATTAAGATGAAAAGGTTGCATGCCATATATGCATTAATATGTCAGGGACATAAATTTATTCATCAATCTCTCATAATTCATATCGTGCTGCTCTCGCTTTCTTGCACCCTCATTCTTCAGTTATGGCACATATATGTATCACAAAGAACATGGAATCAATAGAAGGGATCTAAAAACGAAATGCACGCCCTTTTTCTTTTTTCCTCTTTGATCTATTGATCCCAGCGATTTCTCGTGCTCTTAATTAATTGCATTTACATCACAATTAGTTTTTTTTTTTTTTCCCCTCCTTATGAAAGAACTTGAGTTAGTTGACAGCTGCAATTAGGCATTAGAGTGTAGCTATGGGAGTAATATATTTAGAGAGAGATTAATGTAGCAAGAGTTAGGGATTCGCACAGAGAGAGAGAGTCTTTACAATAATTAGTAACTGTAAAAGTCGGTTGTTTTGTCGGTGTGTAGTATACGTACAGTGATTTTGAAGTCAGTCTAATTCTAATATTGTTTTGCTAACTTATAAGCGCTCAGATAGCTTAGCGAGAGTTAGCATTTATCTCTCTGTCACTGATTGTGTTAACCAAATGAAGGAGTACGTGCGGGCACGACAAGAAACACGCATTTTTTTCTTTTCTTTTTATGTGTTTTAATTGAGAAGAAAAATGAGATGGGTGATGCGTCAAAGAAATCTTTATAAGTTATGATTATAGATTAGATTTTGAGATGGCCAGAGGAGAACGTAGTTCATCAGAAACTCAAGTTTTAGACACTTAGGTAATTAATTGTGGTCCTATTTGATCTGAAATTTAGATTGTAATTAAGGGGAAAAAATAAAAGGCCCGCCGAATTTCTGTTAATAAAACTGAATAAGAAGTCAAAATTTTTTCTCTAATTTATGTACTACTGCAGTACTGTAAAACAACAGTTATATGATGAATTAATCCAATTAAAAACTGTTGATGCCAAACAAATCAAATAAACTAGAGTGCAGAAAAAAAAATCCACTAGATATTGAAATTTTTATTTAATTTATTTATGGAGCCAGCGAGGGAAAGGAGGAGGAGGAGGAGATTCCTTACTGTTAATGGGAGATGTTACAGGTCTAATTAGAGGAAGAACGAATATATCCAGAGATTCTTTCTCCAGCTTTTCTGAAGAGAGTGTGAAAGTAGACAGTTTACGAAAAGTTCTAATCTAGCCACAAATTCAAAAGAGATCTAGAGGAGCACCAGGACTCGGAGCTCAGGCTCAATCTCGGTCCCCAAACGCGCTGTCCTAGACATCGTTGAACGAGCTCACGAACCATGGAAAAGTCTGAAACGCGGCGTCGAACAACTCGACCGGCAGAGAGCTTAGCTCTCTGTGTCCTTGCCACGGTCGACCGGCCGATTGACCGCTGGCACAACGGTCAGAATTTGACCGTTGGTTGGTCGACCGGGCGGTCGACCGACAGGTCATCTTGGCTGTAAAGGCTAGTTTTTGGCAGCCCTATAAAATGGGGCTTTTGGGGGCTGTTTTAGCTAAGATTTGAGGAGAATTTTAAACCTAGTTTTTCCATCTATTTCAGAGTTTTCTCCACTTGTTTGAGAGCAAATATTTCCAATCAAAAGGGAAGTTTATCAAGAGTGTTTTCAAAGTGATTTCTTGTGTTTTTTCTCCATCATTTCAATCCTAATTTTCTCACACAACACTTGAGCTATCCATTGCTATATCTGCCTATAGGGATCTTTGTTGTGAGAGGATTTTAGGTGATCAAAGTGTTGTGATCACCAAAGTTCTACTTTGTACTTTGAGGAGGCGGACTTGCGGGTTCGCGGTGTTTCAAGTTCGTGTGTGAACTCTTTATTTGAGGTGCGGCCTCGGCGAGCTAGTGGGCTTGCGGTGTGTTCTTGCGAGAACAGGAGAGGGACTAGAGAGTTCAAAGAGCTTGTAGGTGATGAGGCACCGAGTGATCCGGTGGGATCGATTTTAGTGGAAATCCTTCAAGTGTTGAAGGCGGGGAGGTAGAGCAAGTGTGCTCAAATCTAGAAACAAATCTCCCGTGTTTGAGATTGCTCTCTCTATCTCTTACTTGTCTTTATATCTTGCATGCTAATATTGTCTTTATCTTTATATGCTTAATATATTGTGTGCTTAATTGTTATATGTTTGGGGATTGTTTGCTAACACTTGTATTCAACCAAGAGAGCTAACGCGGCACCTCAACTCTTATTTAGAGGAATCTTGAGGAGTTAGTTCAGAGCCCTTCACGGGGAATCCGGCTACACTCTTGTGTTATACGTGATGTTTAGTTTAAGTAGTTTTAGTTTGCATTAATAAGTTTTTAATTCCGCATAATTGACCATTAGATTATCTCATTACCTATTCACCCCTTAGGTGATTTACAATTGGTATCAGAGCCAAGTGCTCTTAATTTGGGTCTTACAACCTAGAGTTAAAGATTCTTATTTTATAGCTAATCACAATATTTGTTTACACACACCATGAATTTCATGTCACCTCCCACCTTTGATATTCTTAACATCCAAACTTGGAAGGTTAAGATGTCCTTATTCCTCAAAGCCCTAGGCATTCATATTTATTTTGCCACCATTAAAGATTATTATTGTTTAAATAGCAAAAATATTGAGGCGAATGCAAAAGCCCTACATGCTCTAAGATCTACCATAAATGATGATTATTTATCTAGGGTTGCTAATCTTGATTCGGCTTTTATAATTTGAATACTATACTCTCCCTCAGCGAAAAAGAACAATATTACGTGGGGAGTGACTCGGATGTTAGAAGTGACGCTTCCAACATGTGCTACATGGTCCAAGGGGATAACCCCCTTAAGGTAACTAGAATCCGAGGTAGAAGAAGATGTTGATATGTCTTATGATGAGCTTGAATCATTTTGTCAACAACTTCTAAAAAATATGAATTGCTTAAAAAGGACAACAAGAAAATGAAAAACAAATTTGATGCCATGTTAAATGAAAAAGATTCTTTACAAGAAAAATTGGAATGTTTTTCAAACGAAAATGAAAATTTGAAAAATGAAAATGTTTCCTTACTTTCTAAATTGAATGATCTTTGTGAAAGAAACACTACTTTGAAAAATAAAATTGTTTTGGTGAAAAAACAAAAGGAAATTGCTTTGCATGAAAACACTTCTTTGAAAAAAAAATTATTGAGAAAGATAAAGAAATATTTCTAAAAAGAAAAGGAATAATGATTCTCATTCTCACCATGCTTTACATGCCACTATTAATTAAAATGAGATTAAACTTTTGAAAAATAAAATAAATTGTTTGAGCTCAACTTTGAGCAAATGTGCTTTTAACCATTCTAAATTGGAGTCCTTATTTTCAAAGAAACAAGCTTCACATGTTCATGCACATCATTCACATCATGCATATGCACACTTTGCACGCCACGATCACACTCATACACATATGCATCCTAGAGTGTACAAGTGTACACATTGCGACTGCAAAGGCCATTTAGCAAAATTTTGTTATGATAAGATAAACACTTTAAATTTTGCTAATAAGAATGTTTGGGTTCCATTAGATGCTAACCCCTATGAACCAAAAAGAAAATGGGTACCAGAATCCCCACCTTGTGTATTTGATGTAGGTGCAGGCTCTCACAAAACGTGAGAGATTTGGTGCCTTGATGGTGGATGCACATGGACTTGATGGACACATATTTGATGCACCGCTATCAAGGAGGTTTGGTGGGACAACCACCATGTTTTGGAGAATTAGAGCATAGTTCTTTGGTTTTGTAACTATCTCTAAACTCCTATTTTATTTACATGCATTTATGATTAATGATCTTTAGTATGTTTTAGTGTTTGTTAAAAATATTCATGTTTTATGTTTTATGCTTCATGTGGTAAATACTAGTTTAAATGTAGTTTTTATGAAAACTTGAACATATACGTGTACAAGTAGTGAGCAACAATTTGATTCATATACGTTTGCACTTCATTATATATTTGTACTCAATATATGCACATGTATAGCCTAGTTTTGATGATTTCCTCATTTACACTTGTTTTGCCTATTTTCATATTTTACTTTATGTATATGGTATTTTTTTGTCAAAACTAATAAATATACATGTATGCCCCTTGAGTCATTTGCCTTCATGCAATTTATATTATGGACTCTTTTTATGTTTGGGATATGTATGCATATTATTAGTTTTGGATAAAAATATACATATACCTAGAAGTTTGTTTTTGGATGAAAAATAAAATCTTTATGATTTTCATAATTTTTATTTGATAAAATGAGATTCATGTTTGCTTTGAGCCCTATTGATCATGTAAATGCTACTTACATGATTATTGAACACTCACACTTCATTTGTTTAGTCATGACCTTATTTCATGAACACTTTTATGAGTTTAATCGATTTTGAGTGTCAACTCTTGTGTATTTGGCGTGATTTATGAAATACATATGATTTGGTTTCATGGTTTGAAGGATCTTTAACTAGTTTTTCAAAAATTACTTTTAACTAGTTATTGTTCTTCATTTGGTAGTGATTTCCGATGCTAAAAATATTTTCAAACACCTATTTTTTGAAAACCCTACCTACCCCTTTAAAGGAGGACGGATGGGCGAGTATGCCTTGTAAGCCTTATTGAAAATCTTTTATCTTGTGCATAAAAAGGGTGATAATTATGAGTTATATACTTGATTTACATTGTTATTTTCAAGAGGTATCTTAATTGATATTTATTTTGTACATACTCATATTTTGTTTTCTATATATGTATGCTTCATTTCAAATAATATCAATTTCTATTGGTACTCTCTTTTCATATATATATATATGATTTGTTTGTGCTTAATTTTTAAGAAATTTACATGTTTAAAGTACAAAGTATGTTTATGCTAAGGTTAATTCAAATCTTAATTTTCAATTAATTTCTCAATTGGTATCTTTTATATAAGCTTATGCATTATCTTCAATTGTTATTTTTTTTCAATTAGTATTTTTTATATCAAAATGTACAATATGTTTCACTTGGTATCTATTGATCTATTTATTTCAATTGGTATCCATGAAAATTTATATTAGTATCAAAATATAAAATACTTTCTTTCATTGGTATCAAGATTACAATTTGTATCAAAATTTCATTGTTATTTCAATTGATAAAATATTTCAATTACATTTAAAATTCAAAATTTGTAATGATTATTTACAATTGGTATCTTAAAATTTGATTTACTAAGATATCTCAAAATTTGTTTTATTGAGAAAATTAAAGATGTTTTGATGTGTATTGCCTATATGCAAGGGGAGCTTAACATCTCTTCTACATATAGATTCATGTTGAGTGTATCTTATATTGAGGAGTTTGACAACTCTTTTTTATGCAATACACGTGTGTAGGGGGAGCTTCACATCTCCTCTTATGCATTGCATATTATATATTATGTGAATTAGGGCTTGTCATCCCTTCTTCATGTAATGCATATATGTAGGGAAGTTAACTTAGCGTTTTCCTCTTCATGAATGTATATCGCATATATCTTTTATTGATTGATTTGAGTTCACCCCTTTGTTAATTTTTTTTGTTTCTAATAAAAAGGGGAGAACATTGTTTTGTGTTTACTTTAACCCCTTTGTTGATGATTGACAAAAAGGGGGAGAAGTATTTTAGTATATATGCATGTTTTCCTTGCTTTATACATAAAGGGGAGAAGAATTTTTGTTTATGCATATTGTTTTGTTTTGTTTGTTTTGCAGAAAGGAGAAAAGAATTTGATGAGTTTTATACTTGATTGGCATGTTTATCTCCTTATATTTGCATACATAGTTGTTTAGTTTTATGTGCCTTATTGCCATATCTTATTGCTTATTTGTTATGCATGAGTTAAGAGGGAGCTTCTTTGAAGCTTTACTTTAATCCATGCATATATAACTCCATGAGTTTTGTCATCGTCAAAAAGGGGGAGATTGTTGGCCCAAAAGCCCATCACTCTAGTTTTGATGATGATCAACTCATGTAGTTATAGTACTAATGATCTTGTGTTTATTTAGTCTCAGATTTGTGATCAAAATCTTAGTAGGTGTGTAGCTTCATCAAAGGATATAAAGTCAAGTTTTGGAGCTATCACGGTTTGATTCAAGAGCTTGTGCATCAAGACCACATCAAGTACTCAAGAGGAGTCTACCTCTTTGGATCAAGTTTGGACCAAGTCAAGAAGATGTGAAGACTTCAAGTGAAGACCTTTAAGATCAAGGCTTGTGTCTAGGTTTGTTTTTAGTTAAGCTTTTATTTTTAGCTAAAATGAAAAGGATAGAATAGTTGGTGGGTTGCTCAAGTATATCGTATACACACACACTCTTGATTTAGTTGTGTTTTCATAAAAAAAATTTCATTTTGGAAAAGACGTTTCATTTTGACAAAATACCGTTTTGGTTTTTGGTATTCAAAGTTTACATGTCTTTAACCAAAACTATTTTTAGTGTTTATTGTCAAAAACATAGATATTTCATCATGTATGTATAGTGGATCATATCCTTACACTCTATGCTTTAAAAGTTTTTAAAATATCTTATTTTTGTATTTGGAGAAGTTTTGAAAAAATCTATTTTGAAAAAAATACAGTTTTTGTTTTTAGCTAAAATTTCTAAGTTACAAAAATAGTTCAAAATGTTTTCGTAAACATGTTTGTATATCAAAGTATAATACTGATATTATTTTTGTGGATTTTTAGAAATTTTATGGGATTTTATTTTAAATAAAATACCTAAGTTTTAATTTCTGTAAAAGGCCTGCCAGGCTCTGGCGGTCGACCGACCGGAACGGTCGATCGACATGCACAGATGTGCACAGGATGGGCCGGTCAACCGCACGGTCGACAGCCAGAGAGTGTTTGCTCTCTGGAAACGGCCCCGGTCGACCGGCAAAGAGCTTAGCTCTCTGTATCCTTGCCACGGTCGACCGGCCGGTCGACCGCTGGTATAACGGTCAGAATTCTGACCGTTAGCCGGTCGACCGGGCGGTCGACCGACAAGTCATCTTGGCTGTAACGGTTAATTTTTGGCAGCCCTATAAAATGGGGCTTTTGGGGACTGTTTTAGCTTAGATTTGACGAGAATTTTAAACCTAGTTTTTCCCATCTATTTCAGAGTTTTCTCCACTTGTTTGAGAGCAAATATTTCCAATCAAAAGGGAAGTTTATCAAGAGTGTTTTCAAAGTGATTTCTTGTGTTTTTTCTCCATCATTTCAATCCTAGTTTTCTCACACAACACTTAAGCTATCCATTGCTATATCTGCCTATAGAGATCTTTGTTGTGAGAGGATTTTAGGTGATCAAAGTGTTATGATCACCAAAGTTCTACTTTGTACTTTAAGCAAGCAGACTTGCGGGTTCGCGGTGTTTCGAGTTCGTGTGTGAACTCTTTGTTTGAGGTGCGGCCTCGGCGAGCTAGTGGACTTGCGGTGTGTTCTTGCGGGAACAAGAGAGGGACTAGAGAGTCCAAAGAGCTTGTAGGTGTTGCGGCACCGAGTGATTTAGTGGGATCGATTTTAGTGGAAATCCTTCAAGTGTTGAAGGCGAGGACGTAGAGCAAGTGTGCTCGAATCTCGAAACAAATCTCCCGTGTTTGCGATTGCTCTCTCTATCTCTTACTTGTCTTTATATCTTGCATGCTAATATTGTCTTTATCTTTATATGCTTGATATATTGTGTGCTTAATTGTTATATGCTTGGGGATTGTTTGCTAACACTTGTATTTAACCAAGAGTGGCAACGCGGCACCTCAACTCTTATTTAGAGAAATCTTGAGGAGTTAGTTCAGAGCCCTTCACGGGGAATCCGGCTACACTCTTGTGTTATACGTAGTGTTTAGTTTAAGTAGTTTTAGTTTGCTTTAATAAGTTTTTAATTCCGCATAATTGACCATTAGATTAGCTCATCACCTATTCACCCCCCTCTAGGTGATTTACAGACAGAACTTCAGAGATCAAAAAACAGATGCGCACGAGGAACTGAGCATAGTAATATATGACTGATACTTGATATAGTCGACTAATCATAAGGATTAGTCGACTTATACATTGGTATAGTCTACTAGCTCTTGCCAGCAGAGAGTCGGGGTTATCAAATTTTGTCAGAGTAGTCGACTAGTAATGTAACACCCTAGGTTATTAAACCCCGATTTAATAGTATAATTTTGGGTTATTAAGACTATATAGAATATTAGAAAAAATTTAATAATAATTAATTGAGTATGCAATGGATTTTAATAATTTTGTGAATTGTAAGTGATATGTGTGAATATACATATATCAAAATTAGCGTGCACATATTACTTCAATGTATAAAAATACTAGTGTATACATGAAATATGTGTATTTAACCAAGAAAATATAACCATGAGAATATTTTAAGCTTTAGAGTTAGTGGAGAAAGTATGTGTGCATGGGAGGTGAGATCAAGGGTCTAGATTTTCTTGATTTCCGAGTTGAACGCTTGAATGAAAGGGCTATGGCAAACTTGTAATATAATATGGGTATGGATCTCAAAAGGGCCCAAATGAAAGTTTTTCTTCTTCATCCTCTATAACGGTCCCAGTTTATGATCACTTAAATAATTCTTCAAGTTCACTTAATCATCAACATTAATCGAAATAACTCAGATAGTTCAGATATCCTCAGGAGTTATTCACAATTTCGACAGCATCTCCTCTGTAACAAGAAGTCTGCCCTGATACATCAATATATATTAATCTGGTCTTAACATCGACCATATGTTCATATAACACCCCACGAAGTTTATATTAAAATTTCAGCTCAACATCGCCTACTTACATACATAAATTATTTATACTTGTTCCAACTTATCAGTCTAAGAAAATAATCCACTCGATAAAAATATCATCAAAATCGTTCAAGAATCTTAGTTTAGAAGAAATAGAATTATACATAACCCTTAACATGTACAATATAGATCCAACATAGTTCTGCACCATAACGGCTAAATCTATACAAAACAAACATGTTAAGACAAGCGACGGTTCAATTATATCAACTTTTAATATCCGTCCCGAGTTTTGGTGAATATCCGGTGTCATGCTCCTGAATCCTTCAGTTGTATCATTAGCTTTCCTTGACCTGAAAGCATTCAAACTAAGGGGGTGAGTTCAACAGCTTAGTGAGTGAAGTTAATTTCATTCTTAATTGGAGCAAGGTATTAACAGAGTGTAGTGTACATGATACATGAAAATACGGTGTATGTTCTACATGAAATACGTGATAAAGAATGTCCTAACTTGATTTTCTATTTACTTCCTGCTATTGTTTAATTGGTATTGATATGTGTATAAGTATCCAGCGTCAGTGCCTTCATTCAATTTAATGGATTCGTATTCTTATGCCTACATTATCATACACGGTAACACATCCAACATACCCATAGTAGACACACACCTATCACACATACATATGTATCATACATGCACATTCATTCTCAATAGTTGTAAAGATGTGTGTGTTTGTGTGTGTGTCTACACATGTGTGCACACACACACGTATGTGTATGTGTATGCGTGTGTGTCATAGCACATTCTTCGCACTCCGCCCATGTAACGGGTCCCTTCCTCCAGATATATGATATATAATTTATACCCCATCTCCTCCCTCCTCCGGTGTCATACCGGTCCCTTCCTTCAAATATATGTATATAGCACCATCTTCAAACTCCGCCCGTGCAATACGGGTCCCTTCCTCCATTACACAATATATATTATATATACAATATCAGCACATCCAATTCCATAAGATTCATATATCATGCACATCATTTCATATATGAAAGAAAATTTTACTCTAAATTAGATTTTACCTATTAGATTGTATTCTTATAAGAATATTCACACAAATCGCTTCATCAATAAATGTCACCGATGTATGTCATGCACATACATCAAGTAACATACACTCATTCTCAATCATAATGATTTCTATTCAGTAATGTACATGTCAATGCCTTTGTATACCATATTCCAACATCTATATTAAATAAATTCTTATTCATCAGACATTATATTTTGTAATTATTATATAATTTAATGCAGTTTCTTAAAAATCCCACTAACCTTTATCTGATTTCGCATATCAGTATCATGTAGGTGTAGCTTTCGTCCTTACAATCACAACGACTCGAGAATCATTCGACTCCGGATGGCCAAGATATCGTCCGAAAATCAAAACTAAGATTTTAGGGTTAGATATATAACATTTAAAATTGTACAGGGAGCTACAATAATTATCCAGGGTCTAAAGTGTAAATAATTTAAACACATAGGGTCTCAACAGAAATTTAACCTTTTAAAGTAAATCAGGTCAGGTCGGGTTCTAAGCGGGTTGGGTTGTGTTCAAACCCAAACCCGCAACCCCCCATTCTATTTTCCTTATTCTTTTGCAAACAACAGCAGCAGAAGGAGGAGCTGCTGCTCCCGGCACCTGCGGGCTCCACCGCGGCCGCACCGCGCTGGCCGGCGTCGCGCCGGCGCCTACGACCGACCGGCACTGCCCGCGAGAGACCCAGAAAGAGGTAGAGACAGAGTGGGAGAAAGAGAGAAATAGTGAGTGAGATTGAAAGAAAAAGTGAGAGAGGAGTGAGAGGAAGGGCTTCCCTTGCCACCTCCGACCACCGAAGTTGCCGCCTGAGTTGGTCGAGCTCCGCCGACCGCCGGACTTGGCTTCGTCACCGAACCACACACACACACAGAGAGAGAGAGAGAGGGAGAGAGATTATTTTCGTTTCCTCCCCTTTTTTCCAATATATTTCTTGTTTATATAGATATATATTTGTTGTGAGTTCTTTCTCATGTTGCCACCTAGCAACACCAATTTCCTAGGCTCCCCCACTTCTCTCCACCACCCCATGCGCAGAACACTCATCCCTTCTCCCATTAATTTCTTTTTTTAAATTATAATTAACCCAAGTAATTAACTTATTAATCAATATTGGTAGTTAAGCACAGTGACGTATAAACATATAATTACTTTATTTAATGAACCCTACTATCCAAACACACACATATATTTCTCTTTTTGCTCATATACTCAATACACAAGTTGGCCCCATTACTAAGAGGAAAAGAGAACAAAAAAAATATATTTACACTAATTATCAATGATCCTTATCATCTAGTTATTTATTATCAAAAACTTAGGACAATAAATCATGTTTAAATGAGACTGTATGTTACAATTATACTTTGTGATTACTTATCACCTGAATTTTTGGTTCTATTTATGGGTTTCTGATTGTCACGAAATTATTTTAATTAATTAATGTTCACATAATAAATCTGGAACGTTAATAATCTGGATGGCACACATAGTCTCAAGTGATAATCATATGTCAATGTTAATTAATAATCACATGATCTCTGAATTTATGAACTCTGACTATCGGGTACTATCTTATAATCAAAGATTAAAATGCTAATTAGTATTTTAAAAATCATGATGTTACATTCTATCCTCCTTAAGAAAGTTTCGTCCTCGAAATTTGGTGTAGCTTGGATTAAGTGAGGGCAAAATATCTGTATCATATCTTCTTGTTCTCATGTAACCTCTTCAACTTGTTAGTTTCTCCATAGTACTTTGATTAAAGGAACTGATCTGCTCCTCACTGTTTCCTTTATACTTATCTTGATTCATTCAAATGGATAATAAATTGTTGCGAAATTGATATGCTTTGATATCAATTGTTGTAACTCTCAGGATCGACGTTAGTGAAAATTGACAATATGAACAGTATTTACAAAAGTAAAGCTTGATGTAAAACAAACTAACAATAACTAGACAAAAAGAGTAATAAAGAAAGAACATAAGAATTTAACGTGGTTCAGCCCAAATTTAGCCAACGGCCACAGGGAGAGAACTTGAGAGAGCTTTATTAATAGATTTGGTACAAAGAGATCTAACAATCCTCTTGATGTAATAAGAGTATTCCCCTTCCACTTGAATCTACCCTAGATTACAAGAGTATTACCTTCTTTCTATACACTTTCAACTTGCTCCTCTCTTTCTTGGCTTCCTCTGGTCTCCTTTACTTGAGATTCTCTGTTGTAGAAATTTTTTGAGACTTTTTTTGGTTGAGACAATTACAATGCTTAGTTACAACCTTTATTTATAGGATTTTATAGTACAACTCCTATTTGGACTATGAGATGATCTTGGCCTTTGAATGGTTGAAGAATCTTGATCAATCCTTTTAGTAATTGTCTCCTTGATCTAGAAGGATTCTAGATCTTTTAATCTTTAGAAATAAATCTTCATTTAATAGGAATTAAATCATATTCATACTTCTCCTGAAAAGGAAACTTGCAATTGCTTGAAGAGGAAACTGCTTCATCTTAATTTGCTTCTTCTGCTTCAAGCCATCGTCTTCTCCAACTCAAATGGATTTTCTTGGACCATCATCTCTTTCTGAAAAAACAAGACAAAATCCTAACAATCTCCACCTTGACTTATTTTTCAAGTCTTTAACAAAATAACTTGAGATTTCGGATTATTACATTGATTCTTTCCTTGGTTATAATCATACCGTGAAGCCTTTAACTCTTGCCCCCCTCCCCGGAGCCTTTGGCTAATTTACTGTCATGGCTTGGGCCATATCAGGCCTTTCCCGACTGCACCCTTTCTCTTTTCTGAAACACTTTGACCGGGTTCACGTCCCATTGCAGTCTTCCTTGAAGCTCCACCTCGCGATGAACTCCATTCCAAGCTTATCCTTAAAACTCCACTTCAAACTTAGTTTTCTTCCTTCAGCTTGTATAACCCTTCACACTTTTTTTCTTTCAGGATTACCCTGTCTTCTTGGCTGACTGTGACGACACCTTGTTATACTTAGATCCGGCATCCTTCTTCGTCGGGCACCCTTATGGATATTAGATTATACCGTACCTCTGGGACATACTGAACTGCCTTTAGAGCACGCAATGTCCCATCTCTTCCTATAATCTTGACTGTCTCAGTGCCGATGATCTCGCAAGCTGAGCCATCCACTATCTTGACAATCCCTTCCTCCTTTTCAACTAAGGAGTTATTGAATAGCTCTTTCTGGGAACATACATGAACCGTATTACCTGAATTAAATATCCAGCATGTACCTTGATAAGTGTTGTCTTTATAAGAAGTCATTAATATTTCGGTGTCCTCTATACCGCTTGCTACATCTACCTCCACAGCTTGCCCTTCTTCCTCATCCACTCTTGCTGATGTTTGCAGTCATTTTTTTAATGACCTTCCCTGTGACAAAAGTGACATGCCTTTGATGAGCGTGGACCTTTTCTTTCTTCTCTTCATTTCCTTCCCGTGACCACCAAACCCGATCCTGTCTGCTCCTCTTGATTTGGCTTTTTTCATAATCTCATTAGATAAGAGAGTTGACGTGACCTCCTCCAAGATGAGAATTTTCTTACCGTAGAGCATGGTGGTGATGATATGATCATATAACTCTGGAAGAGAACTGAGAAGTATCAACGCCTTATCCTCCTCGTTGATCTTGACATCAACAGCTATAAGCTCTCTAATGACCTTGTTGAAGAAGTTTAGATGCTCCAATACTATTGTTCCTTCCTTTATGCATAGCCATATAGTTGTTTCTTGAGATACAGCTTGTTGGAAAGGCTTTTCGTCATATACAATGTTTCCAATCTTAACCACAATTTCATAGTCGTTTCTTCATCCATCATGTTTTACATAACCTCGTTTGCGAGATATAGTTGGATCGTGCTTGCCGCCTTTGAATTCATCTCCTCCCAATCCTCGTTTGATGTACCTGCAGGTTTTGCTGCCTTACCCTGCAAGGTCTTGTGAAGACCTTATTGTACCAGCAACGCCTTCACTCTCTTTTGCCATAAGCTGAAATTTTCTTTGTCATTGAACTTCTCGACCTCGATCTTTGTCGTAGAACTTTCTATATTCGACATATCGCCATGCATTAACCTTTAGCTCTGATATCAATTGTTGCGAAATTGATATGCTCTGATACCAATTGTTGTGACTCATCATATTGACGTTAACGAAACTTAGCAATATGAACAGTACTTACAAAAAGAAAGCTTGATGTAAAGCAAACTAGCAACACCTAGACAAAAGGAGTAATAAAGAAAAAACACAAGAATTTAACGTGATTCAGCCCAAACTTGGCCTACGTCCATGGGGAGAGAACTTGAGAGAGCTTTATTAATAGACTTGGTACAAAGAGATCTAACATTCCTCTTGATGCAACAAGAGTATTCCTCTTCCACTTGAATCTAGCCCTAGATTGTAAGAGTATTACCTTCTGTCTATGCACCTTCAACTTGCTCTTCTCTTTCTTGACTTCTTCTGGTCTCCTTTACTTGAGATTCTCTGTTATAGAAATTCCTTGAGACTTCTTTTGGTTGAGGCAATTACAATGCTTGGTTACAACATTTATTTATAGAATGTTACAATACAATTCCTATTTGGACTATGAGATGATCTTGACCTTTGAATGGTTGAAGAATCTTGATCAATCCTTTTAGAAATTGATCTTCTTGATCTAGAAAGATTTTAAACCCTTTAATTTTTAAAAATAAAGCTTCATTGAATGGGAATTAAATTCTATTCATACTCCTCTTGAAAAGAAAACTTGCAATCGCCTGAAGAGAAAACTATTTCATTTTAATTTGCTTCTTCTTCTTCAAGCCATTGTCTGATCCAACTCAATTAGATTTTCTTGGACCATCATCTCTTTTTGAAAAAAAAAAGGCAAAATCCTAACACAAATAAATCAGAATCTCAGTGGCTTTAAATTAACAGACTTATTATCATTTAATACTTTATTGAGTAGATGATCTCTATTCAATCAAAGAATGCAAAACTCATACCCTTCAATCCATTTAGTCATGTATATATAATGATTACACTATTATTTGATTATCTTCTTTCTCTCTAATCAGTTCTTAACCACAAGTTTATTAATAATAAGTAATTTGATCAATCACTCTTTGAAGTTCAAACTTTTTTATTAAACTTGGCAGGTTACTATCAATTTCATCTTGTAGGATATGTCCTTTTCAGAATTTGTAATGGCTAATAAAAGATGTCATAAAAGTATTTACTTCTCTTTACATTAACCATTTATCGTCACTTTCCGGCTTAAACAAAGGATACCACATAACTTATGATGAATTGGAACGAAAACTGTAATTCTTTTCCATACAAATGACACTGAGTGTTTTAATACCTCATATAGCACTTTTACTTTATGTTTGATTGATAAAAGAGTATCCCATTCCAAATCGAGTTTGACTCCAATCTTGACATCAACATTTGCCCCCAGAGCTCTAAATTTCTGCATATATATTATATATATATATATATATATATATATATAATATAGACACACACACACACATATACATATATATATACACACACATATATACATATATACATACATATATACATATATACCTATATATATGTATATACATATATATATGTATACGTATATATATACATATATACATACACACACACACACACACACACACACACACACACACATGGGTCAAGTGCTCCTAGTAGGCCTCCTTAGATTACAATCGAAGGAGACAGATTAAAACTCCAACATCCCTTTTTTTTTGCGATTCGATCGCACATTATCATATTCATGTTATAAGATGTACACATATAAAAATTCACGTAATTTAAAGTTCATTTACTCATTGATAATCGTTCTATTTTGTTCTACTGTTTAAAAACCGTTAATGTTTGAACCCAAAGGAAATAGACTAAAACAAACTTCAAATCATGTAATTTTTATATGCATACATCTTATAACATGAATATTATAATTTGCGGTCGGATCGTGAAAAAAAATTGGGATGTTTGAGTTTTAAGCCGTCTCCTTAGATTACAATCTAAGGAGACCTACTGGGAACACTTTCCCCTATATATATATATATATATATATATATATATATATATATATATATATATATATATATATATATGGTCAATCGATATTTAACTGATCAAAATTGATTTGTTATTTTAAATAGTTCAATATATCAGAGATCCAAATTTTCTTTTAATACCGACTCATTTTATTTCAATATACCTTTAATATAGTGAGGATTGTTGATTTGCACTGTACTTGTCTGCTTCAGATAACCTTTCATTCTTTTTTCTATATTTTTGAATCTCTTCAGGACTTTTTGAGTTATTTCTGGATCAATTATTCTCCTGTCTCTTACTTCTTTCCAATCCATTGATGATATACACTATGAACTTTTAGATGAAAAAATATTGTAAGTGTACCAACAATTATTATTATAACAATTTCTATCATTGATAGATGTTTCTTCTTAATTCCTTCAGACTCCGATACACATGCCTTGATATATGCACCACAAAATGAAAGATCAGTGATCAACTACGCAGTTAATTTGAAAATTATAGTCAATTACTAACTATCTATAAGAGTGGGGGTATCATAGACTATTTTGAAAACAGACATGGATTATGATCAATAATTCTTCTTTCTTTCCTCCTTCTAATCTTTTGATCTTAAAATCTCTGCCATTCCCTTATTCTTACTGAACATAAAGAAAGTGGGAAATCCGGCCCTTCCAATGGATCAGACAAGGGAAGGGGAAGAGAGCTTCCCATCGCGTCAGGATAAGGATGGACTTCGATCTAAAAACTTCTAAGCATCGTGAATAAGAGGCGGTGGATAAATACTTTGCTAGCTATACCTTTCGTTGGAGCTCATGAATAAAAGTTGAGTTTTTCTCCAACAATGTTGATGTTACCTCAGCTCCGCCTGATAAGGAGGGTGCGTATACGCATTCCCTGGAGGTGGCACTTGGATTAAGACTGCCAATGATGAAGTTCATTCGTATCGTTTTGAATTTTTATGGAGTCGCCTCTTCTCCACTATCAGCGGTGGCCCGGCGTATAGTTCTGGGGTTCGAGATCCTCTATGACTTATATGCTCCCGAGACCTGTCATTGTAAGGCTTTTAGTGCCGCATACTTGCTGCGGAAGACCACTATAGGTGCTCGCTATTTTATTCCCCAGAGTGGGGTGGAAAAGATTGTCGTCAACATGGACTATATGTTACAATTATACTTTGTGATTACTTAACAGCTGAATTATTGGTTCTATTTATGGGTTTCTGATTGTCACAAAACTATTTCAATTAATTATTGTTCACATAACAAATCCTGAATTTTAATAATCCGGATGGCACACATAGTTTCAAATGATAATCATATGTCAATATTAACTAATAATCACATGATCTCCGAATTTATGAACTCTGACTATCAGGTGCTATATTATATTCAAAGATTAAAATGCTAATTAGTATTTTAAAAATCAGGACGTTACATCCTCTGCCTAGAAGAAATTTCTCCATGGCCAAAGCCCTAGAAGCCCCAAAAATCTACTTCCCTCTCAATTTCTCTCTCTCTCTCTCTCACTAGCTCTCTCCCTACTCGTCTCTCTTCCCCTCCTCTGGTGGTGCGGCAGCAGCCTGCTGCCACACCAGTGGCGATGATGGCAGCCGACTGGGTAGGCGCGGCCGACCAGGTGTGGCAGCGGCCGGGCGGCAGGGCGGCTAGTCTTCGGATAGTGGAGGTGAGGAAGTACACTCAATTTAGAGATTTTGTTTCAATCTCAAAACTTTGAGTTTTCAATATCATATATTGACTTGATGGTGGTGATACTTTAAATTGGGTGTTAGGGGAGATTAAATCTTTATCTATGTTGTTCCTTCTTAATTTGAATCCAATCTTTGAAAGATTTATGAGTAAGTTCAAGTTTTATAACCCCTCCTAATTCATTAGTGTAAATTGAGATTTTTGAAGGCTTTTACACTTATGGTGGTTGAGTCCCTTGCTATTCTTCCATAATAACTATGAAACCTAATTAGAATCTGATTTTTTTATGATGTTAGTTAGATGAAAAGAAAATTATTATGGTGTGATTAAACTATGAAGTTGAAAGTGGATTAAGGAGAGGAGGATGATAGATCAAGTTCATGCTAGAACTACAAATGTGAAAATACACCAAGAGGGGAGTAAATAGGTGTACTAACTAATCTAATGCTAATGATGCGAAATTAAAAACTATTTAATTAAACAAAAACTATTAAACTAAACACACAATGTATAACACAAAAATGTAGTTGAATTCCCGGTGAAGGGTTCTGAACTATCTCACCAAGATTCCTCTAGATAAAGAGGTGAGGTGCCGCTATGACTCTCTTGGCTGAATATAAGTGTGAGCACACAATCCCAAGCATACAGCAATAGAGCACAAGATATATCTAGCATATAAAGATATAAGCTATGTAAGCATTCAAGATATATAAACACAAGTGAGAGAGAGAGAGCAATCGCAAATACGGGAGATTTGTTTCGAGGTTCGAGCACCCTCACTCTACGTCCCCACCTTCAACACTATGAAGGATTTTTACTGTAAACGATCCTACCGGATCACTCGGTGCCGCAACACCTATAAGGAGTTCACACTAGAGCTCTTGGACTCACTAGTCCCTCTCTTGTTCTCGGAAGAATAACACACGCAAGCACACTAGCTTGCCGAGGCCGCACCTCTACACCGAGCTCCCACAAGAACTCGAAACAACACGAACCCGCAAGTTCGCCTCCTCAAATACAAGATGAACACTTTGGTGATCTCAACACTTTGATCACCTAAAATACTCTCACAACAAAGATCCTTAGAGGATTAATATAGCAATAGATAGCTCAAGTATGTGTGAGAAAATAAGATAGAGTAGTGGAGGAAAAACTTAAGAAATCTTTTTTCAAAACCACTCCTGAAACTCTCCTTTTGATATGGAAGTTTTAGCTCTAAACAAAGTGGAGAAAACCTCTAAGATAGGTAGGAAAAATTAGCTCAAAAACTCTCTTAAAATCTTAAAGAAAACAGCCCAAGGGAACCCCATTTTATAGGCTCCCAAAAACTAGTCGTTGCAGGCCAGCTCAGCAGCTAATGCTGCTGTCGGTCGACCGGCTAACGGTTAAATTTTTGACCATTGCAGGCTGCCAATCGACCGCCCGATCGACCGAGCCTGGGCTTTGACCTACCGGTCGACCGGGGCCAGATCCAGAGAGCAAAGCTCTCCGGCGGTCGACCGGGTCGGTTGACCGGCCCACCGCCAAAAGACTTGTGCACGTCTGTGCACATCGAACAACCGGTCCGGTCAGTCGGCCCACCAGCCAAAAGACTTGTGCACTTCTGTGCACATCGGTCGACCGGTCGGTCGACCGCCAGCATGGTCTGGCTGGTAATAAGCGATTGAAAACTTAGATTATTTAATAATAATTAAATCCCACAAAATCACATTAATTCCACAAAAATAAGTTCTTTGAAATACTTTTATTTACAAACATGTGTGATCAAAAATCAACACATATTATAAATATTTTGAACCATTTTTGTGATATAGAAATTTTGCCTTAAACAAAAATCTGTATTTTCCAAAATCAATCTCCAATTTGAAAAATGACTTTTCTAAAACTTCTCCAAAGCTTGGTGTGTATGGATATGATCCAATACACAAATAAGATGAAATATCTATGTTTTTGACAATAAGCTTTAAAATGGTTTTGATAAATCCAAAAATCAAACATATGATATAGAATCACCAAATAAGTTTTTCTAAACTTTTGAACTAATAATGTGCATAGATGAAATATAAAATACATATAAACTATATAAACTTGTTTTGATGAAATCCAATCATGAAACATTGGAATGTATACTTTGAAGCTTAAAAAATCAAAACTGTATTTTTCCAAAATCAAAACTATTTTATGAAAACACATATAAATTTTGTGTATGTGTATATGAGCTTGAGTAATTCACAACTAATCTATCCTTTACATTTTGTCTAAAAATAAATCTTAACACTTACAAACTTGACACAAGTTTTGAAAACCTTCTCTTAAAAATCTTCTTCTCCTTCTTGACTTGGTCCAAAGCTTGATCCAATGAGCGTTGCAATTTTGATGTGCGAGCTTTTGAATCAACACATGCTAGCTTCAAAACTTGACTTCGAATTCTTTGTTGAAGCTAAACACCTACTGAGATCTTGATCAAATATTTGAGACTAATTAAACACAAGATCATTAGTACAATAACTATATGAGTTAATCATCATCAAAACTAGAGTGATGGGCCTTTGGGCCAACAAAATGTTTATGTGAAATTTGCCGACGATTAAGATTTATAAATCTAAATATTTAGTAGCTTACTTATGAATAAATTTAGGTAAAGAGGTTAAAGGAGAAATTGAGAATTTTCTAGTTTGACTTTTGAAATGGTTATATAAATCTGTTAAAGTCTGTTAAAAATTTGAAATCTGAAAGTCAGGATTCTTTTCGTATGTATATTTGAAATGAAATAGGCCATGTAATACACCATTGAAAAGAAAATCGAATCTACTTTTCAAAGGCTAGGTGTCCCAATTGAAAGTCTGTACTAAGATTTTGCTGAAACACAACAAGCCAGTTGAAATTATCGAGTTGCAGAATTTTGAGTGGTTAAAAGATTTCTATTTACTTAGGACTGTTTATGTGAATTAAGCAGGCCATGTAATATACCGTTGAAAAGATAATTAAGTTTAATTTCTAGTAAAAATTTGTGTGTCTTATTCTTATGTCAAAAGAAGAGTTATGATGAAAATATTGTCAATTGTTAGGGAGGACAGAGCCGACGAATTACTGTTTAGGAGGGTCTATGTGAAACTTACAGAAATTAATAGAGAAACATGTTGAGCTAATCCTAGAACTGAACACATTCCTTCCAGTAATGCATGTTATGAGCACGGGTATATTATAATTATTTTTAGAGTATTGGCTCTTTATACACCGTCTCATAAATGGTGTTCTGGCTATATATACTCGGCATATTGACAAATTATCCTCAAATTTAAATGAGCATTTATCTTTACTGACAATTAGAGAATTATTGTGTTATAAACTTTAAAAGATATATTCGACCTAACACATAAATCCTTCTACGGCTTAGTAAATTGGACTCTGAATAAGATATCTATTGGCAAATAGTCAGTGGAAGAATTTTGAAACACTGGAGGTTACTTGTGCAGACTAATAGTTCTATCAATTTTAACTAATTGTTAATTGGACAAGTTAACGGTTAACACTAATTACACTGATAGTAGTCTAATAGGTGAGAGAATATGAAATTTATGATAAATTATGAATATTATTTAATTGATAAAATATACATGAACATTAATTGAAAAGAAAGATTTTCTTGGTGTGATATCGAAAGTTGGAAAATCAGAATAATAGAACCGGTAATATCAAGATCGGTATTAGCAAAAATCCAAACAGCTTCAATATTTTACTCAATCCATGAATAGTGAAGATAATAGTTATATATATAAATCTTCGTTGAGATCACATTGGTTACATCATATCAAAGATATTTAAGGAATAGTTGATTGTTAGGTCTTACTTAATTGTATGTTAAATCAAGGAAGTTACATCTCAATTAATAAGTATGTAAGTCATCTCCTCTTCTCCTTCCAGTCTCAACTTATATATACGTCTAACCAGGCTCTTTGTGTACGTAATACTTTTGCATACTGATGGTGATTGTAAAATCAAAGAGACAAGAGAGTTATTGTGTAGCTTTGGGCTAACGGGTCGTGTCCACGAGGAGGAATGCGATAGAAGCTTTTTGGTGCTTTTGTTAAATGACAAAGAGTGAAGTTGGTATCTTTCTTTTAAGTTGAAAAAAAAATGGAGAGAAGGGAGATGATTAAAAGAAAAGTTGCAAATTTAGAGAAGGTTTTGGAAAAGGTGAATTTTGTATAAAGTTAGAAAAGTGATTTGCTATTTTTTAATAAATAAGAAAATCTGGGCTCACTATCTCACTACTCAACGATATATTTTTCTATTGAAATCCTTAGTGCCTCAACTTGATCATAGGCAAAAACTTAAGTTGATTTTAGAAAGTTTTAAGCAAAGCACATAAGATGGTTGGAAAAGTTAATTCTTTTCTTTAAGAAATCATCTCGAATTGAATGTTAAATCATCAAGAAGTTCAAGTATGAGATAAAAACAAGTTCAAGAGACGTTTTTAAAAGAAGTAAAAATTTAAAAATCCAAACCCATCCTCATGTGCCTTCAAGAGCACTTTCAAGAAGAAAGGCTTAAGTTAGGCATGCAAATGATTCATTGGGTCTTTTTATCAAAACCATTCGAAAAGAAGAGGGATCAGAGAGAGGAGTAATAGTGAGCCAAGAAAACTGATTTAGCTACTCATGAAAGATAAAGAATAATGTAAGTAAATAAAGTAAGACATACTATAAAATGGAGTGGAGGAAAAGGTAGCTTGATCTTTGTATTGATGTCACTTCAATCTTCAGAATACAATCACTTAATTTCTCTCTCTCACTGGTATTTGATTTGAACTACAAATTATGAAATAAAGTTACAATTTCTATACTATCTAACAAAGAATTTAAACCTTAAAAACAAAGAGAAAAACTAAATCTAAGTTTCGGTCTCTTTTTCTCTGAAAAATATAGTATTTATAGGCAAAAACCAAACAGGATGGGACGTATGAAGATAAGGGGAGCAAACGCTCCCCCAACAGTTATCAAACGGCCGCGAAAACGTGATTTTGGCCGCATTTTCGCAGCCATGGTGTAGCCAGGTGGCCATACCAGGTTGGAGAAGCTCCTTCATTTGGTGATTTTTCCTTATCTCCTGCTGGTTTTCCCGTTTCTGCTTCAGGATTTGACGAAACAGTCTTTGATTGTTGGCTTCAACCGCTTGATTTGGGATGATTCATTTCAACCGATTTTCAACCTCTCTGATTTGCCAAGATCTACCTGATTCCCTGATTTCAAATTTATTCTGAATTAAATCAGAATTTGATGGGCTTTTGGGCTTGTTTCTCTTTCCTATCCTTTAGCAATGGGCCTGCATTTTATAAAGAAAAATAGGACTTATTAATATGATTTATTTAGATAGTAAGCATGGTAATGTGACAACATGTATGCAATATATATGACCGATCAGATGGATATGCCATGTCTTTGTAGAATGCTACTATAGCAGGGATTTTCATCAATAGTTAAACATCATCAAGAGATAGAATATGTGTAAAAGTAAAGTTAATATCCTGACTTCAAATTATTCTCTTAACGGATAGTGTGATCCTATAAAGTTAATTAACTTGAGACATACTTGAACTTATGACTTCCATTTATATGTATTGCATCTTATCAATTTCTCTTTAAGTCTCTTTCTTTTATTGGGAGTGATATCTTACAATACGCTATGGGTTAGACGGTAACTGTGATGATTTAGATTATTCTATTTTATATGGACAAGTTCAAATCTACTTAGAGCATCATATGAAAAGTACCCATATCGTATATACACATATATAGTTTTATAAGGAAAAAGAAAAGCTCCCCACTTTGATTATTAAGAGAGTATCTATTGCGGTCAATTGGTACTATACTAAACTTGTGTAGTCATGGGCGTATTAGAATCTGGTTCAGTTTGAATTCATAGTCACCACGAAAGGTATAGTAAGCTAGACTTACAATTGAACACATCTTTTCTAGTAAGTATTGCGACAAGTATGAATCTTATATTGTTCATGGTCTCCTAACTATTCTCTCTCTTTTGAACTTCAATTTAGAGAGTGGTCATAGACAAATTGACTATAATAATATAAGCTTTCAAATTGATTTTATAATGAATTTTAGAGATATGATGTCGAGAACTAAATCAATAAATTGAGAGAACAAAAAGTCATGAAAAGTTGCTTCTTATTGGCATAACTAGTTATATTTAAAAATAGTGTTACATATGTATTAATGGCAATACATATCTAGTATAATAATTGATGTGACTATAAAGTGTTCTAAGCGTGCCCTCAAGAATTACCTTAATAATCTATGAATTGGATGATTAATAGATTGTTACTGTTAGGGACTGGTATAATTGTTGATGTATGCTTACATACATGATTGTAGTATGTTGTATAATCAGAAAAAAATTGATAGTTAATTTCTATATGTAATGCATGTGTGCATGTATCTTGTATGTACATGTTAAATATATTTATTATTTGTTTTGTTGATCATATTTTCGGATAAAATTAGCGGATGTGTGTGGTACATGTTTGAGAATTGGAGTAAAAGACCGGATAAGATGAACATATTGTTATAAATAAACTTGAAAATATATGAACAGAATGGTATATAACATCTTGGCTTGTACTTGAGAATTGTATGTACATATTGTGTGTATTTATATATACATTTCGAAGGGAGGGAACGGCGGAGCCGGTAGGAGGGGGAAGACGGTGTTATCATTATTATTATTATATATATACATTTCGAAGGAAGAGGCCGGCGGGAGCCGGTAGGAGGGGAAAGACGGTGTTATTGTTATATATATATATATATATATATATATATATATATATATATATATATATATATATATATATATATTATATATATTATATATATATTGAAAAAAAGGGCTAGCGGGAGCCGATAGGAGGGAGAAGATGATGTTATTGTTATATATATACATTTCGAAAGAAGGGGTCAGCGGGTGCCGATAGGAGGGGAAAGACGGCGTTGTTATTTTTTATATATACATTTTGAAGGAAGGGCTCGGCGGGAGCCGGTAGGAGGAGAAGACGGAGAATTTTTCATACTTATATTGTGGATTATATATACATATAAGTAATATATTTGGTATAGTTAATTAAAATGACATGTGAACGTTGTGAAGTGTGATGTGATATTGTAATATGAGAAGTATGATATGGTTATATATTACACAAGTATGTTTGTGATGCATGTGTTATCTAAATGCATAAACTATGTTTATAACTTAACTATGGTGATTGGTGTATTATCGTGTAGAATATAAGATACGTGAGTAACACATGCTATGTATACATAAGACGAGTTCAAACAACTAAAGAAAATTTGTTCTATACAACTCATACATCTTATCATACGAAGAATGAAAATCCAAGAAAAGGATTGAGAATTTATGACCATAAGGGTCTGATCGTCTCCGAAGATTAATCATTGTCTTGATTATTAAATCATGGGATGTCATTGATTTTTTTCTGCTTTCCTTATTTTTTAGATTTACCCATATTACTTGAACATTTATGCTACTCTTTGATATGTATATCATTCCTTGATTCTTTCATACTTTAATCACTGAGTTGTCAAGCTCACTTCCCCTCAGACTGGTATATTACAGGTTGCACTGAGGCAGGAGTCCGGTTTAAACTGTATGGAATTCGTTCTAGATCAATTTATTCTCTTTTTGTGTAATTTAATCATGTTGTATTTCTAAAATAATTATGCTTATCGATGGTGTGTGTTGGATGTGAGATAGATGGTTAATCTTGTATATATGTGAGAGCTGTTTTAGTAATCTCATTTCAAGTTGACATCAGAAATAATTTTACGGGTTTGTGATATCGAGATATGTATTATCAATGTAATGATCATGATAAGTTGGAACTATATCATTACTAAATTTTTATGGATGCCTAGAGGGGTATTCTCGAGCTTATATTATTATGCTTCTCCATAAGTAGGCAATGTCAAGCTGAAATATCTTTATGATGCATGAATGATTTTTGAGCTCAGTTATGTATTTGGATTGAAAATAAATAGGCTAATATTAGCCGAAAATATTATAATTATATTGTATATCAGGTCAAATCAGTATTTACAAAGGAGGTGTTGCCGAAATTTTCAAGGATTGGAGACGATTATGATGATCTATCGGTTTAAAGGAATGTTTATTTTAATTGAGGACTCTAAAAAGCTGGGACCATTACAAGTAATTTTGTATAGTCGACTAATATATGTTATTAGTCGACTTATACTTTGGCCTAGTCGACTAGTGGCGATTCTGGCAGTTTTATTTCTGGGTTCTGTTTCCAATTTTGAGTTGAATTCGAGTTTTTTCCTTCTAAGACAGTAACTGGTCGTATTGATGGAGTTTGTTTAAAACTAAGAGAGTTTTATGGTCTATTAATAACCCCTTAGAAGTAGCCTTCAATATGTCGAAGAATTTATAATTCCAAAAAGGTGTAATTTATCAGAAAGTGAGAAATTCATGTGAGAAATTTTAGCCACAAGAGCTCGTTGTTCTTGGCGGCCATTAAAGGGCTTGTAACCTTCTTGGCGAGAGGTGTAAGTGTTTATTATTGTACTTCTCTAAAGTTTAATAAAGTTTTTTTTCCTTCTCCCTTAGACATACACACGATTTGTCAGATCGGTGGAACCATATTATATTGTTTGTTGGCTTTTTATACTTCAGAATATCTTCTTCCTTCTCTTTTTCTTCTCGTTGTTCGTCGATCCTGTGTTGATTCCGTCACGCCACCCCAGCGATTGATTGTGGGGGCACAACAATTGGTATCAGAACAAGGTCAATGTGAAGATATTTGCGATCAAGTTTGATATTCAGAAGTTTGATGGTGTCATCAATTTCAGCAAGTGACAGATTAAGATGAATGCCATCCTGACCCAGAGCAAGTTAAAGAAAGCACTACTCGGGAGGAGGAAGAAAAACCTCAAGACATGAAGAAAAAAACTTGGCAGGAGTTGGATAAGAAAGCCTTGACGGCTATTCAGCTTTACTTGGTGAATGAAGTGTTGGATAAGTTTCTACAGAGAAAACAACATCCTTATTATAAGAATGACTTTAGGACCATTATCTGAAGAAGTCATTGACAAATCGATTAATTCTGAAGCAACGTCTCTTTCTTCTCTGTATGTATGAAGGTACACCTATTAACTTTCATATTGCAGAATTTTTCTTTATTATCAATGATTTAAAAAATTAAATAGAAGATGAGGATCATGCACTTCTATTACTGTGTTCTTTACCTTCTTCATATTAGAGCTTTAGGGAAGCTATCATCTATTGAGGCAGATTAACTATTAAGGTCAATTTGGTCAAGGAGCATCTGCTCAATAAGGATAAATTTGACAATCAGTTGACAGATGAGTATCATCGTGATGATTTCGGGCAAGTTCACTTTTTACAATAGAAGAGTAATAATGGAAGTTCTACGGGTAACTCAAAACACAAGAATTTGATGTGCAACTGGTGTCACAAAAAGTGCATATTAGAGTTGATTGTTAGACTCGAAAGAAGAAACAATCAGATGCTAGTGTCACTGCTGAAGAAAAGCGTGACATTTTATCAGTTACAGACAGATCAGTCAGTAACAAAGATAAATGGATAATAGACTCTGGATGTTCACAGCATATCAGTTCCAATACGAAGATGTTCTCCTCAGACACTTCGGTTCAAGGGGGAGAAGTCTTCATGGGGAATTCTACTACGAGCAAGGTGATTGGCGAAGGTACAATCCAGTTTTGGTCTCATGATGGATGCATCAATACCCTTCAAGAAGTTCATCATGTTCCCGAATCAAGGTATAATCTCATCTCTCTTGGAACCCTACATAGAGAAGGGTTCAGTTTCAGTTCTGAAGGTGATCTTATGAAAGTTTTCAAAGATCCTCATGTGAAGTTTCAAGCTGAACGTGTCGGTGATGTTTAAAAGTTGTGAAATTCAGAGGTTACAGTTGGTAGATTGCAATTATCCTCGACTTCAAGAGAGGAGGTTATGAAACAATTGGAGCAACGATGGTTTCAAGCTCAGATATTCAGTTTTACCCTGAAGACAGATTGGGACTAGGCGCGCAACAAGGTAGTCCAGATTGTTACTCCTATCGCGGAGCAAATTCTCATAAATTCTGTATGAATCAAGAAGATCATGTGGTGATCAAGTTCAGGTCAGGCCTGAATTTGTTCGACCTAATCAAGTTATAAACCCCGTGAGGGTTTTATAGAGAAGTGAAAGTGAGAAGGAGATGAAATCAAGAGTTGTTCAATTGTGCTTTGATGTGAGCACATGGAGAATGGTGGCTATTCTCAGACTTGGACATATTCGAGTCAAGGGGGAGATTGTTAGGATTATGACTGAAATACATCGTGAAGGTAGACGAAACTTCAGAGATCAAAAAATGGATATACACAAGGAACTGAGCACAGTAGTAATCAACTGATACTTGGTATAGTGGACTAATCATAAGGATTAGTTAACTTATACGTTGGTATAGTCAACTAGCTCTTACCAGCAGAGAGTTGGGGTTCTCAGATTTTGTCAGAGTAATCGACTAGTAATTGGGTATAGTCGATTAGTCGATTTATATTTTGGCCTAGTCGACTAGTGGCAGTTCTGGCAGTTTTCTGTTTCCAGGTTTGAGTTGGATTCGAGTTTCCTTTCTTCTGAGGTAGTGATCGTTCGTATTGATGGAGTTTGTTAAGGATTAGAAGAGTTCTATGGTTTATAAATAGCCCCTTGGGGGTAGCCTTCAATATATTGAAGAATTTGTAATTCCTTAAAGGTGTAATATTAAGAAAGTGGGATATTCGTGTGAGAAGTTTTAGCCACAAGGATTCACTGTTCTTGGGAGCCATCAAAGGGCTGGTAAGCTTCTTAGCGAGAGGTGTATGTGTTTCTTATTGTACTTTCACAAAGTTTAATAAAGTATCTCCTCTTCTCCCATGGATGTACACATGGTCTGTCTTACCGGTGGAATCACGTTATATTGTCTGTTGGATTTCTATACTTCGGATATCTTCTTCTTTCTATTTTTCTTCTCATTGCTCATCGATCCTGTGTTGATTCTGATGCGCCGCCCTAGCGATGGGTCATGGGGCCACAATAGAACAAATAGTCCCACATCCGCTAGACATGGGGTGGTCTTGGCTAGATAAGGATTTGGGCAACTCTACCTAGAAGGCTAGTCTTTTGGGATGGTGTCCCAGTCCTTCAATTGGTACCAGAGCCATGCCACGAACTTAGTGTGCGTGTGAGTGATGTTCAGTGTAATTGATCCCCTAATTTGACGCACAATGGTGCTCCTTTACAATATGTGTGTCGTCATCAACACGGTATAGAGGAGTGACCGGCTGTAGTTAGTGCTTTATGTAAGGCATGCCTGCCCCCATGCAATGAAGAATTGGATCTCAATCGAGCATTTGGTATTCCATTGTGAAGAAAGTTGAGCTTGTAGGGAGACTCTCTGTTCGAAGGGGAATTATCGAGATTTGGGTTGAACAAATAGTCCTACATCGGCCAGACATGGGGATGGTTTTGGATATATAAAGATTTGGGCAACTCTACCTGGAAGGCTAGTCTTTTGGGATGGTATCCCAATTAAGTCCTTCAATAGTTAAATTTTGTGTTCTCCCTTTCTTCTCTTTGTTTGTTTGTTCGTGCAATTAGCGACTAGTTTCTAGTGTGTTACAATCCTCGAGTGTTTCCTCCCAACAAGTGGTATCAGAGCTTTTCAGGTTTCGACGGAGAGTTTTGTTCGAGTGGAGAAAATCACTTTGGAGACTGTCTATAGTTTCGTTTGGAGGTAAAGATCTTATCTTTCCTATTTAGATTTATTTTCACTAATCATTTTTCGCATTGCTTTGAAGAATCTATTGAGGAGATGGCCGAAGATAGTCATTCATCATTGAAATCTGTGAGTCATCTTCCGACAAAGATTGATGTCGTGAAGTTTGACGACGCGAACAATTTTAGAATGTGAAGATGTGAGGTGATAGATGCACTGACTACATCAAACCTCGAAAACTCTCTATGATTAGAAGAAAAGCTAGATGAGACATTCAAAAAGGATTAGGACAAGATGAGCAGGACGACGTATTGCATTATAAGATCTTGTTTAATTCGAGATATAAAGCACCATATGATGACCGAGACTTCGCAAGGAAGATATGGGAGATCCTAGAGAGCATGTACTTGACAGAGAGCATTGAGAATCTTTTGCACCTAAAGAGGAGGTTTTACCGCTTTCAATTGAAGAAAGGAATCTCGATCAGAGAACACATGAATGCTACACAAAACTTGCAGATTTGGCCAATGTGGATGTGACGATCGAGGAGGAGGACAAAACGTTGATTCTTTTGAGTTCTCTTCCTGACGAGGACTATGAGACCTTCGATTTCACCCTAATAATGGTAAGCAATCCCTTGGCCATCATGAGGTTTCTTATGCCTTTGTTAATTATGAATTGAGTAGGAAGGATAAAGAGTCTTCCAAGAGTACAAAAGCAGAAGCGTTGATGTTAAGAGGCAGAAATTTCAGTCAGAATGGCATTACACCTATGCCATGAACCTCTGCACTAAGTAATTTTGAGTAATTGCAACTTTCAACTTGCCTATCCTTTATAATTAACCTTAGAGTTATATAATATTATATTATAAATTATATAGAATTGATTCTACTGTCTCTATAATTATATTAAAAAATTAATTTCAAGTACCACCAGCACATACTCATTATTTGTTTTAATTTGAGCTATCCATTATAGCTAAAGTGCATGTTTCATATCCTTTTCCGTGGCTACAGTTTATTTTATACCTTTATAAGCAAACTATTACTTTTGTTTTCAATTTCAATAATGGATAAGCTTCTCTCTTTTTTTAGTCTTTTGTAGCCACACTCACACATTTTTGTCACTAAAGCATTTTCTGTACTAATAGTTCTTAACCAAAATTTTAAGCTTTTAATCACTTTGTTATCGATTCTGAATTAGTCTTGCAATTATTTTTCATAAATTTGTTACTTTTAAACCTATCACTCAACAGGTTTTATTTGTTCTTTTCTTACTTTGATTATCTGAGCCTTGTCCACTTTAATACCTTCAATCATATCTTTTAGTGATTGATTGTAGACATTAGCTTTTGAACATTATTTCTGCCTCCATATTTATGCTAACTAACAGTAAAACTGAATATTGTTCGTATTTAGTTAACTCAATTATCACTAATTAGATTTATCAATTAGCATATTTTTTTGTCCTACTTTAAGTACATAGAAGTTTTATTATTCAATTCACATTTATAACATAACTTACTCTTCTTGCTACAATAAACAATTTGATCAAAATTTTCTTACTGTTTAAATCAATTGCTAAATTCATCTTGCTATTATTATCATTTGCCAGGAATTTATTTCTAGTTTAAACTTTTACTATCCTTGAAAATTAAGAAAAATATTCATGTTAGCTCAAAAGCTCATCACTCTAGTTTTAATTATGATTAACTCGTGTAGTTATAGTACTAATAATCTTGGGTTTATTAAGTTTTAGATATTCAATCAAGATCTTAGTCAGTGTTTAGCTTCAATAAAAGATTCGAAATTAAGTTTTGAGCTAGCACCTGTTGATTCAGGAGCTCGCGCTTCGAGATCGCATCAAGTACTCAAAGAGGAGTCTAGCTCATGAATCAAGTTTGGTCAAGTCAAGATGAAGAAGAAGATTTTTAAGAGAAGATTTTTAAGAGAAGATTTTCAAGAAGACTTGAGTCCTAATTTATAAGTTTACGATTTTTGTTTAAAATAAAATGTAAATGATAGATAAGTTGTGGATTGCTTAAACTCTATTACACACAAACACACACACACACACACACACACACACACACACACACACACAATTTATATATTATTTTTATAACAAATAGTTTTGGTTTAGTTTTGGTTTTGATTTAACCAAATGAGTTTCAAGAATACATCTTTTGTTTTCATGAATAGACTCCATCAAAATAAGTCTACATAGTTATATGTATATTGGATTTCATTCATATACATTGTTGCTTCATATTATCTAGAAACTTAATTTGATGAGTTTATTCATGCGTTTAGTTTTGTATTTATCATAACGTATTTTGGAGCTTATTATCAAAAACAAGTATATTTCATCCACTATGTGTATTGAATCATTTTCATACACACTATGCTCCAAATGTATTTCAAATATATTATTTTTGTATTTGTATAAGTGTTGAAAAAATCGGTTTTCCATTTAGAAAGTTTATTTTTGAAAAATATCATTTTTATTTTAAGCTTTAATTTTTATGCCTCAAAAATAGTTCACATGTTTCTAATATGTGTTGATTTTGATCACACATATTTGAATTTCAAAGTATTGATATGAACTTATTTTTGTGGAAATTATGAGGATTTAATTGAATTTTTATAGGCTTATGGGTTCAAGTTTTAAATTTTTAAAACCCAGTTTTTGGGCTGCTTGCGGTCAACTGACCTCTCGACCGAAGCAAGGCTCGGTCGACTAGTCGATCGACTGACGCGCACAAGAACATGCACAAGCCCATTGCCCTGTCTCGGTCGACAGATCGGTCGACCGCAGCAAGGCTCGGTTGATCGAGCGGTCGACCGACTAGCTCACCCAACTATCTGTTGGGTGGCGGTCGACCGTTCGGCTGACCTACAGAAAGATTTTCTCTCTGTACCTTGGGGGTGGTCGACCGTCTGGTTGATCGACAACCGCAATGGTTGAAAAATCGATCGTTAGTCGGTCGATCGGCTGGTCAACAGACAGGTCATCCTGAGCCCAATGGCTAGTTTTTTACAGCCTCTATAAAAGGGACTTTTTGGCCAGTTTTTGTCAAGATTTTTAGAAGTATTTTCTATAGCTATTCTCCTATCTTTTACAGAAGTTTTCCAACAAGTTTTTTGAGCTTCATTTTCATATCAAAAGAGAGTTTATCAAGAGTGTATCTGTTGACTTTATCAAAAGAATTTCTTATGTTTTTCACACCCAAATCTTTCTTGTTTTTCTCATACAAGCTTGATCTTTTCATAGCCATATCTATCCTATAAGATCCTTGTATGTGAGAGAGTTTGTTTGTGATCATAAAGTTTTCATCTTTGTATTTGGAGGCATTGTAGAGGTTAGGCCTCCGCGAGCTTACGGGTTCGTGTGTGTTATTCTTGCAGGAACAAATGAGGGACTTGCAGATCTAAGAGTTCTTGAGGGAGCTCGTTATAGGTGTTGTGGCACCAAATGATCTTACGGGATCAGTTTATAGTGGAAATCCTTCATAGCGGTGAAGGCGGGGACTTAGAGCAAGTGGCTCGAACCTCGAAACAAACCTCCTGTGTTTGTGATTGCTTATATATCTCTCTCTTACTTGAGTTTATATCTTGCATACTTATTATAATTGTGCTCATCTATTACATACTTGATATTGCTTGTGCTTTATAGAAATACTTGCTTGAGTTTGTTTATATATCTTGCATGCTTGTATCCCTTGCCTATTCCTTACTTGCATGATATTGTATTTTTGCTCACTTTAGTATTAAACCAAGAGAGTTATAATAGCATCTCACCTCATGTTATTTTATTTTTGTATACTCATTCAAGTTTTTCTATATATGTATGCACTAAATTTCAAGTGGTATTTTCATTTTCATACATACATATATATGATTTATTGTGCTAGATTAAAAATGTTCATACATATTCTTTATAGCACAAATTATTTTATACTAAACTTGATTTAGTTCTAATTATTAATTGGTGTCTTTCAACAAGTTTATACATTAGTTTTGTGATTGTTTCAAAAAAGAGAGAAAAATTTTTTGACATAAAATGATTACATGTTAATGTTTATCTATAAAATAATATTTGTTTATCCGCAAGTGGTATCTAAATTTATTTTGAAAATATCAAAATTTGTTTAAGTGATTTACAAGTGGAATCTAAATTGTTTAATTGATTCCTAGTGGTATCAAAATTTATTTTGTTGATAGGTATCAAAATAAAATTTCTATTGGTATCAAAATTTGTTTAATTGGATTTTAAAATTTGTTTTGACATATACTGCTTATATACAATGGGAGCTTAACATCTCCTCTATATATACATTCATGATGAGTGTAGTATATAAAGAAGAGCTTGATCTCTTTTCTTTATATGGTATACGTGTGTGGGGAGAGCTTAACATCTCCATTTATTCATTATATATTATGCTTATATGGGTTAGAGTTTAGTCATCTATTTCTTCATGTCATGCATGTTGGCCCAAAGGCCTATCACTCTAGTTTTGATGATGATCAACTCATGTAGTTATGGTATTAATGATCTTGTTTAATTAGTTTCAGATTTGTGATCAAGATCTTAGTAGGTGTGTAGCTTCAACAAAAGATTTAAAGTCAAGTTTTGGAGCTAACACGGTTTGATTCAAGAGCTTGTGCATCAAGACTACATCAAGTACTCAAGAGGAGTCTAGCTCGTTGAATCGTGTTCGGACCAAGTCAAGAAGATGAGAAGACTTCAAGTGAAGACTTCAAGATCAAGACTTGTGTCTAGATTTGTTTTGTTAAGATTTTATTTTAGATAAAATGTAAAGGATAGAATAGTTGGTGGATTGCTCAAGTATACCATATGCACACACACTCTTGATTTAGTTGTTTTATAAAAGAGATTTTATTTTAGAAAAGACTTTTAATTTTGAGAAAAATACCGGTTTGATTTTTGGAATTAAAGTTTACATGTATTTAACCAAAATCGTATTTAGTGCTTATTATCAAAAATATAAATATTTCACTATATATGTGTAGTGGATCATATACATACACACTATGCTTCAAAAGAGTTTAAAATATCTTGTATTTGTATTTGGAGAAGTTTTAAAAAAATCAAATTTGAAAAAAATACAGTTTTTGTTTTGAGCCAATTTTTCCAAGTTACAAAAATAGTTCAAATCTTTTGTAACATGTCTTGATTTTGTGCAAGCATGTTTGTTTATCAAGGTAAAGTGTTAAAACTATTTTTGTAGTTTTTTCATGATTTTATGGGATTTTATTTAAGCCAAAACGACCAAAATTTTAATTCCTGAAATTCTGTTTCCAGGCTTCAGCCGGTCGGCCGACCGGTCAACCGAAGTCTGAAGTCGGTCGACCAGGAGGTCGACCGATGTGCACAGACGTGCACACCAAGTTCTGGCTGGAGGCCGGTCGACCGACCCAGTCGACCGTCCAGAGAGGTCTGCTCTCTGAAAAGGCCCCGGTCGACCGAGCGGTCGACCGGACAGATAGTAGTGCACTCTGTATCCAAGCCATGGTCAACTGACCGGTCGACCGCTGCCCCAACGGTCAGAAAAATGACCGTTGGCGGTCGACCGGGCGGTCGACCGTCAGGCCATCTGGCTCCCAACGGCTAGTTTTTCTAGCTCAATAAATTGGGGCATTTGGGGGCTATTTTCTACAAGATTTTAAGAAGAGTTTTGGGCTAGTTTTTTCACTCATTTCAGTGGTTATATCCACAAGTTTTAGAGCCAATATTTCCAAATCAAAAGAGAGTTTATCAAGAGTGTTTGAAAAGAGATTTTCTTGTGTTTTTCACCATAGATTCTTTCCTTGTTTTCTCACACAAACACTTAAGCTATCCATTACTATATCTACCTATAGGGATTTGTTGTGAGAGGATTTTAGGTGATCAAGAGTTGTGATCACCAAAGTTCCATCATTTGCTTTGAGGAGGCGGACAAGTGTGTTCGCGGTGGTTTCGAGTTGGTGTGTGAACTCCTTGTTTGAGGTGCGGCCTCGACGAGCTAGTGAGGTTGCGGTGTGTACGGGACTGGTGAGTCCTAGAGCTTGTAGGTGTTGCGACACCGAGTGATCTGGTGGGATCAATTTTAGTGGAAATCCTTCGTAGTGTCGAAGGCGGGGACGTAGAGCAAGTGTGCTCGAACCTCGAAATAAATCTCCCGTGTTTGCAATTGCTCTTTCTCTCTCTTCCTTACTTGTTTATATCTTGCATGCTATAATTGCTCTTATCTTTAAATGCTTGATATTCTTATTGTGTGTAATTGTTATATGCTTGGGGTTTGTTTGCTAACACTTGTATTTAACCAAGAGAGCCAACGCGGCACCTCAACTCTTATTTAGAGGAATCTTAAGGAGTTAGTCCAAAGCCCTTCACGGAAAATCCGGCTACACTCTTATGTTATACTAGGTATTTAGTGTAAGAAGTTTTTAATTCCGACATTAGTGACCATTAGATTAGCTATCACCTATTCACCCCCCTCTAGGTGATTTACAGTTGGTATCAGAGCCAAGTGCTCTTGATTTGGGTCTTACAACCTAGAGTTAAAGATCCTCATTTTAGGCTAATCACAATATTTGTACAACACCATAGATTTCATGTCACCTCCCACCTTTGACATTCTTAACATCCAAACTTGGAAAGTTAAGATGTCTTTGTTCCTCAAAGCCCTAAGTATTAGTGTTTATTTTGCCACTACTAAAAATTCATATTGTTTAAATGGCAAAAATATTGAGGCTAATGCAAAGGCCATTCATGTTTTGAAATGTACCCTAAATGATGAATATTTATCTAGGGTTTTTAATATTGAATTCGGCTTTTGTAGTATGGAACGCAATTCTCTCTCTTGGCGAATAAGAACAATATTATGCGGAGAGCGACTCGGATGTTGGAAGTGACGCTTCCAACTTGTGCTACATGGTCCAAGGGGATAACCCCCTTGAGGTAACTACCGAATCTGAGGTAGAAGAGGATGTTGATATGTCATATAATGAACTTGCTTCTTTTTGTCAACAACTCTTAGAAAAATATGACATGATTAAAAAGGATAACAAAAATTTGAAAAAGAATTTTGATTGTATGCTAAAAGAAAATGAATCTTTTAAAACTAAGATTGCATGTTTTGAAAAAGAAAATGAAAGCTTGAAAAATGAAATGTTTCCTTACTTTCAAAATTGAATGATCTTTGTGAAGGGAACACTACTTTGAAAAATAAAATTGTTTTGGTGGAAAAACAAAAAGAAGTTGCCTTGCATGAAAACACTTCTTTAAAAAGAAAAATGGTTGAAAAAGAAAAGGAAAAAGAAAGTGTTTTTAAAAAGAAAAGGAATATTGATCATGCTCTTCATGCCACAACCATTGATGAAAATGAAGTTAAATTTTTGAAAAATAAAATTGATTATTTGAGCTCATGTGCATTTAATCATAAGAAGTTAGAGTCCTTGTTTTCAAAGAAACAAACTTCACATATTCATGCACATCACCCTCATGCATATGCTTATGTTGCGCGTCATGATCACACCCACACTCATATGCATCCTAAGGTGTACAAATGTACGCATTGTGGCCGCAAAAGCCATTTAACAAAATTTTGTTATGATAAGATAAATGCTTTAAATCTTGCTAAGAAAAATATTTGGGTTCCATTAGATGCTAACCCCTGTGGACCCAAAAGAAAATGGGTACCAAAATTCTCACCTTGTGTATTTGATAAAGGTGCGGGCTCTCACAAAACATGAGAGGGATGGTGCCATGGTGGTGGTTGCATGGGCTTGAAGGACATATAATTGATGCATCGCTATCAAGGAGTTTTGGTGGGACAACCACCATGTTTTGGAGATTTGGAGTATAGTTCTTTGGCTTGGTAACTATCTCTAAACTCTTTTTATTTACGTGCTTATTCATATATGATATTTTTTAGCATGTTCATGTTTGTGCTTCATGTGGTAAATACTAGTTTAAATGTAGTTTTTATCAAAACTTGGAAGAATACTTGTACATGTAATGAACAACATTTGATTCATATATGTTTACACTTCATTGTTCATTTGTACTCACTATATGCACATGTATAGCCTAGTTTTGATGATATCCTCATTTACACTTGTTTTGCCAATTTTCATATTTTACTTCATGTATATGTATTTTATATTCAAATCTAATAAATATACATGTATACCCCATGAGTCATTTGTCTTCATGCAATTTACATTATGGACTCTTTTTAAGTTTGGGATATGTATGCATATTGTTAGAATTGGATAAAAACATACATATACCTAGAAGTTTATTTTTTTAAGAATGATTTTTTTTAAAAAATGAATTTTCATGATCTTTGTTTTGATAAAATGACTCGTATTTTGAGCTTCATTGATTATTTTCATGGAAAATGCTAATTACACGATTTTTATGCACTCACACTTTATTTTGTTTATTCATGACTTTGTTTCATGATTATTTTTTAGCCTTATAGATTTCGAGTGTCAACTCTTGTGTATTTAGTATGTTTCATGATATACATGTGATTTGGTTTCATGTTTTGAAGGATCTTTAACTAGTTTTTCAAAAATTCTTTTAACTAGTTATATATTCTTCATTTAGTAGTGTTTTTAATATTAAAAATATTTTTCAAACCCTATTTTTGAAAACCCCTACCATCACCGTTATGGGCGGATGGATTGGCGAGTATGCCTTGTAAGCCCTATTGAAAATCTTTTAACTTGTGCATATAAATGGCGGTAGGTTATGAGTTATATACTTGATCTCAATTGGTATTTTCATTTTGTATATACTCATGTTTTGTTTTCTATATATGTATGATTCATAATTTCCATAATATCAATTCCTATTGGTATTTCATTCTCATACATATATATGTTCTGTTTGTGCTTGATTAAAAAAATTGGTCTACAAATTTAAAGCACACAATTTGTTTATGCTAAACTTGATTCAAATCTTTATTTTCAATTGGTTTCTCAATTGATATTTTAATAAGCTTATGCATTATTTTTAAAATTGATATTTTTATTGATATCAAAAATATGCAATAATTTCAATTGGTATCAATATGATTCTATTTTGATTAAAATTCAAAATTTGTAATGTTTATTTACAATTTTACAATTGGTATCTTAAAATTTGACTACAAGTGGTACCTTAAAAAAATTTTATGATATCTTAAAATTTGATTACAAGATATCTCAAAATTTGTTTTATTAAGAAAAATTCAAAATTTTGTTTTAATATGAAATTTTGAAAATTAAAAATGTTTTGATTTATATTGCCTATATGCAAGGAGAGCTTACATCTCTTCTACATATAGATTCATATTGAGTGTATCATATATTGAGGAGCTTGACAACTCTTCTTTATACGGTACACGTGTGTAAGGGGAGCTTCACATCTTCTCTTATGCATTACATATTATGTGTTATGTGAATTAAGACTTGTCATCCTTTCTTCATGTAATGCATATATGTAGGGAAGTTAACTTTGCGTTTTCTCCTCATGAATATATATCGCATATATTCTTATTATTGTTGCGTTGTTGTCACCCCTTTATTGATTCTTTGTTTCGGACAAAAAGGGGGAGACTATTATTTTTTTTTATTTTAACCCCTTTGTTGATGATTAACAAAAAGGGGGAGAAGTATTTAGTATATATGCATGTTTTCCTTGCTTTATTCATAAAGGGGGAGAAGGATTTATGTTTATGCATATATGTTTTGTATTGCAAATAGAAGAGAAAGAATTTGATGTGTTTTATGCTTGATTGGAATGTTTATCTCCATATATTTGCATACATGTTTATGAGCATTCATTGCATATTTATTTGTTTATTGTTATGCATGAGTTAAGGGGGAGCTTCCTTGAAGCTTTACTTTAATCCATGCATATATAACTCCATGAGTTTTGTCATCATCAAAAAGGGGGAGATTGTTGGCCCAAAGGCCTATCACTCTAATTTTGATGATGATCAACTCATGTAGTTATGGCACTAATGATCTTGTGTTTAATTAGTTTCAGATTTGTGATCAAGATCTTAGTAGGTGTGTAGCATTAACAAAAGATTTAAAGTCAAGTTTTGGAGCTAACACGGTTTGATTCAAGAGCTTGTGCATCAAGACCACATCAAGTACTCAAGAGGAGTCTAGATCATTGGATCGTGTTCGGACCAAATCAAGAAGATGAGAAGACTTCAAATGAAGACTTCAAGATCAAGACTTGTGTCTAGGTTTATTTTGTTAAGATTTTGTTTTTAGATAAAATGTAAATGATAGAATAGTTGGTGGATTACTCAGGTATACCATATGCACACACACTCTTGATTTAGTTGTTTTTATAAAAGAGATTTCATTTTAGAAAAGACTTTTCATTTTGAGAAAAATACCGGTTTGATTTTTGGAATTAAAGTTTACATGTATTTAACCAAAACTGTATTTAGTGCTTATTATCAAAAACATAGATATTTACTATATATGTGTAGTGGATCATGTCCATACACACTATGCTTCAAAAGAGTTTAAAATATCTTATTTTTGTATTTGGAGAAGTTTTGGAAAAATTAAATTTGGAAAAATACAGTTTTTGTTTTGAGCCAATTTTTTCAAGTTACAAAAGTAGTTCAAATCTTTTGTAACATGTCTTGATTTTGTGCAAGCATGTTTGTTTATCAAGGTAAAGTATTAAAACTATTTTTGTAGTTTTTTCATGATTTTATGGGATTTTATTTAAGCCAAAACGACTAACATTTTAATCCCCAAAATTCTGTTTCCAGGCTTCAGCCGGTCGACCGACCGGTCGACCGAAGTCTGAAGTCAGTCGACCGGGAGGTCGACCGACGTGCACAGACGTGCACGCCAAGTTCTGGCTGGAGGCCGGTCGACCGACCCAGTCGACCGTCCAGATAGATCTGCTCTCTGGAAAGGCCCCGGTCGACCGAGCGGTCGACCGGACAGAGAGCAGTGCTCTCTGTATCCAAGCCACGGTCAAACGACCGGTCGACTGCTGCCCCAACGGTCAGAAAAATGACCGTTGGCGGTCGACCGGGCGGTCGACCATCAGGCCATCTGGCTCCCAATGGCTAGTTTTTCTAGCTCTATAAATTGGGGCATTTGGGGGCTATTTTCTACAAGATTTTAAGAAGAGTTTTGGGCTAGTTTTTTTCCACTCATTTCAGTGGTTATATCCACAAGTTTTAGAGCCAATATTTTCAAATCAAAAGAGAGTTTATCAAGAGTGTTTGAAAAGAGATTTTCTTGTGTTTTTCACCATAGATTCTTTCCTTGTTTTCTCACACAAACACTTGAGCTATCCATTGCTATATCTACCTATAGGGATTTGTTGTGAGAGGATTTTAGGTGATCAAGAGTTGTGATCACCAAAGTTCTATCATTTGCTTTGAGGAGGCGGACAAGTGTGTTCGCGGTGGTTTCGAGTTCGTGTGTGAACTCCTTGTTTGAGGTGCGGCCTCGGCAAGCTAGTGAGCTTGCGGTGTGTACGGGACTAGGGAGTCCTAGAGCTTGTAGGTGTTGCGGCACCAAGTGATCCGGTGGGATCGATTTTAGTGGAAATCCTTCGTAGTGTCGAAGGCGGGACGTAGAGCAAGTGTGCTCGAACCTCGAAACAAATCTTCCGTGTTTGCGATTGCTCTTTCTCTCTCTCCCTTACTTGTTTATATCTTGCATGCTATAATTGCTCTTATCTTTATATGCTTGATATTCTTATTGTGTGTAATTGTTATATGCTTGGGGTTTGTTTGCTAACACTTGTATTTAACCAAGAGAGCCAACGCGGCACCTCAACTCTTATTTAGAGGACTCTTGAGGAGTTAGTACAGAGCCCTTCACGGGGAATCCGGCTACACTCTTGTGTTATACTAGGTGTTTAGTGTAAGAAGTTTTTAATTCCGAATTTAGTGACCATTAGATTAGTCATCACCTATTCACCCCCCTCTAGGTGATTTACAATGCATGTATACAGGGGAGTTCACTTGGCTTCTCTCTTCTTCATGGATTTATATCGCATATACATTTTGTCCTCTTTTCTTTACCCTTTTTATTGATGAGTTGACAAAAAGGGGGAGAGATATTTAGAATCAATTTATATATGCATGTTATATTTGTGTTTATGGATATATGATATTGTTTGTTTAATATTTTGTTTATGTGTTTTTATTGAATATTTATTTGTTTTTACTATGCATGAGTTAAGGGAGAGTTTCTACGAAGCTTATCTTTAATCCAGGCATGAGTTTTGTCATCATCAAAAAGTGAGAGATTGTTGGCCGAAAGGCTCATCACTCTAGTTTTGATAATGATCAACTCATGTAGTTTAGTACTAATTATCTTGTGTTTATTAATTTTCAGATATTTAATCAAGATCTTAGTCGGTGTTTAGCTTCAACAATAGATTTGAAGTCAAGTTTTGAAACTAGCACGTGTTGATTCAAGAGCTCGCGCTTTAACATCGCATCAAGTACTCACAGAGGAGTCTAACTTATGGATCAAGTTTGAATCAAATCAAGATGGAGAAGAAGATTTTTAAGAGAAAACTTTCAAGAATACTTGAATCCTAATTTGTAAGTTTAAGATTTTTGTTTTAGATAAATGTAAATGATATATTAGTTGTGGATTACTCAAGTTCTATTACACACACACAAAATTTATATATCGTTTTCATAACAAATAGTTTTAGTTTTTGTTTCAGTTTAAACGGTTGAGTTTCAAGAATACGTCTTTTGTTTTTATGAATAGATTTCATCAAAATAAGTTTACATGGTTCATATGTATATTGGATATCATTCATATACATTGTTGCTTCATATTGTCTAGAAACTTAATTTAATGAGTTTATTTTATGGGGTTTAAGTTTGTATTTATCAAAACGTATTTTGGAGCTTATTATCAAAAATAAGTAGATTTCATCCATTATGTGTATTGGATCATTTTCATACACACTATACTTCAAATATATTTCAAATATCTTATTTTTGTATTTGTACAAGTGTTGAAAAATCGTTTTTCATTTAGAAAGTTGTTTTTGAAAGATACCATTTTTGTTTTAAGCTTTAATTTCTATGTCTAAAAAATAGTCCACATGTTTGTAATATGTTGTTGATTTTTGATCACACATATTTGAATTTCAAAGTATTGATATGAACTTATTTTTTTTAAAATTTATGAGGATTTAATTGAATTTTTCTGGGTTTATGGGTTCAAATTTTAAATTTTTAAAACTCAGTTTTTGGTTGCTTGCGGCCGACCGGTCGGTCGACCGACGTGCACAAGAACATGCACAAGCCTATTGCCCTGTCTCGGTCGACCGACCGGTACACCACAACAAGGCTCAGTCGACCAAGCGGTCGACCGACTGGCTCACCCAGCTCTTTGTTGGGTGGCGGTCGACCGTTCGGTCGACTGAAAGAGAGATTTTCTCTCTGTGCCTTGGGGGCGGTCGACTGACAACTCCAATGGTCAAAAAATCGATTGTTGGCCGGTCGACTTACTGGTCAACCGACAGGTCATCCTGAGCCCCAACGGCTAGTTTTTTGACATCCTCTATGAAATGGACTTTTTGGCCAGTTTTTATTAAGATTTTAGAAGTGTTTTCTAAAGCTATTCTTCTATCTTTCACAGAAGTTTTTCAACAAGTTTTTAGAGGTTCATTTCTATATCAAAAGAGAGTTTATCAAGAGTGTATCTCTTGACTTTATCAAAAGAATTTCTCGTGATTTTCACTCCCAAATCTATCTTATTGTTCTCACACAAGTTTGAGTTTTTCATAACCAGATCTATCTTATAAGGAACTTGTATGTGAGAGAGTTTGTTTGTGATCAAGAAGTGATCGCAAAGTTTTCATCTTTGTGTTTGGAGGAATTGTAGAGGTTGCGGCCTCGGTGAACTTGTGATTTCGTGTGTGTTGTTCTTGCGGGAACAAGTGAAGGACATTCGGGTCCAAGAGTTCTTGAGGGAGCTTGTTGTAGGTGTTGCGGCACCGAGGAATCTTGCGGGATCGGTTTATAGTGAAAATTCTTCATTGCAGTGAAGGTGGGGACGTAGAGCAAGTGTCTCGAATCTCGAAACAAATCTCTTGTGTTTGGGATTGCTTATCTCTCTTTCACTTGTGTTTGTATCTTATATGCTTATTATAATTGTGCTCATCTATTACATCCTTGATATTGCTTGTGCTTCATAGATATACTTTCTTGAGTTTGTTTATATATCTTGCATGCTTATATCCCTTGCCTATTACTTGCTTGATATTGTATTTATGCTCACACTAGCATTAAACCAAGAGAGTTATAGTAGCACCTCAACTCTTAATTTAGAGGAATCTTGAGGAGAGTACAGAGCCCTTCACCGAAAATTCGGCTTCACTCTTTGGTTATGTGTTGTATGTTACTATAATAGTTTTAGATTGCATAATAATTTTTAATGCCATATTATTTGGTATTATATTAGCACATCACTTTTTCACCCCCTCTAGGTGACCTACAATCCACACATTTTATTTTTGCATATAATAATTTAAAAGTGACCAACTTATAACAGATGTGGACATTTAACATTTTCTAATAAAATATTAATCTCATGACCTTGAATCTGCAGACAAAATTTTCTCTCTTAGGAATATGGCTAGTCTTGACCACTTCGAATCAGTGAAACCTCAAAAAGTTCACCGGGATTAAATATAAATGGTGGGCTAATTAGATGAGATATTGGCTAACAATTCGTAGTCTTCTTTCAGCCAATTGAAACTTTTATACCTTCTAATATATCAACTCCATATAGGCTTGATCCACCTGTTGACTTATCAGGACCCACTTCTTCTACTCACTCCTCAAAACCCAAACTCCTGAGGATGCTGACTATCACTCTTATCATCTCATCCTCAGTGCACTTTGTGATGAACTTTATGACATATACTATAAGTTTAGAAGTGCCAAAGAGTAGTGGGAGTCTCTCGAGTCTGTTAAGATTGAAAGGTTTACCTCTTCTACTTTCAACAACTTCATCATGTTTGATTTCAAACCTTTGAACGATCAACTTCATGTATTCCAAGACTTGATCTGACATCTTCAGTCCATGGGAAATGCTTTCACTGAGGACTATAAGGTGTCAAATCTTATTGATAAATTCTCTCTTTTCTGGTCAAACTTTGTCAGTAACCTCCGTCATAAACATGGTAATCTCACCCTTATGAAGGACCTTAGGAGACTCTGACTTTGCACAATATCCTACGTGTGTCGTCTGTCCGAAGAGATCTAGTCAATGGTTCATTTCTTGTAAAAGCATCATTTAAAATTATAATGGATCGAATAAGATTGTCATCACAAAGAATAAATATATTTATTTGTAAAGGCTTTGTATATGGACTTTTTGAGTTGAATTTAATAAAACCACTTGACAACATTTCATCAGCTACAATCTTAAATGTTGAAGCTCTTTATATCTAGCATGAGATGTGCGTGGGGGGTGGGGGGTAGAAGGGTGTGGGGATGAGTAGGGTTCATTAAATAGAGTAATTATATGTTTATATGTCATTGTGCTTAACTACCAAGACTAATTAATAATAAGTTAATTACTTGGGTTAATTATAGTTAAAAAAAAAAAAGAAATTAATGGGAGGAGGAATGAGTGTCCTGTGCATGGGGTGGTGGATAGAAGTGGGAGAGCCTAGGAAATTGGTGTTGCTAGGTGGCAACATGAGAAAAAACTCACAGCAAATATATATTTATATAAATAATAAATATATTGGAAAAAAAGGAGAGGGAATGAAAATAATCTCTCTCGCAGTCATCTCCTCTCTCTCTCTCTCTCTCTCTCTCTCTCTCTCTCTCTCTCTCTCTGTTGTTCAGTGACGAAGCCAAGCCCGGTGGTCGGCGAAGGCCGACCAACTGGGTGGCAATCCCGGTGGTCGAAGGTGGCAAGGGAAGCCCTTCCTCTCAGTCCTCTCTCTCTCTTTCTATCTCACTCTCACTATTTATCTCTTTCTTCCTCATATCTATATCTCTCTCTGGATCTCTCGCCAGCAGTGCTGGCTGGTCGTCGACGCGACGCTGGCCAGGGCCGTGCGGCCGCAGCTATAGCCATGGTGGAGCCCGCAAGTGCTGGGACCAGCAGCTCCTCCTACTATTGATGTTGTTTGCAAAAGAAGGAGGAGAAGAGAATTGGGGGGGTTGCGGGTTTGGGTTTGAACCCAACCCAACCCGCTTAGAACCCGAGCCGACCCGATTTACTTTAAAAGGTAAAATTTCTATTGAGACCCTAAGTATTTAAATTATTTACACAATAGACCCTGGATAATTATATATATATATATATATATCCTGTACAATTTTAAATGTTATATATCTAACACCTAAAATCTTGGTTTTAGTTTTCGGGCGATATCTTGGTCATCCGGAGTTAGATTCAGATGATTCTCGCGTCATTGTGATTGTAAGGACGAGAGCTACGCTTACATGCTGATATGCAAAATTGGATAAATATGAGTGAGGTTTTAATAAACTATATTAAATTATATAATAATTACAAAATATGATTTATATGAATAAGAATTTATTTAATATAGATTTTGAAATATGGTATACAAAGGCATTGACATTTACATTACTGAATAGAAGTCATTATTATTGAGATGAATGTGATGGCGTATGTTACTTGATGTATGTGCATGATATACGTGGGTAACATTTATTGATGAAGCGATTTGTGTGAATATTCTTATAAGAATACAATCCAATAAGTAAACTCTAAATGAGAGTATTTTTTTCCTTTAAATATGAAATAATGTGCACGATATATGAATCTTATGGAATTAAATATGCTGATATTGTGTAAATAATATATATTGTGTTATGGAGGAAGGGACCTGTATTGCGTGAGCGAAGTTTGAAGATGGTGCTATATACATATGTCTGGAGGAAGGGACCGATATGGCATCGGAGGAGGGAGAAGATGGGGTATAAATTATATATCATATAGGAGGAAGGGACCTGCATTGCATAGTTGGAGTGCGAAGAAGATGCTATGACACACACACAAATCTTTACAACTATTGAGAATGAATGTGCATGTGTGATACACATGTACGTGCGATAGGGGGTGTGTATATTATGAGTATATTGGATGTGTTACTGTGTATGATAATGTAGACATAAGAATACGGATCCATTAAATTGAATGAAGGCATTGATACTGGATACTTATACACATATTGTTGGAGGAGAGACTACATTGAGGAAGGTGATGCCATGCCAAGTGTCTTGCCAAGTGTCATCGAAGATCGCCAGGAAAGGCAAAGTAACAGTGGCAGAAAAATCAGCAGCAGCAGAAGTCAGAATGGTCGGTCGACCGGCCCGGTCGACCGACGTGCACAGCATGCACAGGAACGGTCGCGGTCGACCGGCCTGTCGACCGCAGGGCTCTGACTGACAAACACCCAACTCTCGGGTTTTCTGGGTCGACCGTCCGGTCGACCGGAAGCCCTTGACTGACAAAACCCAACTCTCGGGTTTTCTGGGTCGACCGGCCCGGTCGACCGGTATTGGAGAATTGGGAGGTCGGTCGACCGGTCCGGTCGACCGACAGACGGGTTCTGGGTAAAAATCTGCTGATCCGTTTTTTTGAGGTATTTGAGCCTCATGTTGATTCTAGGGTTTGTAATCTGCGGGAATTGTAGTTGCTCTGAGTACTCTTGCATTCAAAGAGACTTAGAGTTATTGTAATCATCTTCCACAAATAAATCTCTCCATTGATTGCCCCGAGGACGTAGGCATTCAGGCCGAACCTCGTTAGATCTGTTGTTTGCGATTGGGTGATTCTCTTCTTGGTTGTGATTGATTTCATTGTTCAAGGAGATCTGAGGATTCTCTGTTTGGTTCGTTGTTGTGATTTGTATGCGCGCACAACAAGTGGTATCAGAGCATCCAGGTTACGCTTGGGATTCTGAGGATTCGAAGGGTTCCAGATCTGATCAGGTGGAGATCGTGTGGTCGATCTCAGGTCAGAGGTATTGGTGTTCTAGGAGATCGTGTGTCGATCTCAGGTCAGAGGTATTGGTGTTCTAGGAGATCGTGTGTCGATCTCAGGAGGACGCAAGGAGGGCTCGTTGAATCTGTGTTTGGAGTAGATCCGTGAGAAACTCGATCTAGGTTTCAAGAGGCAGGTAAAAATCCCATTTTTATCTGAGTAGAGATTTATTCCAATCTGGTTATTCTTCCGCATAAATAGAGAATCAAAAAAGATCTCAATGGCAGAAGAAACTGCATCTGTTAAGACAATGAACAATCACCCAAGGATTGAAGTTGTTAAGTTTAATGGGACTAACAATTTCGGTATGTGGAGATGTGAGGTTATGGATGCACTGAATGCATCAAACCTCGAGGACACTCTCCTATTGGAGAGGAAGAAGAACACTACCACTGATGAAGATTGGGCAAAGATGAACAGATCGGCATGTGGCTTGATACGTTCATGCTTGTCACAAGACATAAAATACCTTGTGCAACATGAGACGTCAGCGAAGAAACTGTGGCAAACCCTTGAAAAGAAGTACCTGAAGAAGAGTGTAGAGTTCAGGTTGCAGCTTAAGAGTAAGCTGTATCAGTTCAGGATGCAGAAGGGGAGCACAGTCAATGAGCACATTAACCGGTATACGAAGCTTCTTACAGATCTACTGAATTTGGATGTCAAGCTAGAAGAGGAAGATAAGGCTGTTATCTTTCTGAATTCACTACCTGCAGAGGAGTACGAGACATTCACACTGACCTTTATTAATGGAAGGCAGAGCTTGGATTATGATGAGGTGTCATCTTCATTGATTAGTTATGAAATAAGGAAGAATGAAAGATATCCCTCTCAGACAAGTTCATCAGCAGAGGCATTGGAAGTAAGAGGTAGAGGTTCATTAAGGAAGGGAAAGGAGATTAGGGGAAGATCAAAGTCCAGGCGGGCTTCAGGATCTCAAGAAAAATCAGTGCGCATTCTGCAAAGAGATTGGGCACTGGAAAGTAGACTGTCCAAAATTCAAGGGAAAGAAGAAAGAGTCAAAATCTGAAGCAAATCTCGCAAAAGTGGTAAAAACTGCAAGCAGCAAATCACAGGCAGATGGATCAGATTCGGATTCTTCAGTGTTCTCGTTTTCAGTCACCACTCCTGTCATTGGTTACTCGGGGGAGAACGAGTGGATCTTGGATACAGGTGCAACATATCATGTATGCCCTAATCGAGACTGGTTTACCAGTTTTGAGAAGTTGGAGGGGTGTTTCGGTCGTCATGGGCGACGATCACCCATGCATCATGGAGGGTGTTGGCACTATTCCAATCAGGATGTTTGATGGGATGGTGAGGGAATTGAAAGAAGTGAGATATGTTCCTCAGCTAAAGAGGAACTTGATCTCTGTAGGAGTTTTGGAATCACTGGGGCTCGGAGTGTCAATTAAGGATGGAGTTCTTAAAATGACAAAGGGCTCGATGGTGGTGTTGAAGGCCAATCGCCGTAACAACTTGTATTATTTGAAGGGTAGTACAGTGACAGGGCAGGTGGCAGCTTCAACCAGTCAGAAGGAAGATTCAACCCGGCTGTGGCACATGAGGCTGGGACATGCAGGGGAGAAATCAATGCAAACTCTTGTGAAGAAAGGGTTGCTGAAGGGTGCTGAGACCTGCAAGCTGGATCTATGTGAATATTGCATCATCGGCAAGAAGACCAAGGTGAAGTTTGGCACAGCTTCGCACTGCACAGAGGGTATTCTTGACTATGTTCACACGGATGTATGGGGACCTACCAAGACTGCATCGATTGGAGGTAACCAATATTTTGTGTCGTTCATTGATGACTACTTTAGGCGCTGTTGGGTGTACACTATGCGACACAAAGGTGAAGTCCTAGAGCTGTTTGTGAAGTGGAAGGCTAATCTGGAGAGAAGCACAGGAAGGAAGATTAAGGTTCTCCGTTCTGACAATGGAGGGGAGTACAAATCTGATCCGTTCCTACAGCTATGCCTTGATGAGGGCATCGAGAGACACTTCACAGTACCGGAGAATCCGCAACAAAATGGGGTGGCTGAGAGGATGAACCGAACTTTGCTAGAGAAGGTTCGATGTATATTATCCAATGCAGGACTGCCAAAGAAGTTCTGGGCTGAAGCTTTGGGGTATGCATGCCACCTTGTGAACAGGTTGCCATCGTCTGCAATAGGGGGGAAGACTCCTCTTGAAGCTTGTCAGGAAGAACTGCTCAGGATTATGATTTGCTACGGGTTTTCGGATGTCCAGCCTACTACCACGTCAGAGAAGACAAGTTGGACCCAAGGGCAAAGAAAGGGGTGTTCGTTGGCTTCAAGCGAGGAACCAAGGGGTTCAAGATTTGGGACCAAAAGGACAACAAATTCATAATCAGCAGGGATGTCACATTCGATGAGGCTTCACTGATGAAGCCTACGGTCTCTAACAGGTGGAGACCAGCAAGACCAAGGAGCTATTGCAGCAGGTGGAGAGTGATGCAGATCCACCATCTCTAGAGGATTCAGTATCAGTTCGGATCATTCCTGAGGTGACACAGGGTGGTGATCAAGTTGCAGAAGAAGATGCTGAAGTTGTTGAAGAGGGTCAGGAGCAAGACATGGATACCGTTCCAGATCCCACTGCAGTTGGAAGACCAAGAAGGAATACTAGGAGACCTGGTTGGCTCACCACCGATATGGTTGTTGCATATGCACTTCCAGTTGTTGAAGAGGCTATTCCATATACATTCAGGGAAGCTGAGATTAGTTCAGAAGCAGAGAAGTGGAAAGAGGCCATGAATGAAGAGATGAAATCTCTTTATAAGAAACACACATGGGAACTCACCAAGTTGCCCAAGGGGAAGAAGGCCATAGGGTGCAAGTGGGTATTTGCAAAGAAGCAGGGATCTCTCCAAGAGGATGCAGTGTGCTACAAGGCAAGGCTGGTGGCTAAAGGCTACGCTCAGAGAGAAGGAATCGACTATAACGAGGTGTTCTCCCCAGTAGTTAAACACTCGTCTATTCGGATTCTATTGGCTTTGGTGGCGCAGAATGAGTTGGAACTTGACCAACTTGATGTGAAGACCGCCTTTCTCCACGGCGATCTTGAGGAGGAGATTTATATGACACAGCCCACAGGTTATAAAGCTGCAGGGAAGGAAGTTTTAGTATGTAAGCTGAAGAAATCACTGTATGGTTTGAAGCAGTCTCCTAGACAGTGGTACAAGCGATTTGACAGCTTCATCAGGAAGAAGAAGTACACACGAAGCCATTTTGATCATTGTGTGTATTACAACAAGTTACCATCAGGTGAATATATCTATCTACTTCTTTATGTAGATGATATGCTGATTGCTTCTAGGTCAAGATCTGCTATTGATTCTCTGAAGAAGATGTTATCGTCAGAGTTCGAGATGAAGGACCTGGGGGAAGCAAGGAAAGTATTGGGCATGGAGATCACAAGAGACAGGAAAGCTGGCAGGATAAGTTTGACTCAGAAGGGCTATCTGGAGAAGGTACTGCAGAGGTTTAATATCGGGAAGGATACTAAGTCTGTTAGTACACCAATGGCGCCGCACTTCAAATTGTCAGCGAAGATGTCTCCAAGGAGTGTTCAAGAGCGTGAGCATATGTCTCATGTTCCATATGCCAATGCGGTGGGTAGCTTGATGTATGCAATGGTGTGTACGCGGCCAGATATTTCACAGGCAGTCTCCATGGTGAGTCGATACATGCATGATCCTGGACAGGGTCATTGGGAAGCTGTGAAATGGATTCTGAGGTACATCAAGGGAACTGTTGATGTAGGCCTAGTGTTCGAGAAGGACGACACCGGAAAGCAAGAGTGCATAGGGTATGTTGATTCAGACTATGCAGGTGATCTTGACAAACGTCGGTCGACGACGGGATATGTCTTCACATTCTCGCAGGCACCGGTGAGTTGGCGCTCCACACTTCAGTCTACCGTCGCGTTGTCGACCACAGAGGCTGAATATATGGCTATGACAGAGGCCATGAAGGAGGCAATTTGGCTTCAATGATTGCTTGATGACTTGGGCGTGGAACAGGATATTTTGAAGATAAACTGTGACAGCATGAGTGCCATTTACTTGGCGAGGAACCAGGTCTATCATGCAAGAACGAAGCACATCGATGTCAGGTATCACTTTGTTCGGGAGATTCTGGAAGAAGGTGACATTGATTTGTTGAAGATTCACACTTCGGAGAATCCGACCGATATGCTTACAAAGGTGGTGTCGGGGGTAAAGTTTGCACACTGCAAAGACTTGCTCCATGTCCTTCAGGTGAAATGAGCTTGCTGAAGCTCATTTGGGTGAACTACGGACGGCTTGATCCCTTGGGCAGGGGTACGTAGGCAACCAGGTTGGTGCAGTCGCTATCGAGTCTGAATTCGGCTCAGATTTGGAAATCTTCACCGAGGTGGAGAATTGTTGGAGGAGAGACTACATTGAGTAAGGTGATGCCATGCCAAGTGTCTTGCAAGTGTCATCGAAGATCGCCAGGAAAGGCAAAGTGACAGTGGCAGAAAAATCAGCAGCAGCAGAAGTCAGAATGGTCGGTCGACCGACGTGCACAGCATGCACAGGAACGGTCGTGGTCGACCGGCCGGTCGACCGCAGGGCTCTGACTGACAAACACCCAACTCTCGGGTTTTCTGGGTCGACCGTCCGGTCGACCGGAAGCCCTTGACTGACAAAACCCAACTCTCAGGTTTTCTAGGTCGACCGGCCCGGTCGACCGGTATTGGAGAATTGGGAGGTCGGTCGACCGGTCCGGTCGACCGACAGACGGGTTCTGGGTAAAAATCTGCTGATCCGTTTTTTGAGGTATTTGAGCCTCATGTTGATTCTAGGGTTTGTAATCTGCGGGAATTGTAGTTGCTCTGAGTACTCTTGCATTCAAAGAGACTTAGAGTTATTGTAATCATCTTCCACAAATAAATCTCTCCATTGATTGCCCCGAGGACGTAGGCATTCAGGCCGAACCTCGTTAGATCTGTTGTTTGCGATTGGGTGATTCTCTTCTTGGTTGTGATTGATTTCATTGCTCAAGGAGATCTGAGGATTCTCTGTTTGGTTCGTTGTTGTGATTTGTATGCGCGCACAACACATATCAATACCAATTGAACAATAGCAGGAAGTAAATAGAAAATCAAGTTATGACATTCATTTATCACGTATTTCATTTACACTGTATTTTCATGTATCATGTACACTATACTTTGTTAATACTTTGCTCCAATTAAGAATGAAATTAATTCCACTCACTGAGTTGTTAAGCTCACCCCCCTTAGTTTGAATGCTTCCAGGTTAAGACAAACTAATGATACAACCGAAGGATTCGGGAGCATGACACCAGATTTTCACCAAAACTTTGGACGAACATTAAAAGTTGATATAATTGAACCTTTGCTTGTTTTAACATTTTGTTTTGTATAGATTTAGACGTTATGGTGCAGAACTATGATGGATCTGTATTGTACATGTTAAGGATTATGTATAATTCTATTTTTTCTAAACTAAGATTCTTGAAACGATTTTGATGACATTTTTATTGAGTGGATTATTTTCTTGGACTGATAAGTTGGAACAAGTATGAATGATTTATGTATGTAAATAGGTAATGTTGAGCCGAAATGTTAAAATAAATTGCGTGGGGGTGTTATATGAACATATGTCGATGTTAAGATCAGATTAATATATATTGATGTATTAAGGCAGACTCCATGTTACAGAGGAGGTGCTGTCAAAATTTTGAATAATTCCTGAGGATTATCCAAGCTATCCGAGTTATTTAGATTAATGTTAATGATTAAATGAAGTCTAAGAATAATTCAAGTGATCATAAACTGGTACAGTTACAGCTGGTATCAGAGCCAAGGTTTAGAAATGAGGGGTAGAGTTGAGGTATAGGGCTTAGGGATGTATAGGCATATGAATGTGATTTAGAAAAGTTTTTCTAAATCAGGATTGACCCGTAGAATTGACGTGAATATATGTGTGCATTGTTTGAATGATTATGTAATTGTATGTGGGTAGGTCTAAGGGGTAGTTAGTTCTGACGTGTATGATTGATCTTGAGATGCGTGATATTGATTATTTTCTTATGTTCGAATGAGGATATACCCGCATGCCTTGATTTGGATGTATTCTATTGGAGGTCATCAATATGAGCTGCCAGTGGTATGGGACACTGGAATAAGAAAGTAGTTGAAATATCATGCACTTCAAGGTTAAATCGTAGCAGAAGAACCTTATTAAGAAATTTGATTGTGAGATAATGAAAAATTTGATGAAAGCATATATGAAGTATGACTCTATGTAGATATGTTTTATATGGTGGGGTTATCATATGAAGGAATTTGATATAGTTTCTCTTTATTTTCTGGATAAGAGAATAAGAGAATATAAAATTTCATAAATCGATAAAGTTCGATGAGATAAATAATATACAAAGGATGTGATTGTGAGTCCACCAGATGAAACTACAAATGGTATTGAGATAGAACTCTAGTAATATAGTTTCAGACTAAATCTGATTTATATAATCTATAGAGGAACCCCAAATAGAGTTTATCATTTAAGATATTCATTGGGATGCATGATGGATAAAACAGTCTAATGAAATTTCTGGTATAGATAACGCTCCATGGTAATATGAGACAAAGAATAATAATTTTTATATATTTAATATAGCGAGGACTCTTGTATATTAACTTTTATGTAGTTGTAAAATACTGTGTGCAATGATATTATGAATAAAACGGATGCTTGTTTAAAATCTAAAATTTTGAATCTAAATAAATAAATTCTTCTAGTTTATATCTCTTGATGTGTGAATCATATTGGCACAAGATGATCTCTATATCCTTTGGATAAGAATATGCAAATAACCCCGAGACCGACGCCCCGTCGCATATTACAATAATTAAGATATTACAATGAGGAAACTAAATAAAATTAGTGGAGCAATCATAAGAATCAAAGATCAATTCATAGCATATGTTGATTAACTCAAAAAGTTCATATGATTTAAAAAAAATGATTGTCAAAGTAATAACTAAAGCTTCAGGAATATGATGTAGGATAGAATTATTAATTAATTATCATCCGACCTTCTTCAAGTCCAATGTTACTCCACTAACAAAAGATCAACAAATATGGGAGGTTTTCTTTAAATCACTGTACATGAAAATACTCAAACTTGAATTTAAGGTTCATATAAAACCGAAGTTCCATCTTCAATTGGATGGGATTAAATGTGTACGCTCAGAGGTATTAGACTTTAGGATGACTGTGTTATTCTCAAGTTATTCTTTCCTTAGCAGACTTATCTTTGACATCAAGAAACTAAAAACGTTCAAAATCTTAGAGTGTAGTCTTCTTAACTCTAGGGGAATGAACCGTCATTCGATCAGCACCCTACACGTGTTACGACGGATACGATCGACAACTCACTTCAAATACGCGGTACCCAGCTCGAACGCCACATCGCACAAGAGGCGATAATTTGATCGACGCTGTGTAAATCACTTAGGGGGATGAATAGGTGATGAGCTAATCTAATGATCAATAATGCGGAATTAAAACTTATATGATGCAAACTAAATCTTTTTAAACTAAACACCAAGTATAACATAAGAGGTAGCCAAATTCACCGTGAAGGGCTCTGGACTAACTCCTCACGATTCCTCTAAATAAGAGTTGAGGTGTCGCGTTGGCTCTCTTGGTTGAATACAAGTGTTAGCAAACAATCCCCAAGCATATAACAATTAAGCTCACAATATAAATCAAGCACATAAAGATGAAAGCAATATAAGCATGCAAGATATAAACAAGAGTAAGAGATAGAGAGTGAGCAATCGCAAATACGGGAGATTTGTTTCGAGGTTCGAGCACACTTGCTCTACGTCCCCGCATTCAACACTTGAAGGATTTCCACTATAATCGATCCCACCGGATCACTCGGTGCCGCAACACCTACAAGGCGAGTTCACACTTGAACTCCTTGGACTCTCTAGTCCCGTACACACTGTAAGCCCACAAGCTCGCCGAGGCCGCACCTCAAACACCGAGTCCACATACGAACTCGAAACACCGCGAACCCGCAAGTCCCCCTCCTCAAAGTACAAGAAAGAAGTCTTTGGTGATCACAACACTTTGATCACCTAAAAAAATTCTCACAAGAACACTCCTATAGGATGAATATGTCAATATATTACTCAAGTGTTTGAGAGAAAAATAAGGATGGAAGTGGTAGAGGAAAACTCAAGAAAATCACTCTCAAAACACTCTTGATCCCCTTTTGATTGGAAATATTTGCTCTCAAATAAGTGGAGAAAACTTCTTAATGGAGTTGGAAAAACTAGCTCAAAACGCACTTAAAAATCTTGTAGAAAACAACCCCAAAAGCCCCAATTTATAGGGCTAGAAAAACTAGCCGTTGGGAGCCAGGTTGGCCTGTCGGTCGACTGCCCGGTCGACTAACCGTTGAGCCAGCGGTCGACCGCCCGGTCGACCGTGGCACTAGAACAGAGCGCAGAGCTCTCTGCCGGTCGACTGGGGCTTTCCAGAGAGCAGAAGCTCTCTGCGGTCGACCGGGTCGGTCGACCGGCCCTCCAACAGTCCTAGCGTGCACGTTCTGTGCACGTCAGTCGACCGTCCTGGTCGACCGACTTCAAGCTCGGTCGACCGGTCCGGTCGACCGGCAGAAGTAAGACAGGTCATTGTAGGGATTAAAATGTTGGTCATTTTGGCTCAAATAAAATCCCATAAAATTATGAAAAATCTACAAAAATAGTTTTAACATTATACTTTGATAATCAAACATGTTTGAGCAAAATCAAGACATGTTACAAATAATTTGAACTATTTTTGTAACTTGGAAATTTTGGTTAAAAAACTAAAACTGTATTTTTTTCAAAATTAGTTTTTCCAAAACTTATTTTTCCAAACTTCTCCAAACACAAAAATAAGATATTTTAAACTCATTTGAAGCATAGAGTGTATGGATATGATCCACTACACATACTTGGTGAAATATCTATATTTTTTACATTAAGCACTAAATATGGTTTTGGTTAAAACATTTATACTTTGAATACCAAAACCAAACCGTATTTTCCAAAATGAAAACTCTTTTGTATTTTTTAAAATAAGAATTCTTTTACGAAAACACATCTAAATCAAGAGTCTGCGTGTGTAAGATATACTTGAGCAATCCACCAACTATTCTATCCTTTACATTTTATCTAAAAACAAAATCTTATAAAAATAAACCTAGACACAAGTCTTGATCTTGAAGGTCTTCACTTGAAGTCTTCTCATCTTCTTGACTTGGTCCAAACTTGATCCAACGAGCTAGACTCCTCTTGAGTACTTGATGTGGTCTTGATGCACAAGCTCTTGAATCAAACCGTGCTAGCTTCAAAACTTGACTTTAAATCTTTTGTTGAAGCTACACACCTACTAAAATCTTGATCACAAATCTGAGACTAAATAAACACAAGATCATTAGTACCATAACTACATGAGTTGATCATCATCAAAACTAGAGTGATAGGCCTTTGGGCCAACAATCTCCCCCTTTTGATGATGACAAAACTCATGGAGTTATATATGCATGGATTAAAGTAAACCTTCAAGGAAGCTCCCCCTTAACTCATGCATAACAATAAACAAATAAATATGCAATGAAAGCTCATAAATATGTATGCAAATACAAGGAGATAAACATGCCAATCAAGCATAAAACTCATCAAATACTTTTTCTCCTATTTGCAAAACAAAAACATATATGCATAAACATAAATCTTTCTCCCCCTTTATATATAAAGTAAGGAAAACATGCATATATACTAAAATACTTCTCCCCCTTTTTGTCAATCATCAATAAGGGTTAAAGTAAAAACAAAAAATGTTCTCCCCTTTCGTCAAAAGCAAAAATCAACAAAGGGGTGACATTAAACAAATCAATAAAGAGAATATATGCGTTATACATTCATGAAGAGGAAGATGCAAAGTTAACTTCCTACATATATGCATTACATGAAGAAAGAATGACAAGCCCTAATTCACATAACACATAATATGCAATGCATAAGAGAAGATATGAAGCTCCCCATACACACGTATACCGCATAAAGAAAGGTTGTCAAGCTCCTCAATATAAGATACACTCAACATGAATCTATATATAGAAGAGATGTTAAGCTCCCCTTGCATATAGGCAATATAAATCAAAACATTTTTTTCTTATAAAAACAAAATTTTGAATTTCTCAATAAACAAATTTTGAGATATCTTAGTAAATCAAATTTAAAGATATCATATAAACAAAAAAAAAATTATCTAAAAGGTACCACTTGTAATCAAATTTTAAGGTACCAAATGTAAATAATCATTACAATTTTTGAATTTTAATCAAAAATAGAATCATATTGATACCAATTGAAAATTATTGCATATTTTTGATATCAATAAAAATATCAATTTTAAAAATAATGCATAAGCTTATTAAAATATCAATTGAGAAACCAATTGAAAATAAGGATTTGAATCAAGCTTAGCATAAACATACTTTGTGCTTTAAATATGTAAATCGATTTTAATTCAATCACAAACAAATCATATATAGTATGAAAATGAAAATACCAATAGCAATTGATATTATTTGAAATGAAGCATACATATATAGGAAACAAATATGAGTATATACAAAATAAAAATACCAATTGAGATCAAGTATATAACTCATAACCTTCCACCCATTATATGCTCAAGATAAAAGATTTTTCAATTAAGCTTACAAGGCATACTCGCCCATCCATCCTCCCATGACGGTGTTGCTAGGGGTTTTCGAAAATAGAGTTTGAAAAATATTTTAGTGTTGAAAACACTACCAAATGAAGAATCATAACTAGTTAAAATAATTTTTGAAAAACTAGTTAAATATCCTTCAAAACATGAAACCAAAACATATGTCTATCATGATACATACTAAATACATAAAGTTTGACACTCAAAATCTATAAGGCTCAAAATAATCATGAAACAAAGTCATGAATAAACAAATAAAAGGTGAGTGCACAAGAATCATGTAATTAGCATTTTTCATGAAGATAATCAATAAGGCTCAAAACAAGAGTCATTTTATCAAAACAAAAATCATGAAAATTCATTTTTTCAAATAAAGATGAAAATCATAAAAATTCATTTTTCATCTTAAAAACAAACTTCTAGGTATATGTATGTTTTTATTCAAAACTAACAATATGCATACATATCCCAAACATAAAAGGAGTCTATGATATGATTTGCATGAAGGCAAGAGACTCAAGAGATATACATGTATATTCATTAGATTTGAATACAAACTATATATACATGAAGTAAAATATGAAAATAGGCAAAACAAGTGTAAATGAGGAAATCATCAAAACTAGGCTATACATGTGCATATAGTGAGTACAAATGAACAATGAAGTGCAAATGTATATGAATCAATTTGTTGCTCACTACTTGTACATATATATATATATATATATATTATATATTATATATATATATAATATATATATATATATATATATATATATATATATATATCCAAGTTTTAATAAAAACTACATTTAAACTAGTATTTACCACATGAAGCACAAAACAAATAGTACATGAACATGCTAAACATATAAGATATGAACAAGCATGTAAATAAACTAGGAGTTTAGAGATAGTTACCAAACCAAAGAACTATGCTCTAAGTCTCCAAAACATGGTGGTTGTCCCACCAAAGTTCTTTGATAGCGGTGCATCAAATGTGTGTCCATCAAGTCCATGTGCATCCACCATTAAGGCACCATCCCTCTCACGTCGTGTGAGAGCCCGCACCTACATCAAATACACAAGGTGGAGATTTTGGTACCCATTTTCTTTTGGGTCCTTGAGGGTTAGCTTTGTAAGGAACCCAAACATTTTTCTTATTAGAAAAATTTAAAACATTTATCTTATCATAACAAAATTTTGTTAAATGGCCTTTGCGGCCACAATGTGTACATTTATACACTCTAGGATGCATATGATTATGAGTGTGGTCATGACGTGCAAAATGTGCATATGCATAATGTGGATGATGTGCATGAACATGTGGAGCTTGTTTCTTTGAAAACAAAGACTCCAATCTAGAGTGGTTAAATGCACATGTGCTCAAAGTTGAGCTCAAACAATTTATTTTATTTTTTAAAACTTTAATCTCATTTTGATTAATGGTGGCATGTAAGGCATGGTGAGATAGAGAATCATTATTCTTTTTCTTTTTAGAAACATTTTCATTTTCTTTTTGTACAATTTTTCTTTTCAAAGAAGTGTTTTCTTGCATAGCAACTTCTTTTTGATTTTCCACCAAAACAACTTTATTTTTCAAAGTATTATTTCCTTTACAAAGATCATTTAATTAGAAATAAAGGAAATATTCTCATTTTTCAAATTTTCATTTTCTTTTGAAATGCATGCAACTTTATTTTGAAATGAATCTTTTTCTATCAAAATGGAATCATATTTATTTTTCAATTTCTTATGATCCCTTTTTAGCATGTCATATTTTTCTAAGAGTTGTTGACAAAATGATGCTAGTTCATTATAAGACATTTCAACATCCTCTTCTAACTCGGATTCGGTAGTTACCTCAAGGGGGTTATCCCGTTAGACCATGTAGCATACGTTGGAGATGTCACTTCTAACATCCGAATCGTTTCCCGCATAATATTTGTTCTTTTTCGCCAAGAGAGATCAAAAAGTTCCAAACTACAAAAGCCAAATAAAGATTAGCAAACCTAGATAAATAATTATCATTTAGGGTAGATCTTAAAGCATGTAGAGCTTTTGCATTAGCCTCAATATTTTTGCTATTTAAACAATAAGAATCTCTAGTGGTGGCAAAATAAACATGTATACCTAGGCCTTTGAGGTACAAAGACATCTTAACCTTCCAAGTTTGGATGTTAAGAATGTCAAAGGTGGGAGGTGACATGAAATCCATGGTGTGTGTACAAATATTGTGATTAGCCTAAAAATGAGGATCTTTAACTCTAAGTTGTAAGACCCAAATCAAGAGTACTTGGCTCTGCTACCAATTGTAAATCACCTAGAGGGGGGTGAATAGGTGATGAGCTAATCTAATGGTCAATAATGCGGAATTAAAACTTATATGATGCAAACTAAATCTTTTTAAACTAAACACCAAGTATAACACAAGAGTGTAGCCAAATTCCCCGTGAAGGCTCTGGACTAACTCCTCAAGATTCCTCTAAATAAGAGTTGAGGTGCCGCGTTGGCTCTCTTGGTTGAATACAAGTGTTAGCAAACAATCCCCAAGCATATAACAATTAAGCTCACAATATAAATTAAGCATATAAAGATGAAAGCAATATAAGCATGCAAGATATAAACAAGAGTAAGAGATAAAGAGTGAGCAATCGCAAACACAGGAGATTTTTTTCGAGGTTCGAGCACACTTGCTCGACGTCCCCGCCTTCAACACTTGAAGGATTTCCACTATAATCGATCCCACCGGATCACTCGGTGCCGCAACACCTACAAGGCGAGTTCACACTTGAACTCCTTAGACTCTCTAGTCCCGTACACACCGCAAGCCCACAAGCTCGCCGAGGTCGTACCTCAAACACCGAGTCCACACACGAACTCGAAACACCGCGAACCCGCAAGTCCGCTTCCTCAAAGTACAAGAAAGAAGTCTTTGGTGATCACAACACTTTGATCACCTAAAAAAACAATCTCACAAGAACACTCCTATAGAATGAATATGTCAATGGATTGCTCAAGTGTTTGTGAGAAAAACAAGGATGGAAGTGGTGGAGAAAAGCTTAAGAAAATCACTTTCAAAACACTCTTGATAAACTCCCCTTTTGATTGGAAATATTTTCTCTCAAATAAGTGAAGAAAACTTCTTAATAGAGTTGGAAAAACTAGCTCAAAACCCACTTAAAAATCTTATAGAAAACAGCCCCAAAAGCCCCAATTTATAGGGCTAGAAAAACTAGCCGTTGGGAGCCAGGTTGGCCTGTCGGTCGACCGCCCGGTCGACCGCCAGTGGTCAGAATTCTGGTCATTGAGCCAGCGGTCGACCGCCCGGTCGACCGTGGCACTGGAACAGAGCGCAGAGCTCTCTGCTGGTCGCCGGGGCTTTCCAAAGAGCAGAAGCTCTCTGCGGTCGACCGGGTCGGTCGACCGACCCTCTAGCAGTCCTGGCGTGCACGTTCTGTACACGTCGGTCGACCGTCCCGGTCGACCGACTTTAAGCTCGGTCGACCGGTCCGGTCGACCGGCAGAAGCCAGATAGGTCATTTTAGGGATTAAAATGTTGGTCATTTTGGCTCAAATAAAATCATGAAAAATTTACAAAAATAGTTTTAACATTATACTTTGATAATCAAACATGCTTGAGCAAAATCAAGATATGTTACAAATAATTTGAACTATTTTTGTAACCTGAAAATTTTGGTTAAAAAGCTAAAACTGTATTTTTTTCAAAATTGGTTTTTTCAAAACTTATTTTTCCAAACTTCTCCAAACACAAAAACAAGATATTTTAAACTCATTGAAGCATAGAGTGTATGGATATGATCCACTATACATACATGGTGAAATATCTATGTTTTTTACATTAAGCACTAAATATGGTTTTAGTTAAAACATATATACTTTGAATACCAAAAATCAAACCGGTATTTTCCAAAATGAAAACTCTTTTGTATTTTTCAAAATAAGAATTCTTTTACGAAAACACATCTAAATCAAGAGTGTGTGTGTGTAATATATACTTGAGCAATCCACCAACTATTCTATCCTTTACATTTTATCTAAAAACAAAATCTTATAAAAACAAACCTAGACACAAGTCTTGATCTTAAAGGTCTTCACTTGATGTCTTCTCATCTTCTTGACTTGGTCCAAACTCGATCCAACGATCTAGACTCCTCTTGAGTACTTGATGTGGTCTTGATGCACAAGCTCTTGAATCAAACCGTGCTAGCTCCAATACTTGACTTTAAATCTTTTGTTAAACTACACACCTACTAAGATCTTAATCACAAATCTGAGACTAAATAAACACAAGATCATTAGTACCATAACTACATGAGTTGATCATCATCAAAACTAGAGTGATAGGCCTTTGGGCCAACCGCTATGCTGAATGTGACACATATTTAAAGCTTTAGCAGGCTGTATTAATGCGCACGCCACTACATGACAAAATCTGAAGCGACAACAGGCACCTTATGTCCAGGCCTAGAAAGTCCACTACATTGGAGACTCCGAGAACCTGAAATTCCCCGAGGAGAGTTCCCAACCTCTTCTAAAGAAAAAAAACAGAAGAGGCATTTGTAGTGGTCACTTTCTAACCCTCCCATGATTGTGACACATGTCCATTCAATCTGTGACGGATGTGCGACGAATGGCTACTTCCAAAGCATTTAACCCGGTGTCTTCACCAAGTTTGAATTTCGAACGGGTCGGGTAATGGACGGAAGAATCAGATCTGATTATAAAAATCTGTATCCTTAAACTCAATCTTAATTCAAATGAGGTAGTGACCTCCCAGGGGCAGTTCATCCTTATATGCAGCCAAGCACGAACCACAAGATAGAGATAGACTCTCTCCTATATCGATTCAAATCGGGGTATTCGGCTCGACCCTTAGCAAGATAAGGAATTTAGGTATTCAAACTGAGCATGACTTCCTAATTTTATCTATTTGACATAACTTGTATAAAAGGGGATCCCTTCCAACGAGAAGAGGATCACGTTCATCCGAATCCAGGAATTCTATTATAATCGCCATTGACATAGTAAAACTTCTTTCTCTCTCTCCCCGTAGTTTTTTTCTCTTTCGGATTTTTCACGTATTTTTATTGTGTTTGCTATTGGTTTTTTCTGTGATTTGACTACATTTACTTTCCTATTTCTGTGTGTGGACAGATTTCTTAGGAATTAACCACTGCACTAGGTCAGACATCTACCGTTCGTACATATTTTGTTTCTTGATTTAGTTATTTACAATTAAGTAAAGTTACATGCTTCTCTCTTCTCAATTTTATCACAATATTTTGTATTTTTCTGTATTATATATTTTTTATTTAAGATGAATTGTGACATGAGCACGTCTATCTAGTCTATTTCTAATTGTATTAGTTTCCCTCATGTCCAATCCATATTTGAATTGTATCTAACATCCAATCTTGACGGATCCGAACATGAATCATCCTTATCGAGTAATATCCATATCTTTATCTGTATCTGAGATATAGAACTAGATTCAAACAGTGGCAGACACATGATGTTTTTTCAGAGCGAGCGTAAATGTAATAAGAATATTAATGTGAGCATAAATGTAATAATAAAAAGAGAAAAAAGTAAAAAGTAATGTTGCACCCACCAAGAATTGAACTTGTGACATTCAATAACTTATATTATATAAGTTACCACTTGAGTTAGAGCTTAAAAATATCTTGTATTAGTAAAAAATAATCTAAAAGGAAGTGATTATAAAAAAAAATTACAAACTTTATATATATATATATATATATATATATATATATATATATATATATATATATAATATTATTTTATACAATCCAGTGTGCGTGTGTGCCCACAATGGACTGTATGTGGGTCCACCCCTGGAGTCAGATATGATAAATGCTACATCCAATCTGCATCCAATCCGTTACTTTTCATTCTACTAAAGTAAATTCCATTTATTTCTCCAAATAGCGAAATGCGCGTCCCAGCCATGAACCCCACCGCCACCAGCACCGCCGCCGCCGCCGCCACTGTTTGTTACTGTAGCAACCTTCATCGCCAGCTTTCTAAGCCTTCACCTCTGTTCGCCGTGCACTGCCCGTGAATTGCAAAGAACAGAGTGACCTTGCCAGTGGGAACCTCTCAAGCATCACATAGTAAAATATAGCTGGTGCATGAGCCTAAGACAAGGAAAATGGCTAACAAGCCTACACAGAAGGTCGCGGGAAAGAGAAGAAACATCAAGCACAAACCGTAGGCAATCTTCTCTTTGCATAATTTAATCCTAAGTTGGAAGGGGAAAAAAAACCCAACATTAATTTGTGAATGCACCCTGAGTCTCTTCAGTTTTATAGTTGACAGTTTAAATTAAAATTTCAATTGTTACAATGAGACATGGAAGGAGTTTTTAATTACAATAGTATACTAGACAAAGAGGTTGTACGTGCATTTGTGTCTTTCTTTCATGGTGACCAAGGAAAAATGCCCATGACATGCACGGGAAGACAAATTATGTAGAGGCAGTAGATGGCAAGTAAACAACTAGGGTGGGGTTTAGGATTTGTCCTGATCACGAGGGTGAAGAGTATGAATTTAATGCAAATGGGTATAAGTTATGATTGGAAGAAGGAAGTGAGTATACTGTGTGTTTTGGAATCGGGTTCGAAAAGGACAAATATTCCATCAAACACCTCCTGTGCTTTTATCACATTCTTCGATCTGCACAGTGTAGTCAAAGACAGTTGAAAAGGGATCGATATCGAGAAGACAATGGCACTTCGTGCAGCCGACGAGGCCCACATGAGTTGGTACTGGCCGATGGGTTCTGGTTAGCTCCTTCGCATGAAGGCTCACCGTCCATCTGGGCAGTGTATAGTCCAAATGGAAAAGAATGAACAAAAAAAAAAGTATTTTGTGAGCCCCACTCACAAAACGTGTTTCACTCTCCCTATTGAGCCATTCATTAGGTTGTGATGAATGACCCACATCACGTGGTCCTTCGCACGAAGAGCTTACCCTGCTCCCAGGCGGCTATTAGCGATGGGAAGTAAGTTGAGGTAGTAAAAGTAGATAGTGTGGATGAAGTTGTGGTAGTTGGGAGTGGGCCCGCTGGAGCATGCAGCATTATTGAGGAGGTAAATGACAAGCTCAACAGAGTCGAGTGTGAGGGTAATGTCGGCTTAGGGGCTGTTTGTTTGTTCTGAAAGTGAGCGAACACAGATTTTTTTTTTTTTTAGCTTCTAACACGTGGCCCTCGTGAGCTTTCATCTCCACTCTGTTTGTTTGTTGTGAGGCTAAGAAGAAAAAATGTGTGGATCTCATGTGTAATCTCAATTTTTTAACACTACAGTACTATGGGCCTGTTTGTTTGTTGCAAAACGTCGCAAGTCGTAAGTCGTAAAATGAGAATGGAAAAAGTGAACTGTAGCAGAGAAAATATATTATGTTTTACGGTGTTTGGTTGATAAAATGAAGTGTAAATGGAAAAAGTATACTGTGTTTTACGGTGTTTGGTTGATAAAGTGAATGTGTAAGTGGTAAAATATATTGTGCTTTACGGTGTTTGGTTGTAATGAAAAAGTGTAAGTGGAAAAGTTGACCACAAAATTAACTGTAGCAGTGATTTAAATATTATAAATAATATTAAATTAAATATTATTGCAAATTAAATTGTATTAATAAATTTGAGATAAAAAATTAATAATCTTAATATTTTATTTATAACAATAATATTAATAAAATAATAGTATAAATAGTAAAATATTACTAAAATATTAACTAAATAAATAATATAAAATTTTAAGAAAATCTAAAGAACATTAATAAAATTTTAAGAATACTAATAAAATATAAATATTAAAAAATCTTACAAAAATAATAAAATATAGTTATAATATTATAATATTAAAAATACTTGAAAATTATAATAATATAAATTTTATTATAATATTATAGAATAAAAATTAACAAAATAAAAATATAATTATAATTTAATAATAAATTATCATTATAGTATTATTATACTGAATTATTATAACATATTAACATAATAAAATATTAATATAATAATAAAATATTATGATATTAATAAAGAAATTTTTATATTAAAAAAAAATAATTAAATATATAGTAATTTTATATTAAAGTATAATATTGTTATATTAATAAAATATTAACTCTAAATTAAATAATAAAAAAATGGAATAATTATTACTAAAATAATAAAGTATAAATAAGATATTAAATAAAAATATTAATTAAAATAGTAAAATATTAAATATTAAAACAATATTAAAAACAATAAAAAAATTAAAGATTAAAAATATAAAATAATTAAATAATTAAATAAGAAATTGAACACTATTTAAAATATTAAATATTTAATAATATTAAATTATATATTGATTATAAGTAACTGTTTTGAACTGTAAGTGTACTACAAGTGAGAGTTACATGATCACAAAATTAACTGTAGCAACTGCAAGTGGGAAAATATGAGTGTGAAAGTGAATTTATATGATCACAAATTTAACTGTAGCAATTGCAAGTGGGAAAAGAAGAGTTGCATTTTGCAACTTATTTTTCAGTGAAACAAACAACAGAAAATGGAAAAGAAGTTTTACGACTTGCGTTTTGCGGCGAAACAAACACGCCCTATTCAGAATTCCGAGCTGAAAGCTCAGAAAATGCCCAAAAAATGAACACGGGCCCAACACATTTTTCCTTCCTTTAATTTCCTCAAGCCAAAAGAGCATTAGGTGAGGAATTACTTGAGGATGAGCTTCAGGAGTGCAGATGATCTTGGAGTTGCATGCAATGTGGCCAGAGGAGGAGGTGGGAGTTAGTGGAGGAGGTGGCGTGAGCCTGTCGAAGATGATTGACCTGGGCAAGGAGGAGTCTTTTTTGCTCAACGCAGGAGGCTCACCGCGCTCACCGCGCGCGCGCGCGTGCCGTCCAATGGGGTGGCGTCCATCCGGTGGGGCCTACCCTATCGACGGCTCACCGCGCGCGCGATGAGCCTCCTGCGGTGAGCAGAATTTTTTCAGCAAGGAGCAGGAAATGTAGGTAATAGTTAAATTGTAAGCTTTTTCATGGTCTAAAATCTCAAGGAGATCAGCTTTCTTCTTTAATACTTAAATTGAATGTGATAGGGGTTGGTCACTTCTGGCGTATAGTATTTTTTAGGACGGGCCCAAGGTATAATAGTAATCTATAGTGTTTTTCATCTATTTCTAACAACTATGTAAACTGTATTTTAATTCCATGTAAGCTGATTTGTGGCCGTAAATTAGTAATGCCATGATTTTAAAGAATTTCAAGTACGGATTTGAAATTTTGCTCGAGGATCTCGAATGTAATTCTTTCTTGATACAGAAGGTATTTTGCTAAATAATATTCAGTTGGGCACTTTGGCTCAAGAGGGGAGCGGTTATTGCCACCCAAAAAATGATAAGAACCCCCATGGATTAAGGTGCCCATAAAATTGATAAAAACACCCCACAATTTTTTTAAATAGTCAAAATAGCCTTTCCTTCTTCTCCTCCTCCTCCTTCCTCACCAGCGAACCCCCCTCCGGCGACTCCCTTCCTACTCTGCGAACCCCCCCCCCCCCCCGGGCCTCCCCCCCCTTCCTCCCCCCTTACCCCTCCCAGGCCACCCTCTCCTCTTCCCCCTCCCTAGGCCGCCCCCAACCACCCCAGCCTCCCCTGCCCCCACTCCCCCAGCCCTGGCCGAAGACAGGCCAGGGAGGGGGGATGGCAGGTTTTTTTTTGGGGGGGGGGGGGGGGGGGGGGGGGGGGTGGAGGAGTGTGTGGTGGTGGTGGTGAGTGGGAAGGAGGAGGAGTGGCCTAGGAGGGGAGAGGAGGAGGAGGAAGGGGGAGGGTGTGATTGCCGGCATGGGAGGGGCGGAGTCCGGGGGTCGCCGAAGAAGGAAGAGAAGGAGATGGAGAAGGAGGAAGAAAAAAGAGACACTTTGAGTTTTTCATCAAGAATAAAAGGTCAAAAAAATAATAGCACACTTGTGATTTTTTTTTTTAGGTAGAAGAAAAGGGGGTGAGGTGGGGTGTAGGGTTGGCTAACGGGACGATTGGGTTGATTCGTCCCGTCAGCCCAACGAATCCGTGACGAGACGGGTTGGACCCGTCTCGTCACGGATTCGACGAGACGGTTTGAAAACCCGGGTAACGAATCGGTCTCCTGACCCGATTCGTTACCCGGATTCGCCGAGACTGGTTGGACCCGTCTCGGCAATTTTTATTTTTTATTTTTTTAATTCGAGTTTTCTTAATTTTTAAATTTAAAGTTATAAAGAAATTAGGAAAAAATAGAAAAAAAGAGGAAAAATTTAAAAAAATGTCTAAAATTATAAAAAAAATAATAAATTGATATTCACTAATTACAAGTTTTTTTTGTAAGGTAATTATTTTATTAATATGAAAAAATCATATACCAATCTGCTCATCACATATAATGTACATAAACTCATCTCGTATAATATACATAAAAAACTCTGGTGCTCATCTCATACAATGTACATAAAAAACTCTGGTGGTTCTCTACTCTTCATCATCGTCATGTTCAATTCTTCATCTAGAATAGTTTTTCCTTGTGTGCGTCTTTCTGCATCGAACCAGTCCTTTAAGCAAACAGCCATCTCCAAGTGTTTTGCGTCAGCCTGCTCCTCCAGGGTGTCAAACTCTATCACCTGCAGAAAATGCGCTCTCGGACGCTACTACTGTAGAGGCCGGATGTGTCAGTATATCTCGGGCCATGGTAGAAAGAACGGAAATTGTTTTTCTCTGTTCTTTCCACCATGACAAAACATCAAATGTTTCCCATGGTTCATCATCATTTTCATTTATTTCAGAAGGCATTGTGTTCAAATATAAATTAAGTTCATCAAATGAACCTGTTCCTGAAGAGTGTTTCTTTCTAGTATTAGAGGAAGTAAACTTTTAAAATTAGATAATCTTTTACCTAGAGTAGTAGAAGAAGTTTGTTATGGTGTAGGTGTCCTAATTCAGAAGAAGAAGGGAGAAATAACTGTAACGTCCCAATCCGGCGGGTACGGAGACGTTTACTGCGACGTATATACGCAGGTCAGAAATACCCTCACGTATATACGCTAAGCATCAGTACAGGCAAGAATCAGAGTACGGAAGCACGTGGTGCATTATACATTCCAACACATGAGTACAATTACAAAGTTATTACCAGAGGTGACAAATATTACAAGAATATTACATCACTGATAGGTGCAGTTGCAAGAATACAAGAGATGTACAAGTATGAACAGTACAAAAAGAGGCTCAGAGTCATGACATGAAAACTCTAGAGCCGAGCAGGGGGCCTGGAAGGATGAGGCTCTGAACGGTCTGCTGGAGATCCACGCTACCGCTGCGCCACTCTGATCAACAACTAGGAGAATCCACACGCTCCAAGCTCCATGACCTGGACATGAGGATCCAGAGGAGTCAGAACTCCCCGGCGAGTGGTGATGCGAAAGCCAGATGGCGAGTATGGATAAGCACATGTGAATCGATAAATCTGAATCATAAACATGCATTGAAAACCGGGACGTGAGTACCAGCATGCAGGAACAAGTAGAGAGACAGTAATTGATATCAAGCCGGGAACATGAATGATATAAGATGATAAGAGCAGGTAACGAGGAGATGATAAAGTAGACAAGGCAATACCAGATATCTCCTAAACTAACATAAAACCGATAAAACCGAATAAAACCGAGTACGAGCAAATCCGATTGTACAGGTTTAGGTCACGGCTCCATGAGATTAATACCTCGAAGGAAATATCCAAATAAGGAAACCCTCATCTATATACCTTTACCTCATGTTACCGTAATCTGAACACGTACAGCCCGAGTTACAAACAACACAATAAATTGTATATTAGCATCTTATTATAATTGGGCTAAGTTTGTAGGTTTTTATATGCGTCCCATTCACATACTTCTACTTACAACTTATAGAGCAAGTTATTTGGAAACTGATAAAGTTCGATGAATCATGTTTCGGATGGGCCCCGTACATGCCCGGGACAACGGTCCAGGAGTATCCGGTGCTGAGCCAGAACGTACCGCTAGGTACCGGGACTTATTTACGCCCGAACAGGAATAGAGTATCGCAGATCCTATAGAAATAGGCCTAGGACGTGTGCATACCCGGTAGAAAATAAACAGAAGTAGGGGTGCCAGCACACCCCACGAATCCCTGGTGGCTGCCAGGTGATCCTCAAGTAGGTGGCCACGCGTGACTCGATAAGACCACCATAAACATGATTAATCAGGGCCCATTAGTTTCCCCCAAAACCGGGTGCAAGTTGTCTTATTATAATTTAATATGTTAGTTAGCAATTCACAGAATAAAAGGATCAGGACATGATCAGGAATTCAGGAGTACATGTATACTATAGATTCGGGTCACTGTATATATAATACAGGTAACAATATAATATTCCCGTAAATGTGATAATCACAAGTCAATATTAATATGTTAGGAGGCAGGTGATAAATCATGTCATAATAAGAAGCAAGTGTCAAGTAGCAGCATGATAATGATAACACATCAGTTGTCAAGTGATACATAATGCAAATACAAGTCGATCCGATAAAAGGGAAAAATCGAATGGAGGCGAGGACACTCGCCTAAATACGAAAAATACTGTGAAATCCCTGATCTCCGAATTCAGGAACCAACGCGTTAGAGAGAAATGTTGCCCAATGTTACAATCACCTCTTTTTATTGAGTTTTGATGATTACAAAACATATATAGTTATTTGTACAAATCATGTTTTATGTTTAAGTGTGTTTCAGGGTTCTAAAGATTCATGAGTTTTCTTCCCTAAAGGAAGGTTGTTTTGACTCAAGTCGGTTCATTTCGGGTTCAAGAATCAAGCTTGCAAGATCATATGGAGAAGCCCACTTGAAGACTTTGTAGTCACCTAGAACCTTTGTAAGACTTAGTTTGTTAAAGTTTGAGGTTGTGGTAAATTGGCTCTAAAACACACACACACTTTTCAAAATACAAGTTTTAGTTTTGGTATTTGTTTTAAGTTCATGCTTTGATCTCTATACATGATTCAAATCTTTACAAATTTTATATCTTGTTTATATCATTATACCTATCTTTTCAGCATGTTACTTAGCCATATTTCCCTACAAAATTATTTGAAAATTTCCCTTGTCCAGAAAAATTCTTCTTCAAAAACCGTTTCAGGCCTGGCGGTCGACCGGACCTATTCCAGGCCAGGACGGTCGACCGCCCGGTCGACCGAGTCCTGTGTCCAGGACGTGCACGCTTGTGCACGTCTGTCGGTCGACCGGACCGGTCGACCGACCGAAAACAGCTTGCTCTCTATTTTTTGTCGGCCGACCGGCCGACCGAGCCCAACGACTATGCCAACGGCACTGCCGGTCGACCGGACCAGTCGACCGCAAGCCTGCCAGCTGCCAACGGCTCTTTCCTCTTTGTGAAAATCTGAATTCTGATTTTTCACCCTGTTTTGTGGCAGGTTTTCTCTGACTTTTTGGGGTTATTTTCTGATCAAATAAACTTAATTTAAATGTGTTTTAATCCTTCCTCTCCCTATAAATAGAGGAGATTGGTCTCTTGCAAAAACACCAAGAAAAATTCCTAGTTTACAAGTTTTCAAAAGAAAGAAAAAGTTTCAAAGCTCTCATTCTCTCTTGCATTCTTGGCTATTGTTTTTCAGTTGTGTTTCTCAAGCAAGTTTCATTTACAACTGAGTTTATTTTCTCAATACACTTCTAGAGCCAAAAATCCCATCCTCATTCTATAAGGAAGTTGTAAAGAGAAAGTTTGTAAGAAGTTTGTGATCCTTTTTGGTGATCACTTGGCTACTTTTCCCTTCTTCTTGTTCTTGTTGAGATACCTCTTCGGTAGAGGTTTGTAAGTGGTGGAATTCGGTACTTTTGGTCTTCGGTAGACCTTGTAAAGTCCTTGGTGGATAGTGAAAACCCTTCACGGCAGTGAAGGCGGGGAGTAGAGCGGTGGCCTCGAACCTCGAAACAAATACTTTGTGTTTGCGATTGATTTTCTCTTTGCTCTCTATTGCTATTCTTTCATACCTTGTGATATATCTTGTGTGCATTTCATTATTGCTTCAATTCATTTCTTGTTACATTGTCGATTATTACTCATACAAAAAGATTGCAATACGCACCTCAAACTCATATCTAGAGGAATCACGGGAAGGAGTCAGAGCCCTTCACCGGGTATTCGGCTCTTAGTCTTGTTTTGAGTGATCGTTGCATCATTCATTCATACTTGTTTTTAAAAGATTGTTAGATTAGCTTTTACACTTATTCACCCCCCCCCTCTAGGTGTTTTCAATTGGTATCAGAGCTTAGGTCTCTAGGCTCTTGGCTTAACAACCTTAAGAGAATCCTTTATTTGCTAATCACCATATTCATTTCATACTCTTTAACTTAGTAAAAATGGCCGATGGAATTAAGACCCCCCAAAAGTTTGATGGCCTTAACTTTCCCATATGGAAGGTTAAGATTACCGTTTTCTTGCAATCCCTAGGAAGCCGGTTGCAAAGGCCGTGACCAAACCATTTAGTGCACCCACCGGTGATGAGTCCACTTGGTCTGAAATTGAGACCAAAGAATTTGATGCTAACTCTAGGGCACACTATGCATTACTCCAAGCACTTAATGATGAATGATATTTCTAGAGTTATTCATTGTAAATCCGCTCATGAAATTTGGACTCACTTGCTTGTTACTCATGAGGAAACTCACAAGTGAAGAGGGCCAAAATAGACCTTCTTCGTTCCCAATATGAGAATTTTCTATGAATGAAAATGAAAGCATAGATGATATGGTTCTAGATTTACCAAGATTACTAATGGACTTTCTTCTCTAGGTGATGGTATTGACAACGACCAAAGAGTAAGGAAGATCATCCGAGCTCTTCCCACTTCTTGGGAAGTCAAAGCCACCACCTTGAAGGAACTCAACGATAAGGAGGAGATGGAGCTTATAGGTCTCATTGGGAACCTCAAGACCCATGAGATGGAAAGAAAAGCAAGAGAAGAAATGGCCCCTCCAAGAAGAAAGCTATTGCCTTCAAGAGTCAATCCTCATACTCCGACGAAGACGATGAGAAGAAGATGACGAAGAGCTCTCACTTCTTGTTAGAACGTTCGAGGATATATAACAAGGCAAAGTTCCAAGGTAGAAGGAGATGGCAAGGAGGCAAAGAAGAGAGGAAAATTATTTGCTTCAATTGCCAAAAACCGGGTCTTTGTTGCGGAATGCCCGATAAAGTCAAGCCTTCCACCTCCAAGAAGCCTTACAAGAAGAAAGCATTGAAGGCTACATGGGATTCCGAGAGTGAATCCGAGGAGGAAGTTGACACCAGCCAACATGTGGCTTCATGGCTAATGAAGGCACAAGCAAGGTAACCCCCGACATTTTTTTTGATTGTGAGCTTTCATAGATGAAATAGGAGAAGCATTTGTAGAACTCTCACATAACTATGATTTTCTTAAGAAAAGTATTTAAAATGAAAAAGGAAAATGAGTCTCCTAATCATCATGTTTTTACTCGTACTAAAGAAAAAGATGAATTATCTTCTACTTTAGTTTCCACCCAAAAAGATTTTGATAACTATAAGATTTCTTGCAAAGGTAAGTTTTCACAAGTTGATAAAATGAAATTACCATGCTAAAGAAAAATTGATTCTCTAGGAGTTGTTTTTGAAAAATGTGAATTTGATAGAATAGGCTTGAGGCTATGTTTCCTAAGAAACAAGCCCCTAAGAAACAACCCCATGTTATTGTTGACTGATTTTTCCTGCACACAAAAATTAGAATATTAGATTAAGAATAGATCGTGCGAGGAATCATTTCTAATCCGCGGTAGCAGGGCTATGCGGCGTGATCCTCGAGGAGGGACTGCGATGGAAGCGTTAAGCAGTTATACTCTAAAGCTTTTATTTTTTTAGTTAATTGTGTAGTATTACAATGGTGGTATTTACAATGGATGGAAGAAAAGAATTGTGGAGAGATGTGGATTTAATCTACGAAAAGAAAATAAAATAAAAAGAAAGGAAAACTTATCTCTTATTTGCTTGCCGTTTGAACCGTTGCGATGATTTCCCTTTTCTTGGAAGGCGTACAAGCACGGCTTATGGGATCGTCCGCCTTCTTAATCTACTCTACGAAATAAAACAACAAGCTATGAAGACTTGTTCATCGCCATGGGCCGTCAAGGTTCCTTCTTCGGCTAGGTAGTCTCAAAGCGTCAAGTTCTCACGGTTTGCAAGACATCAGAGAAGGAAAACAATATAGAAACAAGATCAAGAGAACAAGAAACACAACATAAAATAGAAGAGATGCAAATAAACATAACAAAACAAACCTTTGAATGGATTTCATTAACAATTGAAGAAGAGTTGGCTTACACCGCTGTCACCTCAGTACAAGCATGGACTCTTTCCTCCATGAAAGCTTCCTCCACTCTCAGAATTTACAAAAGATAAACAAAAAGAAAACCTAACCTAGAAGAAAGAGGAAAAACCCTAAAAATCTGAACTTTGGCCCTTTGCTGGACGCTGGACACGCTTTGCGTTGCACTGCAGGTGATATTTATAGGTGCAGAAGGCTACAAGTCCCGGAAGAAACTGCCCACGAATTTGGGATCAGGATCTTATCAAAGTGCCGCGGATTTGCGGCGGTTCCGCGGCACTTTTGTGGCTTCTGGCCACGCGCTTTGGCGCGTGGCCTCTCCTGGTCCGTCCATGTGGGTGCCTGCTTCTAGAATTGTAATCCTGGCCTTTTAAATCTGGATTTTTCGAGGTAACTTGGTAATCAAGTTACCCTAATCCAGATTTCTTCAAATCTTCCTCCCACGAATTTCTTCTTATCTTGGCCTTTTATTCTCATCCTGCAGGTGTTTAGGGGTTGGATAGAAGTCTATCCTCCCTAATCTCTGATATTTGCAACTTTCAGCCCTTGTATTTGCATTTTGACTCTTTGTATTTGCGCTTTTTC